>VYZX01014988.1:284-196695 GCA_013401335.1 Brachypteracias leptosomus
TATAAATAGAACAGAAAATGTAATAAGAACACTGTAAAATATTTGATAATAGACTGTTTCTATATTGGGAAGAGGGAGGACAAACCTCTGCCACCACTGCATCACTTTCCTGCTTTCTGTAGGTCTTTGACTTCAGATTCTTTTGTTTCCTCCCCGTGCCTTAAACTTCTCCCCAGCTCCGTGGTGTTGTCGTGCGTATTTATAATCATACACTACAACGAGAGCTCCAGTATTTAAACAACCCAGTCACCATAATGGGCATATCAAGTCTCAAGGCTTTTTACTGCTCCTGTCATCCTAAGTGCTTTTGAATCCTGAGAGCAGAACAATAAAATGTGGGTGGTTTGGGTAACGTGACTGGCAGTGACTGAGACTTCGTGGTAGAAGATACCGAGTGAGCAGATTCATTGATGCAAGGCCAGGAATTTATGGGCACAACGTAATTTTGGAGTATTGATTATTTAAGCAAATGTGTAGCTGAAGATGGATGAAGGCAATTAAAGACTTCATCATATATCATTAATGTATTAGGGAGGTCTAATTGGGTTTGTGCAGGTTTTTAGAACAAGCTTGCTGCAGAAAGCAGTGATAAATATGCTCAGTAAATTTTAATGAAATCCCAAACACTATCCACTGAGCAGATTTTGTAATTTAAATCAAAACATTAGAAAGAGTCCTAATTGTAGAACTTACTGGAGAATTAAATTTTTAATAATTCTTGCTCTTTCTTGGCTTTTATTCAACTTATGCAAATATTGACCTTTGAATTTTTGCCGTTGCTTGTGTTGTACTGAGCCTTCCTTTGAAGAGGTGGGGGGATGAGTGTGGTATCATCTTTAAGCTTTTGTTGTAATAATTAAAAGGGCAGTGTCAGACGGATCATTTGACATTTAACATGGCGAAATGAAAAGGAAATGGGTGATAAAATCAGTAGGGTTAATTTTAGAACCATCAAATGTGAAGTGTAGAGAGTGGAAACTAGGCTGGCCAGCAGGTAGCATTAACTGACGTATTTCCAGAGCTTCCAAAACACAGCTCGTGTCAGTTCTGCAGCCAGGGGTAGCCTTTGTCAGAGTGTAGGATTGTATTCATGTTGAGCCAATAAATGTTCTTAATATTTTAAAGCCTGGATCTTGCAAGCTGCTTTGTATGACTGGATCAGCATCATGGTCAATGAACGTCTACCTATGACGTTGTTCTACATGGAACCACTGTTGGGGTCTGACCTTAATCTGTAGTTAATAGTATAGGCTTTAATACTTATTTTTATTTGCAGTACAGTGATCCTCTGAATAACTGGAGCCTAATATTATGCAGAATTCTGCATTAGTATTTAGGAAAGTGAGATGCCCTTGATACAGAAGGTTTAGTAACCTAGAGAGGCACTAGATGTGCTGATATGTGCACATATTATCCTATCACTTTATGTCCTCTTTAAGTGGAAAATATTTCCTTGAGCTCAATATTGAAATTTCAGTTTAATAGCATGATAGTATCTTGTAAAATTTTGCATGAAAATATTGCCATATAAATAGTTGATATAACAAATTATGCACATTATGGCTATAGATAAGGTACAGAGCTATAAACACCACCTGAAACACTCACTGGATATAAGATACACCTCATCAGGAGAGAGTGGCCAACTTACAGACCATGCAAAAAAAATTTGCTATACACACATCACTTGTAACAGTAATTAAGGAGTGAGAAGATGCAACCCTTACTTTTTAGACAACTCAGGCTTCATCCCCTGTGCAGTGTTCCTGTGTTGATGCTGTTAAGAAAACCCTACAGCCCTGTCTATTCCTCAGCAAAGAGTTCTGTCAGGTTTCTGAGTTGGAGATGATGCTTTGTTTTCACCCCTTCTTCTTATGTTAGAATATAATTCTCAATGGAACAGAATCTGAAATACTTTAAAGCTTATTATAACCAGATTAGTCCTTGTCATTTAATATGTAGCTCTCCTGTTGTGCTGTTGCATGTTAGGAAAGCTCAGGTGGTGGCTCTGGGCACATGTGCTGTGGTGGGAGAAACTTGCTGTCTGTAGTTACTACTGAGTTTTAGGGCAACTCTGGTATTCCATTCAGGTTATTTTGCTGTATGCTGTTAATTAAATTAAGAGGGTGGCAGAAATTGAGTGGGTGATGGGAAAGAGAACGATCTTGCTTGAGAAAATGATCAAGAGGTATTTTCTGTTGTGCTGTCTGAAATATTGATAAGGAAATGTTGAAGTTGGTTTTTTATTATGTTTTTTTCCCCTCCCTGTTACAGCATATTTTGAAAAAATGGAACCCTTAGCTGTAGCTCTTGTTGCATGGGCAAATAATTTTTCCTTAGGTTGAGGCTTAAAAATAGAGTAATTTATTCTTGTGTGGTATTTCTTTCTGCAGTTAGAAATTCATTCTGACCTGATGGTGAGATGCAGGGTAACAGATGCAATCTCTGGATCAACCAGCTCCAGCTTTTGTGTTAACCAGTCATCAGGAAATATCACTAAATTACTGGAGTACAAAACACATCTGTTGGAAATATGTTGAAGTCTTTTGTGAAATAGGATGGGAAAAACATTACTAGCATGGGGAGTGGCTTTGCAAACAGCTGTGCTGAACAACAGAGTGTGGCCCATGTGAATGAGCTCTTTTCAGAGAGCCAAGCAGACCTACTTGGAGTTGGGTTCGTGTGGCTCCTCTCCAAATGTTTTGTTTCTCTGGCTATTGCATAAAGAATTCTGTGGTTTATTCGGGTTTTCTGTCACTTTGAGATCTGCCCGTGTGCAGGTTGGTGGGGAGTTGCCTAAATGGCTTTCCAGGGATTAAACTTGCAGTTTTTAGTTGCTCATAATTCCCAATTTAGTCTCGACTTCTCTAGGTATGTTGCCTCCTTACTTTTGAAGGAAAGCTGTCTTAATTCCTGCATTTAAGAGGAAAGCATTCAGGCTATGAATCAACCCTCTAACATTTGCTTAGCCCTCAACTTTGATATTTTATTAATTTGTTTTAATGGCATAATCCACGTTGCCATGAGGATGCTTTTCAAGGCCACATGTCTGCTCTTAGAAATTGATGCCCTGCTGTGTTTTATAACAGCATGTCCTAATTCTGAAGTTCCTATCGTGTAGCCCTGATGCAAGTGCTCCCAGCATCTCCCTCCCTCCCCATCTCACCCTCTCTCTGCACAAGTGCCACCAGTCTCACTTACCTGTTCTTAAAAGCATAGTGGCAATTACAGCACCAGGACTTAGCAAAGCACTGATGTGGCACTTGAAGTGGGAGCCCTGGAGGAAGATAATGAGTTCTGCATTACTTGCTAACACAGGATAAAACACCCCTTTCGTTCAGCACTCTTGGTAATGAATCCTTCACAATTTCAGGCTGAAAATAGAAGAAAAAAAATTATCTTTTTGCTAACGCATATTTTGGACTTTGGTTTTAGGAGAGGTAGAATGCTGGTTATTTAACATGTGTAGTATCTGCATAATAGTTCTGAAATTAGTCAGTGCTGGGTTTAAAACATGAATTGCTTTCAAGTTGAGATGGGCTGTGGAAACCTCTTTGTATCTTATTTGTTAAGTTATCTCATGAGACCAGTTTGCACAAAGATGCTATTGAACAATTTAAAATGTCAAAGCTCACTTGGCTTCAAAACAGCTGTGTCCAAAATGGCTTTTGTGTCCATGGGAAGCTCTGAGCTCTCCCTAGAAGAATGCACTAGACCAGTGTGTTCTTGAAAACTGCATCTGCCTCTCCAGATCAGCTTTGTGAAGATGTTGCTTTATTTTAGGGTTAAAAAAACCTCCACGCTGTCTCCTGAGAAAATACCAAGATCTCTGGTAACCCAACTTTTTACATATAGATTACTGATATATTTAAGAAGCAGGAATTTTATCAGAGGTCCAGATGTTTTAGATTTGCTTATTAACCTGGGGATGTGTATCCTCAGGCTTTCTCCTCACACGTGGCCTTGCAGATCAGAACATGCTCATGGTGCTCTGAACTAAAAACATCTCTGGTTTTTCTAAATGTTATCTTCAGACAATAACACTGTATTTCTGTCACTGATTTAAGGCCTCCAAAACATTAAATTAATTGCAATGTCTCATTTGCATGTTAGACTAATATCTCCACCTGTAAAACAATGATATTCAGCAGTGCTCAGGTTACAGCTTGTCAGCATCTAGAACATATGTAAATTGACAGGACTTTTTGGTTTTCAACATTGTTGTATCTTGTGCAAAGATGTTTTTATGCTTTACAGGAATCCTTGTCTTGGGGAGTTTGACTATTTAAAAGGATGAGTCAGTGCAGAACAGAGCAGTGCAATTCAGAGCAGGCTGAGCAGCATCGCTTGGTCAGAGTCTCTCCTCTGTGTGCCCTTGCTCCTTACCCTCCAGAATTAGGTGTGGGGCTTTTGGCTGGTGGGAAGCTGTGGGTTTTCAAGCAGAATATTCTAGGGGAGGTCATTGTCTAGAAGCAGAATCACTTAATTTGGGCTTCCACCGAGGAATTATTTTTATAGCTTGCTCTACCTGAAGAATGAGTTCTCTTATCTCACTCTTCCATGTAGTTTTCTGATGGGGTGTGTATCCTCTTCTAACCCTCTTTTGTCTTCTCTAGGATGCTACATGTCCCAAGGGTTGTTTAAATGAGAACCTGTCTCAATGGCTGCTTGCTCCCGACTAATCTGTTCCTAAGATCATCCCTTTAGCTGGCATTAATTCAGTTGGGTGATGAGCCTCTGAACTGCAGCAGCCCTGCCCGTGCCAGACCCGAGCCTGTCGCTGCTCCAGTGTCGGCATTTTATCACTTGCTGGACAGGTGTGAATCTAAATTCTGATTTCATAGTTAAAAGATTTTCTGTATTTAGGTTAGGAAGTCAGTGCACTGCTTCCTCTTTTTAAGTCCATTAGAGGATTTAACTCAGGAAATCCATGTGGGGCTGAGATTTTTTGCAAATTATTATCGGATGCTGGCAGTGTCTGCTACCCTGGCTCTGTTAAATCACTGTTTGCAGCTGAGAGGTTACGTGGAAGGGCTGACGAGGCAAACATATGTTAAGATTAGAGTGTGATTTGTACTTTATTTCTGAAATGTAAAATCCTCCTCCTAGACCATGGCCCTGGCTTTGGGTCATGATTAACACAGGGGAAAAAAAATTATCCTGTCATACTATCAGAATCTTGTTATCGCTGGGTTCTGTTTCTAGATGAGAAATGTTTTAAAAGCTTGTTGCAGATGATGTTCCATCTTTAAAGATAATAAGATGAGACTGTGTGATGAGGGTATTTTCAGAAAAAAATTAAGTAGTGGTGGGACATTGTTACAACCTTTGTGGAATAGTCAGTGAGGCAGTAAATCCATGTCTTGGCAATTTTGATTCTGGAGGAAACTTGGTACAGCTGCGTCTTAAAAAGCCTGGAAAAACTATTTATAGTAACTAATTTCTGCAGATAGCAACAAATTCAGCATGCTATCACCATCTTTGGGATGTTTCCTTATTTGAAGCTGATGGAATGGAACAGAGATGTATTAAAAATACAGCATATAACATGGCTATAAACCTTCTCAGTTCTAGAGGTATTTGCACTTACTGACACCACTTCTTTCATCCTGGAACACATTTTTCATCTTCAGCTCCTTTGACTTTAGAGTCAGATTCTTGCTAGTTTAGTGGCTCTCAGGCTGGGGAGAGAGTCCATAGCTTATCTTGGAGATGGCAAATGCTTGGGTACCAGCCTCCTTCCTCACAGGGCTGTGCTGGGAGCAGAAGAGCTGAGCCTGGAATGCCTTGGCTTGTCCTACCCTGCCCCTGTAGCCCAGAGAGCTTCTGGGGTGAAACTGGTGTGGACTCATTCTCTTCTCTCCCACCCTGGAAGAGGTCTGTGTCTGGCCCTGTTTTGTATGTATTTGAAAAATTTCAGTATTTCACCACATTTTCATTATTCAGATTCTATTTGAAATGAATTATTTCCTTCTAGTTCTTGTTGAGTCTTTAGGAAAACTGTTGGGTTTTTTTTTTCCCAGTTACTTATATTTTATTATTAGCAATAAGTGAAGTGTAGTTTCTGCTATTTAATTTCATTAAGCCCTTGTATGATAGTACTTGCACCAAAAATGTGACTAGTAAATGGCAGGATCTTCAGCTTCTCGTTTTGCTTTGTCATTAGCAGTTATTTTAGCAAAGTATTTTACAAATGTATTCTGAAACAATTTTTTGATTCTTGAAATGTGGTCATTTTAATATTAAATATTAAATCAATTTATAATGGCATTCCATGTGACCTCTCTCTTTTTCTTTACTTTACTGTCAGATTCATTTTCTGTTATTACTCTCAACAAATTGCTCCCTGAACTACACCAGGCAGCTGGGCCGGGCTAAAAATAACCTGGGAGCCCTTATGTATATTATGACATTACAGCCTTTTATTTAGGGCTATCTCACAAGTCAGAGTAACTTCTATCATGTGCAATGTGGGAAAGCTCTGGCACTCTTCTTGGGGTGTTTAATGTGTTGGAACATGGTTTAATGTGCCTGAGCAGCATTGTGTGTTACCTCCTTCATCAGAGGATTGTGCCAGCGACCTCATGCTAAGTGCAGTTTAGCTGCTGTATGAGCTAAATATAGCTGAAATACTTTATAGTAATAGAGGATTAATGCAATATGAAAGAAACCCCAAGCTTATGAATCCCTTCAAGCCCTGCTGATGAAATGCTGGTTCATTCTTTCCTGCTTGGCAGTGGAGAGCCCAGGCTGGGAGAGGCACCCGTGGACGAGCGCCGTGTTCCCTGTGGGATCTCAGCCTCTAGATGCAGTTTGACCTTATCAGCTAGTGCAGGTATTTCACAGCACAACATCCAAGAAGCTGTAGAACCTGTCTGAGAAGCTGGGTGGCTGTCAGGCAGCCAGTCTGTGCTGGACCTTGCTCAGTGGGTTGCTCTGCCAAGGGCACCTGAACGTGTCTGGGGTGGATCAGAAGATTTCTTAGTGCTGCTTATAGTCGTTTGGGCAGTACTGCCCCCAGCCCTCAGCTGCCTTGCTTTTATTCCTTTAAAAATGGATAAAAGTGTGAAAAAATGGGTGTTATACTTTGTTTCTATTTTGTTTCTCTTATTTAAATAGAATACTTAAAACGTTTGGGAGCTGGCACTTCAGAGCTGTGCCATTTTTAGCTTGTAAGGAGAATTTCTCACTTTTCCCCATCGAACCCCTCTGCCAAGGGAAACACTTCATGTTTTCACTGGTAAGACTTTGAATATCTTGCCTGGGAAGATCTGGAGTGAACCATCCACCTCCCCCAGACTTTAATTATTGTTCTTTAGAAATAATTAACTGAGGATTACAGATTCTGCCAGCCTCATCCTGGTACCAGATAAGCTCTCCTTGGGACTTGGAATGTTTGTTCCTGATCAGATAGTTCTGAATGAGCATTAGGGGTGTGTGTCATCTCCTGCTTCCTCCTCCTTACAAATCTCACTGGGTTATTTTACAGGGTTACATGTTCCACTTATCAAACTGTAAATATGAAATAAAATGATTTCAAACACTGTTTCACTCCTGTTAACACTCTTGAGGTGATGATTGTTAGAAATCATTAAATATTTGACTGGACTGTATGTTTTCTATGATATATTGTTTGAATACTGTCTCTTGATGTTTTTTCTTGTGTAAATGTTTTCCTTCCTTTGTTTCTTCAGTTATCCTGTAACTAGCTTCCTTCAAGAGTGTTATGACAATTAGAGAGCTCTTATCTGTTAATAAAAGCAGTAGGCTTGATCAGATGGGAGAAAAAAATTACCAAAAAGCAAAATAATTTTAAACTGCAGGAAATGTGGTGCCTACCCAGTGGTGTGAGTGAAGTAAAATGAGGTTTAGTTCTGTATTGTGAACACTCTCTGTGGAAAAGTTCCCAAGGTCTGTCCCTGCTGTGATTTATTTTTCTGTTGTCTCAGTCATTTACATAAGCTGAGGTGCAAGGTAGTTAAATTCATAACTTAAGTGGTGTTGAAGCTCACTTTGTTTTCTAAATGTTCCAGCAGTTTGCTATAGAATAGTCATTTATACCAGATAATAATAAGATAATAAATACCACAGCTGAAGTTTTTATACTGCGCTCAAATTTAGGGAGTGAACTCACCAGTTGTCTTTAAAGTTAAATTGGTTAAACTAAGTGCTGTCATCTCTCATCTTTTTAATCTTTCAGAGCTCATTTATATTCAAGTTATTGTGTAATTATAGCATTTAAGACTGAAATAATACTCATGTGAAATCATGATGTTATCAAAGTTCAGCCACATTACAAGAAACTTCCGCATTTTCCCCCAAATATTGTAGTATTGAAATGCATCAATTTATTTCTTGAGTCTTTCTTTTAAGGCTTTGGTGTTATTTAAAATTAAGTGTTTGGAAGTGAAGATTCCCTTTGTATTTGATTTTGGCCATGAGCCACCAGGTT
This sequence comes from Brachypteracias leptosomus, assembly GCA_013401335.1. Lineage (NCBI taxonomy): Eukaryota > Metazoa > Chordata > Aves > Coraciiformes > Brachypteraciidae > Brachypteracias > Brachypteracias leptosomus. Next base: position 8,737 of record VYZX01014988.1, read on the forward strand.
TGACCCTGTAGAACTCTGACATATGATTTATATTTACGTAATGTTTGGCTATACATACATTCAGGTTTCTCTGTACATTTATTTTTAATTGTAACTAATTTCTCCTCTATTTGATGCTCTTGCTGGATGGGCTGGAAGTGATACATTTCACAACTTAAACAGAGGAAAATTCTGAACTGAGTGATGCCCAAAATAATCTTCTCCTCCTTGAACACCATGTGCCAGGAGGTGAGATGTGTACCCCGGGGTGCCAGCCACTTCTAACAAGTTTGAGGCACTTTTGTTGTCAGGCTTTTAATTTTCCCACCAAATTAATTAGTCTTTTAACTCCTGCATTAAAAGAAAATCTTATTCTTGCTAAAAATAGCTGCGGTGCTCAGCCCCTTGACTGCATTTTGTGGAGTATTAGGTGTCTCTCCTGGCTCTTCTGCCTGAGGCTTATTTTTAGGGCCTCTATTAATAATCTTTAAGTATATGATGTAAGATGACTAAGGCAGTGTTAAATGGGAAAACTTAATTATTGGCTTTGTAGTTTTCACTGTTAAATGTAAGTGGAAATTCATACCAGGGTTTCATACAGGAAATTTTAAACCAGAGAAGCTGAAGTATGTGACACTGAAGCATGTGACAGGGTTTGGCATTTAAGAAAGCAGGGACAGATAAATAAGGGAAAAGGGACAGATAAATAAGGGAAAAGGGACAGGTAAATAAGGGGAAAGTATGTCTGTGTTTGTGAGCTCTTCTATTGTGTGGATATTTTGCAGTATTCAGTAATTTATGTAGGAACCTACATGCACAAAGTTATTTTGGCCAGCAAATGCTGATTAACAGAACACCCCAAGTGGAGAGGTTTCCAACCACATACCCTGTATAATGCTCTCTGCAGATGCATTATAAAATTATAAAAGTTCTTGTAACTATGGATATTCTGAGCTGTGTCTCCTTGACAGTGTTGCAAAACTTTAAGTCTTTTAGATGATGTACTCGAGATTTTTCACCAGATTCTTCCATCCGAGAACAACTTAAAAATAAATGGAGAGCTTATTAGACTCTAATTATTTAAATGCAAGATCCAAAAGTTTTGTGCTTTTTCAGCAACAACTTTAGAATTATAAATTCCCTTTCTGCTAACACTGCCACTTGCTTTTATCCCGTGCTTGTTTGTTACGGTTGTGCTCTGTAACTCTGGGGATTGGTTGACAGATACTGGAGATATTTTCTCACTGAGCACTTGAATTCTGCTGTTGTACCTTTAACAGACAGCCTGTTATTTAAGCACTGATATGCTTTTTATTTCTATCAGGTAGGGGTTTTTTTCTTTTTCACTTACAGTGCTGCTAGGGACATTTTTATCTCAAGTATTCGTATCATTTGTGACAATGATCCTCTGTTAATTCGAGAACAAATACACATTTTGGTTTGTGTTTATAAGTTTAAAATGAAAATTGCAAGTCTTCTGACCATTAGAAGCCAGTTGTCCCAAAATAGCTTTCCAAAGGGATTAGCAGACCAAGAAACCAAGTGAGTTTAATGTGACCTTCCAAAAAGAATCGTGTCATGGTTGCCAGTAGGAGCAAGGAGCTGGATTCAATTACCCTTGGAGGTTCTTTTCAGTCCTCTGGTCCTAATTAAGTAGGATTTTGCTATATTCAGCTAATAAGTTTTTATTGAGGTAGTAAGAACTGATAATTGAAATGAAAATCCTCTCCCATATTAATTTTTCTATTATTATAATGTATGGAGGCTACTATATTAGTGAAATACAAAAATAAGCTGATATGAAGGCTCAAGTGTGAGTAAAAGGGCTTGAAGGTTTTTTACCAGATTTGTGATGTTTTTCCTCCTTACAGGCTGTCACTGTGTCAAAATCTGGAGTGGTTTGGTTGGTTTTTTTTTTATATATGATGCATTTCAGTAATCTCCTTGTAATCCTATGATAAACTGCTTAGTTTGATGGAGAATGTTTGACATTGTTGGTAAAATAGTTGGCCCCTCTGAAATCAGTTTCATTTTATAGCATGCTTTCAAAGGATAGACTCTTAACAGCTGTGGGGCTGTCCTTGCATTAACCTAAGCACCCCCATTTTGAGGAAGGAGGTGTGCCCTGGATTAAATCCTTAAAATCAGGCCATTAGGAACAATACCAGAGAAGCTGCACAATTTTAGATTGTTTACTCTTTTTATCTATGTTCTGGTTTGTGCTAAACCTTTCTTACATCATATTATCTTTTTTTTTCATTGTTGTCTTGCTGTGTAGACATTTTTCTGGAATGATTGCACTTGTTATTAAGAGAATTCACCAGTCCTATAGGCAGGTAGAAGCTGCATATATTCATGTCCTTACTGATTTCCTTCAGGTCTTCTAAGCAAAATAAGTACCTTCCATAATTTGTAAAAGGACAATTTTGGGCATAAATGTGTGTTATAAGCTTGTAAAAACCACGTACAGAAGGTGTTGAAAGTCCATATTTGAAGTTATTTTATAGTCATTAAAATACAGCAAGCTCCTTAATTCAGCTTTGATGTTTCCTTGCTGAATTTTTTTTTTCAGTCCTTTCATTTTCTTATGCCAAATAGACCTAAAATGAGTATGTCCCCTAGGTATAAAGAAGGGAGTGCTCTCATTCTGAGATGGTAGATGTGGGGGGAGGGAGGAGAGTGGTTCTTTTTTCTTGTTTGTACAAAAAACACAGATAGGATTTAAACAGTTTGCTAGAGCTTTTTATTCTGCCAATCTTATTTCCTCTGTTACTTGTCTCGAGGAATACATCTATATTTATTTATTTTTAGGGAGCTCTATGTTTAGGGAGATGCAAACACTCCCATCCATCGGATACACCAGAGATGCAATAACAGCTCTTGTGCTGTTTTTTAAAATGCTCAGATACTGTGGTATTTGAGAAAGATTTGCCCTGTGCAGATGATGATACAGAGAATGAGGTCTCGGGGAGTGGTGGCTGAGCTCCCCTGATACAGACTCTTTTTCCTAGGCTGAGCTTACAAATGCCAGAGCTTGTGCAGTTTGCTTCAGGCGAGCTCTTGTATGTCACTTACCTGCACTAAAGGTGTCTGGAAATAATGCAGAATTTGGCAGGGATTTGTAGCAGAACCACAGCACCACTTGTATCGTGATAAAGACACTGAGTTCTCCATTGTATGAGTGGTTCAAATGCTTGTAGTGTACTTAAAGTATTTTAGAGAAACTCAACCTACACGAGGATTTAACCCCAATTACAGTGTTAAGCCGTTGCTGTCAGTAGCTGAGGTGCTTTGATTCCAAGGTTGACCTAATTTTCAGTTTATAAGCCCAAGGAGTGAAGTCCTGGAGAATCTCAACCTTTATGTAACCCCGATGTTTGGTTCTGTTTGTGGGGCTCCTGGGAATACTCTTGGTGCTTTTTATAAGCAGCTTGCCTCCCTGTAATGGATAGCTGAGATAAATCTTGTTCCTAGAGTGAGCCTGCTGGTGATGATGACACCAGTGTATGAACAGGAGCTCAACTAAAAATCTATTTTAATTTCAGGCTCCATTAGTGATACAGAGAGAAATCATTATTTGTTAAACAGAAAATAAGAACTGAGACACTTGGTGTTTCAAACCTCAAAGTCATTGTAATAGAATACAAACATATTGATTGATCTTTTGTTTGGGTTTGTTTCATTAGTTCCTGAGCTGTTGGAGAACTGCACTGGGGAAAAATGGGTAGACTGGCTTTGAAAATAAGAAAATGTGCTGTAGATAAGCATTGCAACATCAGCTAGGGGAGGTCAGGAGCGTGGACTTGTTTCCTTGCTCAAGCTTTGCACGTAGTTTTATAATCATAGTTGCATTTAGAGCTTGAAATAATTACTAATCATCAACCAGTCAAATGTTTGTGATCAAACCCGGTTCTCAAATGATTGTAGAACACTAAAACCTTCTATTCCTTGACCAGTTGAAGTGGAATATCCTCTAACAATTGCCTATTTAAAATCAGCCTTATGAGCAGCCTCGGTGTAGATTTTCCCTTCTGATGTTTGACTTTTCTGAGAAATATTAACATATCTCCAGACTCAGCAGGGGGTTTTTATTACTGCCATTCTTGTTTAATTTGAGGAGTACAGCATTGGCTTTTTAAGCTATTAAGACAAAATGAAAGCACTTGATCTGAAGTAACTGGTTTTCATTGTTTGGAACAGATCTTAAATAACAGAATCCAAAATCCTTGGATTTAAACACTTCTGGCCTAGTAAAAATACTTAAAATAGGAGCAGTCTTCATGACATAAATCCCTTGCAGTAAGGCCAGTTACCAGCAAGGTGCATTGGATCATGTAACTGATACCCAGTTTTTCATCGGATATCACCTTTTTTTCCTTGAAAGAATTCTGTCAGGGGACACCATCCTATCTCCCTTTAAATTGGCTCAGTTCTTGTTGACTCCCAGAGCATCTGGGTTTGGTTTTATTCAGATTACACAGCTTCCCATGAGGTCCTGAATTCCTGGCACTGAACTCAAGCCCACAAGATACTGAATGTTGTGCCTGTGATCTTGCAGACTGGTTTGGTGTTTGTGAAAAGTCCCATTTTTACCTGGAATTCCTTGTACACTGACAATTAGGAGCCTGTGGCAGGATTGAGTATGAAGTTGCCATTGAGCTTTAGATGTGTTGTAGTGACTGCAAATAGAAGTACCCAAATTTTAAGCTAATAAAGTCATGGTGACATAGGGCTGGTTGCCCAGGTGTTTATTCAGCCTCTCAAGTAGATTTTACAACTTAAACTGAGTTACCTTGTTCTGCAGAAATAAATATGCTACTGCCTGAGTGTGCTGGTTTAAAGGGGAATTTGGTATTGCCAAGTCAGCTGCAGTCAGTTAAATATGTCCCAAGGTGGATTTTGCTCAGGTTTGAATTTTGTAGCGGTTACCACAGTCAGTTACTGAAACATTTACATCTTCATATGTATTAATTTTCCCTGATACAGTTTTTATAGCACAATTAAGCCCTTTCTTTGAAGACCTAAGCATGGGAAACTGCAAACAGGATGCTCTCACGTGGACTTGTTTTTTTTTAATTGCAAGCAGTATTTGCATTTGTTTCAAAAGAAAATAATTGCTGTCTTTTTAATGCAGTTCTTTTGTCAAGTATATGCAGTATCTCCTTATGGGCCTGTCAGGCTGTCTTATGAATGTTTTTATAGTTTGTTATGCTTGAATTACAACTGTATACATTTGCATCTTGTAATATCTCCTAAATGTAAATATCGTGGTGAGGGTAATGGGGAGCCTGGACAAAAGCAAACAAGGCAATTATGTTGCTTGGAACCTTTGAAAACTACATCAGGCTGTGCTGGGCTTGGCTGGAGTGCCAGTAATGCAGGAGCAACATGTAATGACACTTTTTATGTATGGAAGTTGTAATATATAGGGGATAAATCCTCCAGTTGGCTGTCACTATACACTTGATGTTGCAGCATCGTTGCCTTGTCCTTCTCCAGTCAAGTTTTTGTCCACATTCACAAAAGAAATTGCCTTTTTCAGTTGATGGAAGCCAAGTGATGATATTATGAGGATAATTTTACTTTTTTAGTTTTGGCAGTTCTTGTAAGTGCTGAGTGTGTGACTGTTCAGAGCAGCTTATGGGTTTAGAGCAGCTTAAGCCTGTGGCTTATGGGTGACATGCTACCCTACTTCTCACGACAGAAATTAAAAAGTTACAACTTGAGGCCAAAATAAGAGTGTTCTCATGTTGGTTGGTTGGTATTGCTGCCCCAAAGCCAGGCAGGCTCCCTCCCAGTGCTTTCAGGTCTTGCTGCTTTTGAAGGTCTTTCATCTTCTTGCTTAATCCTGATACCCATGAAGATAACAGACCACAGCATTTCTGAGGTACTGTGTTAAAATCAGCTGCAGCAATAGGAGCTCTGCCCTGTATCCAGTCACTGATTTTTTCCTGACACTTTTAGACATTATGACACTGACAATGTTAATATACGCTGGTGATGTGTTTAATAGTAAGTACATTAAAAAAGGAGGAGATGGTGAATGATGTAAGATTACAACTGAACTGTATTATTGTGCTATTATCCCCTCTAAGCAAGTAGCACAGGCAATGCTGTCAGCAGAAGCTCAAGATTAAGCTTTTTATCAAACTCTTCATACTTGGTGAGTATCAGTCACCTATAAAGTTACAGTGGGTGGTAATGAAAGTAGAACATGACATTTCTTTCCATTCCCCAACTATTAATCTGACCTTTTGCATCATGCTGCTTTAAAGCTGCAGAGTATTGAGAGTAAACTGTTTCCCCCCACCCCCATCTTTCTCATTTCCATGAAACTGATGTGGAACAGAGTAAATGGAGGTGGAGGGGACCTCTGGAAGCCATTTGGTCTGGCCCCCTGCTCAAAGCAGGGCCAGCTGCAAACTTGGACAAAAGCTGGATCTATTTGCTCAAGGTCATATCTGGCTGGAGTTGGAATATCCCCAAGGACAGAGATTTCTCAGCCTGTCTGGGCACCAGAGCATTGCTGTTCCAGTGTTTGACCACCTTCCTTGTGAAATTATTATTCCTACTATCTAGTTGGAATTTCCTTTCTTTGGACATGTGCGTGTCTTAGGCTCTCTTACTTGCTTGACTGCAAGAACTTTTATAAAGCTGTTAAACTCCTGGTTTATCTTGAGAATTTCATTATCTGCAAAATGTAGATGACAAATTCCATAACTCTGTGGTCTTTCTGTGCTGTATCCCTGAAGAAGCGTGTTGGTAGTGTTTGGTACATCACCTATCATCATTTCCCATGGAGTTGGGAAAGGGGGCTACAAGAAAGCTGGGGAGGGACTTTTCACAAAGGCCTGGAGTGATAGCATGAGGGGTAATGGGCTCAAACTGGAAGAGAGGGAATTTAGATTGGAAATTAGGAGGAAATTCTTCGCTCTGAGGGTGGTGAGACCCTGGCACAGGTTGCCCAGGGAGCTTGTGGATGCTCCATCCCTGGAGGTGTTCAAGGCCAGGTTGGACGGGGCTTTGAGCAACCTGGTCTAGTGGGAGGTGTCCCTGCCATGGCAGGGAGGTTAGAACAAGATGATCTTTGAGGTCCCTTCCAACCCACCCCACTCTTTGACTCCAGAAGAGGTCTGTTGGGCCAGGCCGGAGATTGAGGTTGCTGGTTCATTAAAAATACAGCCTAAGCTCTGTAAGCGGCTTTTGCGGCCGCACCCTTATTTCTCGAAACTGCTTTTATGGGCAGCATTTCTCATGGTGTGATACAAAAACATTCCCTCTTAGCTGTTTACTCGTACGTTAAATTTCAGAGTGCAGAAGTCCCTGTGTTCAACATTGTAATTTCTCTGACAATGCACGAGTTGCAGAAGACAAAGGAACGAGCTTCTCCTCACTTAGATGACTCACGGCTCAGTGTTTGGGTTCAAAATATTTAGTAGAGATACTGTGACATTTGGTGGATGCATTAAATATATAGGTTTATTATTAAAAGTTTATTGCTTTATTCAGTCATCTTTTGTGCCTCGTGAAATGGCAGAATTTTCAGGTGCAATTAGAGTACGAAACCAGATTGTTGTTGTTGCTTGTGTGTTTTTCTGTGTGTTTCTTGGAAATATATAAAGGTTTTGATAAATTCAGTTCTTCCCCCCTCTCCTGTCTTTTTCTAAATAGTTTCTTTGCTCTCACTCACCTCCAACTTTCATATCACACAATGTCAGTTGGGATTTTTGATGTCCTAAATAATCTATACTGACTGCATTTACAAAATTATTTCTTTGAATTTAGATGCACGCTCCTTCCATCTCTTGAACACAAACTTGAAGCTGAAATATGTTGAAGCTGAAATTAGTATAAATTCTAAGTAATGAAACCATTCACATTTTCCAGATAGGAGGTACTTAAGATAATCTATGGGGTTTTTTTGGCTTGGTAGTTAAAAATCTATTATTAGAAGTTTTTTAAAATAAAAATACCACAGAATCTTTTCTTACGAGAAATAAATTGTCTTCTGTAGCTCTTTAAATTTAGTTTACTTGGTACAAATATATGTATATTGCCCAAATTGCCATGAAGTATTGAGCTGACTTAATGAAATGGTTGTTCTGTCTTACATGGTAGGCAACATTTCTATGTCAGGATCTGCAGCTAAATATTATTTTTAAAAAACCCTGAAGTGTTATTTTTAGTGCAGAGACATGGTCTTCCTCATTCACAGCTCTGTTTGCTTGGTTTGAGGGGTTTTTTGTGTTAAATTTGTAGGTGAACACCAATTGTTTGCCTCCCTTCACTGAGCAGCAATAATTCCATTTTGTGTCCAAGAGTTTGGGTATTAGAGCTCCGGAAATCCTGACTTTATCAATCCACTTACACCTTAAATATTCATAAGGATGTAATCATCAGCCTTTATTAATCTATTAACATTAATTATGAAACTCAATTAAACATTAAAGTAGCAATAATCTATTAGCTATCCTATGATCAACACTTAAACTCGCTGCTACTTGTAATACATTCAAACTAAGCTTTGTGAGATTAACTGGTGGTGAAGAAATGGTTGTCCTGTTGCTTAGCAGGTGACTTTCCACATGTTCCTGTCTCCTCTCCTGGTTCTAACCTTTCCATTTTAGTATATATAAATAACTCTGCATATAAAGAATTATTTTATTTATTTTTTTTAGGAATACATGTTTTCTGCTATGATAACCATTGAGTCTACTCTCAGGTTAGCAGCTCCGAAAGCCCACGTCGTTTGCTTTCATTTTTGAAAATATAAAGCAGAGAAAACCAATATTAAGAACCAGAGTAGATGCTCTAATGACCTACATTGCACAGGTAACAACTACTGTGAAGTATGGATATATCATTGAAGTTAGTATTGGAATCAGTGTATTAGAGGATTATATTTCGCCCCAAACATGTCAGTAGAACTTTGGCAAAGTAAGTTTTCTGCATATTTGTCAGCACATTTTTGCTGTGTGTTGACTGTGTCCAAACTGCATTGTATAAATCACAAAAAGGTTATTTATCATGGAGTGCAAATACGTTAAAAATCTGAATATTCAAACTATATCCTCTTGGTTCTTATTATCTTGAGCTAAAAGCCTCGGCAGAACTAATTCTAGAAAATTCCCATTACTGATTTTCAGATCTGGACACGCTTGCTGTTCACTCACAGCTCTCTTTAATGACAAACACTACTTGGAAATGGCTTAATTGGATTGTCTGCTTAATAGCATTAGGATCGTTGTGCTGGTTTAGCTGAGCTCTAATGGTCCTTTTCTAGTTAAAGAGATCAGCAAAGCAGCAGAACGAAAAGAGAAACTTCAGATTGTGGAGAAGACTCTTTGCTCCTCAGAATATCGCTGCTCTTAAAAGGAGGGGGACTGTTGAAGATGATGTTTAATATATTACCTATGTTATTTGATTAAATTTAGTCAGAATGCTTTATTCCTTTCTAACCAGTTAACCAGCCACACGTTTCCATTCTGGGCAGCCCCGTGGCTTGGCACAGCAGACAAGACTGGTTGGGTGTGTTTGCAACCTTGGTCCCACAGCTATAAAAAGGGATCTCTCAGTTACAAATCCTGGAAAGTGGAAAAATTAACTTCATGTTGCTTTTAACATGTAATTTCTGGAATTAAAGTATTGTGTAATACATAATAATAAACAGCCAAGTGTCCCAGTGGAGTGGAGGATGAGATGACAGCAGCAGATCAGTGCACATGGACATTTTCTCAAACTACGGCTTGAGTTGGTTTTATTTAATATTTCTTCCTAGCATTCAAGACACTGCAGATGATTTGAGATGTCTGGTTTCCCATGAGCTCTGTGTACAGAGAAGACTTCACTGGTCATGTGCTTTGATAGGATTAGAGAAGACTACACGGGTTGATAACAAACCCCTTTTGTTAGAAGTATATAATACATATTTAACAAAACTTCAAGAAGCAGATGGCTAATTAGGTAGTTTGGTGATGCTGAGCTGATCATATGTTCTAGCTCTAAATAAAAATGTAACAAAACTTCATTTGAATATTGCAAACAGACTTACATAATGTTTTCTACTTAGTATTAAGTGAAGCGAGCACTGTTGGGATTGTCCATGTTAATGTGGAAAGATAAAATTACCATTCTGCTTCCTATTGAATTGGCTCTATCTGGCCTTGACTGTGATTCTGTTTGAGGCAACACAAACTAAGTGGGATATTGTGGCTTTCATTTCAGTCTGTGCAATCTTTCAAAACCACATCTGGAAAGAAATTAGGTAAATACTAAACATGGAAAATCTGAGACTCTAGTGTTCTGTGGAAATGTAGTTATTCTTAATAACACTTCTAGCTGATGATATCTCAGGTATTACATCGTTAAAATGACTTAATTTTGTATGATGTCTGTCTAGCTGTGTGTCAAAATGATATCACAGTTAAATACAGGAAAAGAAAATACTACAAGAAAACTGTGAAGAAAAATTCGTAATTAAATTAATTAGGAAGGGGAAAAAGGAGATTACAGAAGTGTTTGAAATTCTTTTTTGAAAGTACAGTGAATATGAGACAGTTCATTATGGAAATCTCAGAAAGACAGTTATTTCCCAACAGGGAAAATTGTTGTGGGGAAGATGAAGATAGAATCGTGTAAGAGATGTGTGTAAAAGTGAAATGCAGTTAAAAAGGGAAAAGGAGTTTTAAAAGTAACAAAGGGCAGCTTTGTAGTTGGATCTGGGAATGGAGGAGACATTCAGCTGCTCCTTAGCTTGCTCTTCTGAAGGATTTTGTTTCCAGAAGGTGATCATACTGTATTGTACCATATATGACTGTTTGGGTTAAACACTATTGTATTTGTTAAACAAATGAAGCAGAGAACACTTCCTACACAGTATCTTGTTCCACACTTGCAGGTCTTTATGGAGGCCAGAATTCAGAAACTCTTTTCTCATCTATTTAATGTACAGAAATCAGCAGATTTCTCTTCTCCCTTCCCCTCCCTCCTTTTCCTGATGATGCATTTCATTTTAGTGTCAGACTTGATAAGCTAAATGTGATTTGCATTATTTCCAGCCTATGCAAAGGCAAAAATATAAACCTCCTGGTGCCATCTCTGTGTTCTTTAGCTTGCTGCAGAGTTTTTAAAGGCTTTTACAAGACTAATTAAAACTCAAGTGTCTAAAATGACTTGAGAGCAAAGCCAAGTTACTGTGCACTTGCAATCCAGTCACTTGTCTGCTTCTCTGCAGAAGCTTTTCTAAGTTCCAATCTCAAGAGAACCCAACACTGTTGGCAGACAAATCGGTGCTGTATTAACATTTTGTTTTTATTTAAAGTCATCCATCCAGGCAGGGTCAGAAGTGTTATTTGCAATAACCTTTCAGCCTTGCTTTTTGGTGCCAGATGACTAACCGTGGCTGCTGCCATCATGTACAGTGTGGCATGGCTCTTCAGGATGATGGAGGAGGAGGAGGAGAAGATATTTGCCTATTTCTTTTAATTGATTTCCTCTCTCCTTCTCCAACAAGCTGTCAAATTTGAATATTTGCCCCAGTTTTCTTTGTCAGATGCGGAGATAGTGGGTTGGTTGTTCGAAGCTGGCAGGAATCAGCAGATATTCTGCCAGTAAGGAGAACTCAGATGCAATAGATGTCTTGGAATATTGGGGGAAGCAGTGGGATTCATGCAGTGAGTTGCATTTATAGGGCTGTCACCACCAAAGAACCTGAACACTGCGGAGCATGTTTCCCCATATGGAACTTTTCACAGTATTATTCTCTGTAAATCTTGAGCCTTTAGTTCTTCAGCTCTTTCTCCTGCGGTTTTAGTTCTCTCATTTATTGACTTTGATTTTTAGCCATCATCTAGGAATGATTGAAATAAACTCCCTTACCATTTAAAGAGACTCTTGTATCCTAATTTTGGATGGACTCAACACTGGTATTTTTGCCCAAAAGAACAGATTGGAGTTAGAGGAATAACGTGAGTCTACACAGAAGACACAGGGCTGGCTCCCTGCTCATTCCTGTTTGCTCCTGCTGCCTTGGAAACAAAGGATGGCATGACAACAAATCACCTCGGGAAGAGAGGTTAAACCTTAAACCTCACAAACATTTAAAATATGTTCTTGTGGGGAAACCCTCATGTGTTCAGAATAGAGTTTCAAGTTTTGGCATACGTAAGAATTGTCTGTGAACCTCAGCTTTGGTTGAAATCCAGACTGTTAACTGAAAGATATAAAAGTGTCATGCTAATATAACATTTCATAAATATTGGATTTTTAAGAACAAAAGAAAAAATGTCTCAAGTCTGTCTGCAGCTAAAATAATTTTTAGTCTGAGTCATTCAAGTTTTAGGATAAATTTTTGGTCAGAAGTTTCCTAAAAGCATGCCAGAAGTGTCTTGGGTGTATGGAATTAAAGACAGGGACCACAAAAGTTGGTTGTCCATAGCCTGCAATGCCGTTAGCTAAGTTGCCACCATTCTATTTTTATTTGTATTTTTATTTTACTCTGTAGCTTGACATTGTAGAGCAGGGAGTGTATCACATGGCTCGTGCATCATCTCATGAAAGGGTCTGGAAATTGTCTTGATCCTTCTGATCCTTCTTCTATGTCTTGATGAGTGTTCTAACTGAAGCAACCCTGCCCCTGAGCAACGCCATTAATGTTCTTCTAAGTGTGTGTGTGTGTGTTTTTTAATTATTATTTTATTTTTTTACTTGTACCACTTCCTATTTAGATGCAGAATAGATATCTGAAAAACAACCTATTGTGTCTCTTCATTCCCCTAATAACCAGTTTAACCAGGAAGAGGATATTGAAGTCAAATGTCAAAACATGTCAAAACTAGTATGCTTGAGCTCGCATTTAAAATGACTTATCTCTAGAAGGGTAACAACATAGTAGTTTAAGAATGTGATTTTAAACATTTTCATAAGAAGCTGAGTTATAGGGATAAGTTCTGAAATCCACTAATACTGTGTTTTGCTGTTTAATTAGGTTGTTCAAAGGCTATGCCAGAAAGGAAGAAAGAAGGTATTTATTTTTCCAATAAACACTCCTGGTGTTAGTTTGAAGGTCCCTTTATGCAGCCCGAGGCAGCAGTGAGGTGAACAAATAGTGTTTGCTTCCCTTTTCAGCTCATCTTCAAGAAGGGCTTTTCTTCCTTGGTCAGAGTCTTTCAGCTCAGTCACCTAGCAACTTCTGAGGGCCTTTGATTCCAACACGAAGCTCTAAATGCAAGACCAGTAAGCAAACAAGGGTCCTTAGAGAAGCTCAACTGTGTACAGCTTGGAGTCTTGGAGCTAGCTGCTACAACTCAATAACAAGCCAGCAGAATTATACTTTAACTCTTAAATGCACTTCTTAAAGCCATTTGCAAGTTACCTTGTTGTTAAATGTAGTTTGGGAAACATGCAGGTGTTACAGTCAGAAGGAGAGATGTAGTATTTTTCCTGAATTAAGGTATCCTGGTGACAAACTACATGTTTAAACTACCTAAGCCCAAGCTAGAAAAAGTTTCCAGCAAGAATTTAAATATTTGTACTGTCTTCTACATTTTCAGAAACACTTGCATTAGTTTGATTCCAATTTTAACAACCCCATCTTCATACTCAAACAAGCTTTTCTGTCAGAAAGAAATTTGCCTTTTTCTTGCCACACAACAGCAAAGTCATAGAATTCAGGAGATAAGTGTATTGCAAGCTAATTTTAGCAGATCTCAACTTATACTTAGAAAAATATATGAGGAAGAAAGACAGCACACAGTGTATGAAGCTAAATTAAAAATAAAAAGGAAGAACTATTATGGTCCATAGGATCTATCTTGGAACTATCACATGCTGCATTCTACCATTCCAACTAGTATTAATTAATTAAAAAATATGAACATCATTTGGGGAATATTGTCAGTTATTTTAAAAACACAGTAAATGTCTATCCTGTCCACTTGTCCATATTTCAGACAACTTCTGTTGTTACTTCTCTGAAGTTTTATAATATGTAATATATAAAAGGATTTCTTATCTTCTTAGTATAAATTTGGAACTTGAAATTGCTGAAGAAAATGAGACAAAATTTTATTTAACTCTTCCAGTTTGCATCCAGGCCTTTCTTGTATAAGGAGCTTCTAGTGCAAGAGGCTCTTATTTGTCTTTCCTGGTTGCAGCCACCACAGCAGCTTGGCAGATTGTACTGAACTGGTGATGAAAGTGGCTGATGCTGCTGGAATCTGCCTGCTCCTCTCACCACAAACAGCCACTGCTTCAAACCATTGCTGCTTTGTTCTGGAATTAAACCCACCTGCACGGTCTTCTGCATGGAATAAGTGTTAAAATATTGTGGGGTTTTTTTCCTACTGCTACAAACCCTCAATTTGGAGAGCTGAGAGTCATTTCATCCCCTTACCTAGCACAATTTGCTTATGTTTTAGAAATACCTTAATAACTGATGCTATAGAGTGGTGACTTCATGGCCTGAAGTAAGAAAATACTTAAAATGTCCCTCAGTAAAACTTGTAACGATTGTCTGTGTTCCCTACAAATCACTGGAGTGGTTTATGTGTTAGTGAATGGGGAGAAATCTTGACTCATTTCAGCGTGTTCTCCCCAGTCCTGAATGACACCACACCATAAAAATCCTTTAGTTATTTTGATCTCTTTGTAGGTCCTCCTTTTCGTATTGAAACATTCAAATATTTCATATTTGTGATGCAGTGTCTTTAGAATGACGTTTAGAACAAGTTTATTACTGGAAAAAATATGGTACCATGCTGATGGTAATATGAAATGCTCATTTAGCAGTCTATGATGGAAATTGGAGGCTAAACAGTGGACAAAATGAGTCATTTATATAACCATATTTTACATAAAATTCTTCTGTTTTGCATGTTTTTCTCCACAATGCTTACCAGTACAATTGCTCTGTTCAAATGCTGTAAAATAGGTGGTTTAGGATATAATTTTTAGACCTAAACCAAGAATCCCTTGAAAAACCCCTTTGCTACGTAGCACCTGGAATCTGGCTGTAACATTTGCTGCTTACAAACTCCCTTCCACCTGACATTTAACTGGGGAGGGTGAAAATTCAGCATCCAGATAGATCCATCACAGGCTACAGCTGTCAGCAGGAGTCTCTATTGTGTTGTGATGCATGACAAGGTTTAGTCTGGTGCCTTCCAACCATCCTCATCACCCCCTTCCCTTGTTTCACCTACAACCTCTGGCTGGTTGTGTTTTCCCTGGATGATTTTTAAGGCTGAATGATTACAGCTGAAAATGAAATTCAGAGCTTATCCTCACAGCTTCAAGATTCAGTGCTGCTCAGCAGATAAGCAAATTACCCCCAAAATACGGATATAATCTTAGATATAGAACCTGCTCTGGTATAATCCTTTTGTAGATGAGCTGATAGGAAAGGGGCTGTGATTGGCCACACTGAGAAGGAATTTGCTGCCTTGGTATTGAATAAATTCTTGAGAACATGGTAAGGGGGGAAAAATACAAACATGAAGAGCTGAAGGATTGTAGTCATCATATTTTTTTCCAGGAAATTACTTAGTGTGAAAGAGTATTATTCATTATGGGACTCGGGTGAAGGAAAATATACAACCCTATATTCTGCAGTAAAATTCTTTTCCAGGCTGCCAAAGGCCATGAATGAAACATTCAGACTTTCAATGAACATGTTGTCCCTGAAGACAGGCATGTTTTGAGCAGAATAAAAATAGGAGTTGAAAAAAAGGGAAAGAGTATTAAGGGTATTAAGTAAAGGAACAAGAATTTCATTTTAGAAAGCACAGTTTACTTCAGGTTTTTATTATAACACAGCTTTGGGATATTGTTTTGTTGCATTTTCTGTGTTGGTGAATGTACTAGAATGGGCCCATAAAATCCTAAAATGCCAGCACTGGATCAAAGGCCTGGGGAATATTTTGGCAGCAAAGTCAGAGAAAGCACAGAGGGAGAATTATTACTGCTGTGGATCTCTGCACCTTAAATGGAGGTGAGCTCTGTCCCCTCTGGATGACTCTGTGCTGCTTCCCTCTTACCCAGACATTGCACCAGTAAATCCTCTTGATTTATTTTAGTTTGGAAGCCTGGGAGACTTCTTAAAAGCAGTTTTCATTTACTTTTTTCTATTGGAATAAGAGAAGAGATTGGAATTAAAGAGGTTAATGCTCCAGAGCAATGATCTGTTGTATAAAAACCTATTACTGAAACTGGAAATTCCAGAAAGATAAAAATACCCTGTGAGTGACCCATGATAGGCAGTGTACATGTACCCCTTGATTATGTTCCTGATACAAGTGATACATTAGTAGTTTAAATGATTAAAACAAACTTTCATTAGCAGGAAGTAATCAGTGAAATGCATCCTCCCTTAAATCTGCTAAATCTACTAATACTCCTTGGCTTTTAGTGCTCACTGACGCAGCAGAGTGTATTTGATGCACAGCACAGGCCAAAAGCTGCTTAGGCTCCTTTAATACTCAAATCATGAAATGCTGCATCTCCCCAATGTGTTGGTTCAGTCGAGGGACAAGCTCCTTGCTACAGATGAAGACCCGTCACGTGAACACAGATTTTTCACCTTGAGATTCAAATTCTTTGCCAGTTAAGCTAAAAATTGTATTGCTAATTTGTGTTTTGTGAGCTGTGCAAAGGGAAAATACATATAATACACCTCCCCAGTAACCTGCTCTAGTGGGAGTCCCTGCCCATGGCAGGGAGGTTGGAACTAGATGATCTTTAAGGTCCCTTCCAACCCTGACGATTCTATGATTCTATGATAATTCAGTTGTAATTGGAAAATTATAATAGCAGAAATTATACCACAATCTCTGACTCAATTTTATTTTCATCTTGCAATCTCTATGCAAAGCATGCTGTGAGCACAGGCTGCTTTATAAGCTAGGAAATTTACAGGCAAGTTGGACACATCAGAAAATGATTAAACTTTTCCATAACATGAAAATGTGAAGTGCTGATAAAAATGTGCATATAAATTGAACTTCTTATTTTATTCATTCTAGCCTAGTGTATTGTAAAAGGTAGTAAGATTTGTAGGTAGCAGCCACTATCTTGTCTTGTAGCCAAGAGCCAAAAAAAAAATCTGAAGTCCTGAAAACAAACAACATTTAAATAGAGGTTTCCTGTGGATCTTTTTAAACCTGTGATAAGTGCTCCACATAACTCAATCTCAGAGAACATGGGGTATAGCTGCTTTTCATTGAATTCTCTGATTTCAGATAGAAAAATTAATGACAAAGGTTGCAGCCAGGAGAAGTTAGAGTATATTTTCCCCATCAGCTGGAAAAGAGGCAATTAAGACATCTTCTGGGTCAATGAATGAGTCTAGACACACTAATAGTCACTGGGGAATTTGCATCTATTCTTCCAGCTTGCATAATATGTCCCAAAATTGGTCCAAAAAGGGCAGGAATGAACTGAAAATGATCAAAGTCAATGTTCTCTATTTATAGGGGCCTTTGGTTTGACTGTCCTTGCTCATGTTGCTTGGGCCTAAATGAGCTTTCTGCTGGGATTTCTGGATGTGGAGGGAGACATAAAAGTTGACATGATCAAATGCCTCAGCACTCGCTATGTGGAAGGAGGGCAGCACTTAGACACTGGAATAAAGATGAAATAGTTTTTAACCTGAAATCCCTAGGAAAGAAATCTTCAGTAAGTGTCCTACTAATGGAAACCATGAGGCACGAGACAGTGCATTAGTTCTGCTTTGGTCACACCAGCACAGGGAATTCTCAGTGTTTGCTGCAGTGTGCTCACACAGACGAGCCAGATACATCAGCTCCAGCCAAGAGCAGGAGCTGGCTCTGAGCACAATGCATACACAGATTATCCTATTAATTTAAACCTTGTTTTACTTCAGCCAATGTATAGCATGAGATTAATCCGTTCTTATTTCAATGCCAACGCTGTAGATTTTAAATTCTGAGAAATGTCTTGAATCCCTTTACAGAATATGGAGAGAAATGGGCTCCCCTCAGATGTGATTAATCTTGTCCCAAAGCATTTTTTTAAGAGTGGTATCCATCTTTTCTAATGGGTTCCTTTCCACATGATGCAGGCAGTGTACATCAGGATGTGATAAAGCACTTCTCTGAAAAAGTAGTGCCTATTTCCCTCTGTTAATTATAAAGCAATGAGTTCAAACAGGTATGATCTCTGTAAATGTCTGAACATGTAGATGAGGTAAATCCCACTGGTGTTTTCATTTATAAACCTCTTGTGATGGGGAAACCCAAGACAATCCCCCCTCCGGCTGCAGTTTAATGACTCATAATGCTTCAGATGGGAAGAAGGGGAGCATATTTTATTGACAAAGAAAAGTTAACTGTAAACCAGGAGAGAAACCAAGTTGTGTGTCACCGAGCTGAGGTGAAGAGATGGATTTATGTGTTAACAATAATGCCCATTAGCTTAACAGGTAGGAGAGCTCTGCTGGCTCCCTATTTGGAAGAGGCAGGGAGGGCATTAACGCAGATGTATTAACACAAATGTAAGCACTATGCAAAGGGAGCTGCCATGTGAACAGAAATGCTTTTTTTCCTCTTAAAGCAAACCAGACTTTGTTGTAAGTTCCTCCCTAACAGGATGATGAATGTGTAGAGCGTTACTGGAAGGAGAATTGAACTGGACAAAGTGTGCCTGAAAGGGGAGTCATTCACTGCAAAGCCTGAAAGCCTTTGGAGTATGCTGAGGTTTTAATAATTCTTGTATCAAATTGAATAACTACCCTCAAGTAGGAATAATTTTCCACATTAAAAAGATGGCATGGAGGTTCATTTTTCTCTTCCTTTACCACAGGCCATCTTTAAAACCATTTAACAAAGTCTTACATGTAAGATCCTGAAATGAAGAGGCCAGCATAAAGCATGGCAGGGCAATTTGTGTTGTACAAAAGCTCCCCAAAACAGGATAAAATATGTATCACTGTAAATCAGAACAGCATGTGCCAGCTACTGCCAGAACACTGCAAGTATAATGAAAGTTCATCAGGCTTTGGTTGCTTCTTACTTCAAAAAATGGATCTGGTTAATGCAAAACATAGACTGTTATGAAGTTGAACTGTTATTTATACATGTATTTTTTCTATTTGGTTTGCATTGAATAATGACTAATTTATAAACTATATTAAGTGTAAAAAAAGTAGTATTTTGATCCATGTAGGATCTTTTTGAAGGTGTAGGTCTGGCTCTTTTAATGAAAAGCTTTAATTTTTTTTTCAGTAGCCATTCTAGTCAATTCACAGTACCTTATTTATGAATAGGCAGCAGATATCATCCCTTTTTTTTGTCTCTCTATAAGGTTTGGTGATTTGCTGCCTCTTTTCAAGGGGGCAGAACCATGGCAGGCAGTGTCTTGTTTCACAGCACCTTTAGTCTAATCAATATTCTTCCATATTCTTTATGTTCAATGTGGTCTGTATTTATCAAATCTGTTGATAGCATCACCATGTGAATCTTGTGGTGCTCCTGGGTTTAACTGGGTGTAGATGGGGTAACCCAGAGTTCCCCTGGGGCTTTGGGGAGAGTAACTTTTTGAGGCAGGATATTACTATAGAGGGTAACTCTGAAGTCCACGCAGTGATGGCTTCTCAGCCCTGTTCTGATCTGCAATGAAATAGGGTTGAGTATGTGCCATGTTCTGTGGAAGAGCTTTTCTTGCTGTACCAAACACTGTGGATGTGTTTGGGGATGAAGGTTTGTTTTCTGCAACCCATAGAAGAACTTGAAGTTATTATAAACAGCTTATTTCTTTGTCATACTCATGACAGCAGAAGTTGAATGGTAGAACTAAAGGTGAGCTGAGTAACAGATTCAATCAGAATTTCTTAGTAATGTAAAATGTTATTAAAGTATTAGAAAGAAAAAAAAAAAGATCAGAGATTTTGCATATTCTTTTAATGGGTTATTTTGAGCTTCCATTGAAGCAGATGCACTTTTAGCAGATTGACTTAACTGCCAATTGGGTAATAGAGCAAGAAGAAAAGCCATAATCTTTTTCTTTAGAGCAAAGAGTCATTTAAAGCTGAAATATGACTAATTACCACAATTGAACTCGTGAAACCCCTTGCATTTGTTAATAGACTTACTGCATTAATGTCGCTGTGAATGGATGTAAAATCCAAACTAAAAAAAAAACCTTTTAAGACATAAATAGGATCTTTTGTTTTCCCCGAGAAACAGATAAAAAGGCATGAAATACCAGTTTACACTGTGCAGCAGTAATTTAAAAGAAAAGTTTACAATTTTTTGTGGCTCTTCTACAAAAGCTTAAAGCAAATGAAATAATCTCTTTTTTAAAAAAAAATTTGTTTTACAGAAATGTGAAAGTTCTGCAATAAGAATGAGATTCCATTATGCAGCAGGGAAATTAACTATGAATTCCTTATTACAGTAATACCTGATATTACTACTATTATTAGTAGTAAAGTTAGCTGTTGCTTAGCAGAAGTAGATCCAGGAAGAAAACGTAAAAAACCTCTTACTTCTGCACTTGTACTGTAAGGCAGGATAGAGAAGGAGAAAAATATCAAGGCATTGAAGTAAAGAAGTTGGGGCTCTACCCTCAGCAGCTTGAATGCACATTGTCAGCACAGCACATTTTTAAAATAATAGAACACTTTTTTTTCTGTTCCTTTTTTTTTTTTTTGTTACTCATCATCACTTTGTTCCAAATTCTGAGTCACTTTCATAAATCTGTTTATAACGAGTTTTATCCAGTCAGTGAGTTTCAGAACAAATGCATCCATTGGTTTTTCAGCTGCATAAATTCTCACCAATCACATCTAATGGAGCTCAGGCAGCCTCTGTATTTTTTTTTGTTCTTCCTGGAATTTAACAACTAATATTTCAAAGCACAATCTTTGGCTTTAGTGGTATATGATGTTAAAATCAAAGAGCAGCAGATGGCTGGGGAAATGGGACAAAAACCTGAACCAGGATTTTTCCTGCTTGATCTACATGGTGAAGAAGCTGAGTTCTTCTTGGTGAGGACTCTGGTGCTGTTCCACAGCCCAGGGGAACTGCTCCAAGGTGGATGGAGTCTGGTCCTGCCCTGGAGCTGTGGTTCATGCAGCCCCTGGCTGCTTGGCTGCAGTCCTATATTGAGCAGGAACTTGGGGTTGATGCTGCATCAGCAGATAAGAACCAGGAATGTGCCAAGACAGGAATCCTTGAAAAAGGAACCTTGTGCCAGCAAAAAGAAGGATCTGGTGCAGGGCAGGACATGCAGCTGGGGAGGGGGGCAGGTCCCAGAAGGGTTTCTTTAAGCAGTGGTGCTGATTTATGCTTGTATGAAGCTTATATGAAATTACAGACCAGTCTTATTGTCTTTAATAGAAAATTCAATGGGTTGAGGTTGTTTAATTAGTTTTCTGCCTATCGAGCACAGCCAGCCTGTGTCACAGGAGAATTCTTGCTGCACTGAAACTGTAGATTTTAGCTGTTGTAGGGTTGCTTTCCAATTTGGAGGGATATTTTCACCCAGACTGGTGAAGAAACTAATTTTTCACAGAAACAAAGGCTCTAACCAGAGTGTTCTGTGACCTCTTCACATTCTCTCCCCTTCTCCTGGCCCTTTGCCTGAGAGACACTCTAGTCCCATTTGCACGTTCTGCACTTTGAATTTGTGAATGACATATTTGCAGATCAATCATGACTGCCTTAAAGCAAAGTTCCTGCCACACTGCAAGTTCAGCTTGCATCCAGGTATTAATGGAAGTTTGATTTCTTACATAAGAGTTTGTTGATGTATGATACTGTTCCATGTGGGGGACGTTTCAAACTTTGGAGCCTGGAAATAAGTTCTACATTTATTATACCACTTCAACATAATTCATGGAGAATTCATCCATTTGTATACCAGTTGGAATCTACTGGAACTTGTTATTTTCCATCCATTTCTGTAACAGTTTCTTATTGTTTACAGGGAGAACATGCAGTTTCATATAAATCACCTGCTTTCATAGAGGTTTACTGCATTAATTTACTCAATTTGTGAAGGATTTAAGAACCCTGCAGTGTGCAGCATTAAAAGGCATAAAATGACTGAAAATAAAAACTATTTTTGACTGAAGTAATGGAATATTCATAATCAGAAATATTAAACCCCGTTTAAGAAGTGTGGGTGAGATGTAATGAATGATCTGCATTATATAAAGGGATGTTATTCAGGCTATTGATTATAAGGTCTTGCATCTAAATCTTGTAAGAGAAGAAGTGGCTTTTTTAAATCTTGCTCCAAACTAGCTATGGGATAATCTTTGATTACTAAACTGAGTCCTAAGAAGAAACATTGCCAAGTAGAGATGCTGATCCATTAGAACTTTGTTGGATGTCTGAATTAGGTAACGTGGGCAGGATGAGATGTGCAATCATAGATCGTAGCACTGGGGAAACCAAGAGAGGTGGCTTGTCACAGGCTTTCTGCATTATGTACTCTGCTCAACAAACCTGAGGGTTTGTCATCATAGAATCATTTAGGTTGGAAAAGACCTCCAGGATCATCAAGTCCAACATCTCCCTGACCCCTGGACCATGTCCCAAAGCACCACATCTACTTGTTTGTTGAACCCCTCCAGGGCTGGTGACTCCAGCACCTCCCTGGGCAGCCTGGTCCAGTGCCTGACCACCCTGTCAGCAAAGAACTTCTTCCTAATGTCCAATTTAAACCTCTCTTGTTGCAACTTGAGGCCATCACCTCTTGTGCTGTCATTAGTGATTTGGGAGAAGAGACCAACACCAGCCTCACCACAACCTCCTTTTAGGTAGCTGTAGAGAGCACTGAGGTCTCCTCCAAGCTAAGCAATCTCTCTGTGTTGGCTGGCCATAATCATATGATTTTTCTTGCATTGCTGGTTGTTCTCTTGCCTCCATGGATCCATGCAGTTCTGTTCTCTTACCAGTGTCATTGGGAAATGTGGGACCTGACCACAAGCAGCTGCTGTGCTCTGCTGCCTGGTAGAACAGATCCCTGTTCGTGCTCTGTCTCTAGTGACTAACTGCTCCCACATGGCACGCTGGGGCTGGGTGCCAGGCTGCCTGTCAGGGGGTTGGGGGTTGGGTTTTTCCTTATTTCCCCCCCACCCCAACTCACCAGAGTGCTGGAAGTTAAGCAGAGAGTCTAATGACATTTGTATTTCTGACCTGATCTTAATTCTTCCTGGGGAAAAAGAAAACAGATCCATTTTAACTTGTCCATGTACCTAGCAGGATGATTTATACTATGCCTATAGGAATAACTTCTCTTTTAGAATTGATAGATCACTAGTAGTTTTGTTAGCTTTGGAATACTGCAGCATCCCAGGTATCCCCAAGTGCAGTGTGAGACTGTAAAAAAACTAGTTCCTCATGCTCTTAAATGCATATTGTAAAAGGCTGAATTGCTTTGTTTCTAAGAAGGGGCCCAGTTAAGTTAATGAGGGAAAATAGATCAGAAAAACTTTAAAGTTCCAAAGAAAATTGTTTCAGTGGTTTCTTTTCAAGAGATATTCCTGTAGTTTTAATTACTTTTTTTAGCACGCATGAAAAATAGAAACATCTCTTCTTTTGCCTCTCAGTAATCTGTACTTTTAAAAAAAAATTTTAAACTTGATGAAAGCTCAAGTTTTGGTTGTTCTCCTTACCAAGTTATAGATCTGATGTGCAATTATAGAATTCTTGAATTTTTTTCACTTGCCTTTATGATGTCTTCTAAAGTGCTTGAAGTCATACAATAAAACTTTGAATAAAAATATTCTGAAAAGGCAATAATGATGGAAATTAATTTGCTTCCTTTTTGGACTGTAGACCCTTTTGGCATGTTTCACAGTGTGTAGGAATGAGTTGCAATTTCTTATTTTGAGGGTTTTTGGGGGGTTTTAGTCATGGCTTACTGAATTCCAGTCCCCTATTGCTGCTTGAAAATTCTTGGCCTTTTGTTGTAAGCAGCACTCTCAGATGAATGTGAGCTGATATATATGCCTCATTTATTACTTACACTAATATATTGCTTTTAGTAAACATATGGGATAGGAAATAGTATTTACCTTTCCATATAATGAGAATACTACTCATTCTGTCTGTCATAAACTAAGAAATACTGTTTATAATACTGCTTCGATGAGCCAGGGGAAACTGCACAAATATGTCATGGCCATGCAGGGGAAAATGCTTGTACACTGTTTTCATAGCCAAGGATCTATATGACTTAGTAACAAGAATATTTATTAGTCTCTCTAAGACTTAAGAGCTCAAATATAGACTAAATTTTGGGGAGCATTTTGAGATAAAGGTTAAATTCTAGGAATGTTGTCTCTACTTGAAAAATGCTTTGCTTTCTCAGCCATCTAGACAAACTGAAAAAAAATCTAATTTCTCTGACTTAATCATGCAAGATGGATTGAGTTTTAACATCCAGACAGGTTGTGAGCTCATGGTTCCTTTATCTAATATAAATCTAACATAAATCCAGGCTCCTTTGGTGGTCTTGTCGCTCTATTTTTGTGCTGCATGAACTTCCATGTTGTGTGTGTTGAGCCAGCTCGGGGAACCAGTGCAGTGAAAACCTGACCTTGCCAAAGAAAATGAACTGCAGAGATGTTAAGACATAGGACCAAGCAGACAGGGCTGCTGGTCTGGGCAACAATGTGCCATGTGTCACATTCTGGTGGTCACTTAGCCATGGCTGCAGAACTCATCACCGTGCCTGCTCTGCTGATGGAGTGTGTCCCTGGGAGCAAACATTTGAGCTGGCAAAGCTCTGAGAACCAGGAGGGGTAAATAAAGGGCTTTACATGGGAGCCTAGTGCTGGATTAGTAAAGTGATGGGTGCAGTTAGTTCAATTTTTCTGAATTCTTGCTCAAAATGTACCTTTAACTTCCAAAGTTAGTGACTATATGGTGACAGACTCCACTTCCATACTGGTGTTCTTGCTGCCAATCTCCCAGCTCAACTACTTCTTTGTTTTGAATTTTTTATTTTCCTTTAAATGTTGTCCTGCAAATGTAAATAAGTCATTCATAATGAAATGACATGTTTCCATGGTTTCACATTTTATGTATGTTCAACCCACCCTGAGCCCACAGGTATTTCCTATAAGTACCACTTTTGAATTATTGTAACTTATGTCATTCACTCAACTGTGTAATTTTGATAACTGCCAAAACTAAGAAATTAATCAGCCTAGTATGAGTAAATAATGTACCCTTCAAACATACAGGGGAAAAAAATTAGCTGCTGATGAATTTTCTTAATTCTGTTATTGGTTTCTCTGTGTGTTTGTTGTCTTACATAGGCAATGAATTTCTAATTAGTGCAGAGGTTTTATTTTTTTGCATATGTTGTTTTTCTTCCTGAGAACTTGCAGTTACTTTGAGATTAAACTGTTCTCAGTGACTGATGGGAGTAGGAAAGTGATACTGAAGTTTCTAGCAGATGACCCATTAATAAGATATGTGTAATTGGATAAGACTTTGCAACAAATATTGGGCATCTGTTGGATAACATAAATAGAATGAAGAGAAACAGCAGCAAAGGAAAACTTAAATTAACAAAATCTTTTCAATTTCTTGATGTAATACTACTACTGAAACAGAATGGGTGAGTAAGGTTAAAAACCTCAGCCTGAACCCTTTGAAAAAGTGTCTAAAGTGAATTATCAGTTGTTTTTATTAGTGTCTCTTGTGTCCAGAAGGAGCTGAACTGTCTCTTTTTCCTCTGTATCCCCTGAAGGTTTCAGCCATCTTTTGAACCTTCTTATTTGAAAGTGCTTTTTTCTATTCAAGCCACACTTGTGATCGGTTGAGGGAGGCAGAGAATAATTATTGCCATTAACAACCCCAATATCTTTGTTTTCTTGGAATGGAACTTCTAGAGGCCTCAGGGTGGGAATGACCAGCAGCTACTGGCTCTTTGGTCATGAAGTTGTGAGAGAAGAGGAGACAAGAGACTTGTTACCATGGACCAACATGAGCTGCTGTGTGTGACACTTCTGACATACATCCCATCCCCTACTTTTACCCGTTGCATCTTCTAGTGGGTCACTGGGAAGGTAGATATGAGGTCATCTGGTCATCATCTGTCACTGAGAAGTCTCTCAGCTCTAACAACTCTACACTATAAAATTCTGTACTAAATAATTTCAATCTGTATTCAATAATTTCATTTCAGTTTCTCTCCAGTCCAAGCAACTGTAGCTACCTCCTGCTGCCCATCCCTGGTTGATCCAATCAGTGCCAGTTGGTGATGTTCACATATCTTTAATATCTTCCCTTTTGTTGTTTGAACCATTATTTTTGTGTAAGTTCTAAATTAACAGAACTGGAGTGTTTATGTATTAATACCTTTTTTTGTGGTTAGGTAAAGAAAGCTACCAATAGGTAGAATAAATTACCAGATCTGAAGCCTAATAGTAATTACAGTCCAGCACCAAATGGGAATTCCTGTGTGTCCTCTTCCTAGAGATACTACGGCTGGCCCTGCAAATAGTCACACAGTGAATACTGACAACTTCATTAGAGCTGAAGGATTTGCTTTGGCGTCAGCAAGAGACTAGATAATGCCTTCCAAGGGGGGTTTTGTGCCTTTGGGGCACAAAATTAATATCTTTCATTTTTCATGCAGTTATTTTAGCACAGAATATCCCCCAGAACAGGCTATAGGATTGATTAATTGTGCAAACAAAAAGGAGCTAATTGTTGCAGTTTGGAGAAAATTTAGACAGCAAGTTTAACTCTTGCATAGTTAATCACTGTCATTAAGCAATATAAGATAAGTTTTTTGTGACAAGACTTAAGTTTTATAATTATTTTTTGATTTAGACCTTCCTCATGCTGAAAGAAACTAAAAAAGAGCAAATGAAATTGAAGAGAAGGAAGTGTCTGGGCTCATGTGGATTGCCTTCATACTTAAATTTATATGCCTATAACAGGCATAAACATCAAATAGCACATAAATGCTGTTATAGCATTTGCTTTGTAGGATTAGATCTTTCATCCTTTAAAATGAAATACTCTGCTTTATTTTAAAAATAAAGTAAATGTGCAAGGCATGAGTGGTTTGCTTTAATATATCAGAAGCCCCATTGAGTTATTCTGGAATCCTGAGTATCTGGAAGTTACCACCAGAGGATTCCATCATCTTAGTGACTTTGCATATGTGAGTAAATGTAGAATTATGTGATTTTTCCTTGTTATATTAGTAATTATGAAATAATTCTCTTATCAGGATTCTGTCCAAATGGGCATCACAGGAAGTTTATTTCTTGTAGTTCAGTACTTGGGATATGACTCTGCTCATATTTCAAACAGCTTGTTCAGTGTCATCCTGGCCTCACTTCTTCCTATCCAAAAGAAAAATAAATGATATCTTTTGGCAATAATGGCATTAGGATGCGGATTGTGTTTACTGGCAAGCAAGGTTCATTAATTTTGGTAGCATGTTACAGGATTTCTCAAACACAACTGAAAGCCTAGACTTCAAAGCAAAATATCCTAAAATACTTAATGCTGAGCTCTTGGCATTCAGATCTGGCATTTCACTTGGTGCATTTGTGTCCATACAGATCATACTGAAAAGAGCAAATCTTCTGGTGTAGTGTGATATAATTAAATTATGAAGTGTGGAGAAAAGCTATAACATTAGCAATAAAATATTGTAAAATATTTCTAAGCCCCTCACAGCTGTACTGGGTGTGCTTCTGGTGTTCCATCCATTTTCCATGACTGGATTCAGATCTCACTGTGCAGCGTGGCCCAGGCTGTGGTAAATTGACCGTGTGGCTGATTTAACGTGAGATGAAAGATTAAGAAATCACATAAGTCTTTCAGACGTTTGTCTTCAGTGCATTAAGCATCTCCTGACTGAACAATAAAGTTTTCAGCTTGGGTGGCAGCGAGGAGCAGCTCTGCCCACGGCAGCTTCCAGAGCTGGGGCTTTGTCAGGCTGGTCCTGGGCTCCATGGATGGAGGCAGAGCTGGAGGAACGTGACGTGTGATGGTGACTGGGCTTGTAACAGCAAAGCCCTGGTGATTGCTCTTAGTTTTAGAGCAGATTTACTCACTGAGGACCTCATTCTTTTTTCACACTAGGCGATGTGACTGGGATTCAGTGAGACTCCTGTAGCCTTGGTAGAGGCAGTTACCACGATTTTCCAAGAGCTCTTTGCTTTCTGCTGGCATCCAGGATTCCAGCTGTATTAGAAAACAAACTAAAATCCAACAGCTGCATTCGGGAGATCAGTTTCATCCTGTATCCCATCATTTGATCCACTCAAAATATGTGCAGCCTGTGCTGCTTCCTCCAGCCCTTCATTTCAGTGGGTAACACGTCGAGCTGAAGGCAGCTGCTTTATTTAAGACGTCCCCTTTCTGCCCTTAGGGGCACTGCTGAATTAGTTGAAAAATCTGAAGAACTAGTGTCCCCAAGAAACATTTGTGGCCTTTCATAGCTCCTTAAGTGCAAGAGCTTTGCTTTTCCTTGCTGATGTGCTTGTAGGCAGCTAAAAGCAGGTGGTAGTGAACACCCAGAGCAGCTTTGGGGCTGGCACACGACAGGTTAAGGTCAGCAGATTTTTAAACTGAAGGGATTTGAAGCTACAGAAGTGATATAAAAAGTCCCTGATTGTGGGTCATCTTTTTTGCTGTTACAATTTCTTGAAATAGCGATTCCAGCATCGCTTTTGATGGATGATTTCTGGGTTATTATTCATTTATAAAATGGGACACCTCAAAGCAGAGAGATGAATAGCTTGGTGAAATTTTAGCAAGCACTTACACAGAAGCAGTGATCTATCTTTTAAAATGTACATAATTAACAAGCAGATTGAAACTGCTGCATACTTCATGTTACATTAAATACTTTAATATTTTAAAACTCTTCCTCAGTTTTGCAAACATTATGCTATAGTTTTAGGGGGAAAAAACCAACCAGCATTGCACTACAGTCTTAAGGGGAAAGAAACCAAACATGTACCTTCTTTTCTCTGTAATGGAAGATAGAAATGACAAATCTGGTCTAGTATGTCTCAGAAAAATCTGAATATATTCGGTGAGCTATTTTACTAACTCCATATTTTTTTTTAAACGTGTTGCATATATAGCTGCAGGTGTATATTTATAATTTCATCCCACAGCACTGCCAGGTCTGCTGGAGTTGTTTGGGTAGATGAAACTGTGTGTGCATTCTGTGCCAGGCAGGCAGGCTGTGTTTGCACACTGCTGGAGGTCTCTCCAAGCCAGCTTACCGGCCACATCCATCTGTTTGGTGCTCAGTGTAAAGGAGTTAATGACCTGAGGAGTTAAGACTGTCCAGACGATCCCTATAATCCTTTCAAGCAAATAAGATACTGCTGCAGTTAACCATTACTTTCTCTGGAATTTTTTAAAATAGGTAGTAGAGGGTTTATTTCTGTCCTCCCCCCCCCAGCCTATTTAGTGTTGGCAAGATTGAAAATCTGTGCAGCAAGGGTATGTATGAACCTGAGGATACACAAACCAATTATTCACGGGTAGACTTGGAGCCTAGAAGTGGGAATCAGCCCTAATTTATCAATATTGATTTCATATGGCCTCTATACTTTGACTTCAGGGTGGATTTTTGCTGCCACTTTGAGAAGGTGGTTGAGTTCTGCAGAGACTGCAATGAAAATACAGATAACCCATGCAGCAAGCAATGTGTGGCACTGCCCAGATGGATGCTGCAAAGTGCTGTGTGACCTCGTGGTGTTACAAAAGAGCTTTAAGAAGCTTAGTAACAGGTTGAGGTGATGGGGAGAGACGGTTGTTTTCCTATAACTGTGTTATCCTGGAACAGACTGTGTCTTGCTGGGCTGTTCTGGTGAGAAAAGTGTTGTAAATGCCAAGTGGAAAGATGGCAGGTAGCAGTTGTATGTGTTAGCTTGGGCCCTCTCTTGGGATAGCTCCCTCTTCTAGATGGGCTCAAACATTGGCAGAAAAACTAGCTAGTGTGGTATAAATTATATATGTTGAAAAAGTTAGGGTAAAGTCATTCAAAAAAATTCCCTTTGGATTCAGTATGCTAATAACATTCAAATGTCGTGCTGCTTCTGACTTGTGTTTGTTTTGTAATCTACAGCTTTGTTTATATTTAATATAAAAGGGATTTCAGTAATTTTTTTACATATTCTGAAAAGGAGGAAGACAAGTCTTGCTAAATCCTACTTCTTAATTGTTTCTCTTCTTGCTCTGGAAATACTCCCTGTTCTTGAGTGTAATCTCTTCCTAGTAAATTTATTTAAACAGTTCTGCTTATTTAAATAACGAATGTAGTTGGTATTTAAATGATTTGTCTGTTTTGAAGCAGGACCCTATTTCCATTTAATGTAATTGCTATTTTTAATCTTAGCATGAACTAATGCAAGCCATGTGACAAGTTCATTCATTGCTTGGTGTCGTGCAGAAAGCACAAGGCAGCCACTGATATGGGCCCCTTGGGGAAGTTCTGTGGCCTCGCTGAAAATGCAAAGCATGTGAAACAGCAGCATAAAAATTACATAGTGCTCCAAGCTACTGTAGAGGCCCTTAAAGTTCTGTAGTACCATCTCAGAGTAACACCAAGAGTGATTTGTGATTATTATACCTCTGTTGTAACTCCTTCAACCAATTCTTGCTCCAAACCCAACCACAAACCCCAAAGCAGAAACCCAACGACAGATCCTGAGTGTGCACAGAGTTATTCCTGTTGCTGCCAATCAGACCTTTCTACCCCTTCTTCTGGAAGAATCAATACTTGAAACCTAAAAACTGTTGTTGTTGGGCAATTAATTATGTTGTAACAGCAGAGCCACAGCTTGAAAGTTTGTGTAGATGGGAAGATAATACGTTATTTTTACGGTGGTTAAGCTTTTATAAATTCATTGTTTGAGTTGGGAGAACAGTCTTGACCATTACAAAAATGAGTCTAAGATGACTTGAAAGCCCCTCCCTGATTCTCTGGAGACAATAACTCAGTTAGACAGTAGTTCATTTAGACTCTCTCCCCTCTGCCCGTTAGGTTTGCAGCTTGATTTGTTTTACTGAATAAATAAACACTGCGGTGTAGTTGGAGACATTCATATCTGTTGGAGAGGCTCATCTATCTTGCTGTTTTCCTTCCAAAAGTGAGAGTACAAAAGTGATTTTAAAAGAAATATCTGTTGGACTTCTACAATTTGGAATTATTAGAAAATATATTATATTTTTGGTATGCTTGTGGTTGTAGAGCTCTTCAGTCATATGGGTAAATGATGTGTGGGTGACTGCAGCTCAACAGTGGCTTTTCTCCTTTATAGCTCATCTAATAGAGAAGATTGCTTCTGTTATATATTACTGTAATACTTCATTTCTAGCTCATCAGTCTGTGTCATATATGAAAGCTACAAGTAACAGGATTTTAAGCCGATAACTCTCACCCCACAATCTATCATGATAGTTTAGAAAACACTTGGAAATTTATGGCAGCGCCTTGTAACTCTGCGAGATGACAATATATATATTATTAATGACAACAACATGTTTTTCTCACTGTTGTGAGAATGAATTGCCCTCCATTATGTCTCATAAATCCCACCTCTCATGTTGTGCATCTTCTGCTTGTTGGCTCTGAGATGCATCAAGGGCTCCCTGCATTGAGGGCTCCTTGCCACGTTCTCCCTCGTTCTCATGATACCCATTTAGTATTTTCTGCTCTCAGCAGCAGTGCTGGGAGGATGGAGGGTGAGGGAGATGCTTCGTGCCAGTGCAGACCCAGCAGCCAGTCTGGTTTTGCAACCCCAGACCTGTTTTGTTCTCTCTCTTCCTCCCCGTGCCCTCCCCACGCCCCAGCCCCGGGCTGCTGGGAGGGTGTTTGTCTCCAGCAGAGCTGGAGAGGATGGAGGCTCACAACCACATGATAAATATACCACAGATCAAAACCACACTGTCAAAACATGAAAATACCTCCCTAATTTTCTCCTTAATTTTAACTGTCAGCCCAGAGACACCGCTTGCTCCCGAGCTGCTCTGCATGATGGGTGCCAGCTCGCTTCTGCTGACACTCCTGGTAAAATGTAAAGCAACAAATCTCCTGGCAGTCTCCTCAAATAGTGTAATATAACTTTCATTACAAGAAGGTGGTGAACATAATGTGACTTCTTAACAGCTGCAAGGAGTGATGTGAAGCTATTAACATCTTTTCAAAACAAGTAACAAGCGAGAGGTTATTTTTTCATCCCTATTCCTAAAAAAAGGGTGTGTTATTTTAAGCAGATAACATTTTGTTTGCACTTATATGAACCAAGTAAATTTTTACATGAATTCTCCAGCTCTGTGAAATTAAAAAAAACTTTAAAAACTAATGCTGAAATACACTCTAGTGGATTTCAAAATGAAAGTTTGGATGTTAAATTTTACTTATGGAAGTGATCGCTGCTAACGAGATTTGAGCTCACTCTTACCCTTTTCCCTTTAGATTTATTATTCCATGAGAGTTGTCTATTCAATTATTTATTTTCATATCAAACGATTTGATTCTATTGAGTATTCTCCAAAGGTGAGACAGGGCTGATGCTTCTGAATTGCTTACTAAGGAAGCAAGTTCTTTGGAGATAGGCAACCCATTGTAAATACAAATGGGAAATAAAGGAGAAAGAATGGAGACTGTCCCTGTTGAGGTGCACACAACAGTTGGTCTATTAAGCAGGCTGAACAGAAAGGTTTTTAAAAGTTCAGTAGTCAACATTGATCATTCAAGCCTTAGTAAGTGGGGATTTATTGAAGCCCAAAAGGACAAGTGCTGTCTGGTTTAGTTATATTGGCAGCTGAACTGGGGCTTCCATTGTAGGGTGATTAGCATCGTTTTCACGGAAGCTGGTGGCTAAAGTTCACAACCATAGGACCAGGGTGTACCAAAGAGTGGCACTGCTTTTCCTTCCTGTCTCTCTTGACGTTTATGATAAATGATGTTAAAAACAATGTTGACATTGTCTCTAGTTGAATGGATTCTTTAACAAGCTGTGAGAGGCCATCAACTCAGAGCTGAGCCGTGACTATGGTATTTCGTAAATACAGCCCAAAATAGATGCCCAAGTATACAGAGTTATTGTAATGTATACTCTTGCTGGGTAAAGGCAGAGCTGGAGTAGCCAGGCTGAGATCCTAATTTTAAAGATAGGCATCAGTAAGCAGCTCAGTTCTGCAACCATTCCAGAGAGATTTCTCAGATCTTTTGCATAGATTATTATGTGGTATTTTGCAACTGTATGATCACTGCATACAAAAATAATTAGTCAACTTTTTTATTTTCTGAAGGATGCAACAAGATTATTTTTTTTTTGCATGTGATTTCCTCCTGCAAACATAAATCAGGCTGTTGTCTTCGAGAGTGGAAGGTTTGGAACCAAAAATACGATTTGGATGGGAAACATTTTTCAGCTGCAAGTAACATTAATAGTAATTGCCCCTTAGTGATCTTCCAGTTGGTAGAAACAAACCATCGAAATGATGATTGTAGGATTCATTGGGATTTAGATTGATTAACAAACCAGACAAACCAAGTGGGCAGCGAGCACTGAGCCAGAACTCTGGCTTATGTGGAGTCGGCAGAGCTTATCTGGAATCAGCAGAGCAAAGCCCGTTTTATTCCATTTGCCCAAAGAATAAACATATGTCATGTCAGAAATAGAACAGTTGGAAACAATTGCTGCATAGGATGAGGATGAAAAATAGCTGGAGAAAGATAGAAGGGTGATTAGACTTCTTTAAAGCCAGGCGGTGACTTAAGGATGGAAATGAGGCCAGCCTGGCATTACGGTGGCATCACCACTGGATGACATGAAGGTGCACTTGATAACATCTATCTCAGCTCTCCTCATTAGGTGAAAAAAAATTAATACACTTTTTAGATGAGAAAGAGAGCTGTTAAAGATGCCTCATGAAATGAGCTGTTTAGAAAAATTGCAATAATTTGATTTGGTTTCCACTGACATTGAGGAAATTCAGTGTTTGTGGTTGCCAGTCAATTGAAATCTATTCTATTCTTAGAAAATAGTGTATTTTTATGTATTGGAAATGCAGAACTTGTGTTCAGGGACTGTATTACCTGTAAAGAAATTGTGCATTACTTTTGAATCGTTTCATTATAATCTCCCTGACTCATTGCTTGATAGTAGGGTGTTTATTTCAAGATTTTCACAATCCCAAACCTACATTGTTCTGTTTTGTTGAAATGTGGACCAATTTGGAAATACCTGAACTGAACTTCACACTAAAAAAGAATCTGTAGTGAGGGTGAAAAGCTAAAATATCTGCTTCTCAAAGTAAGGATACTCAAGTCAATTGTTCTTTTTATGTGGTTTGTGGGGACTCACAGGACCTGTGCTGAGTGACAACCTATCACCTCAGTCACGTGACATAATTAAATTAAGATAAGCTTTCCTTATCTCAGGAAGGAAAGGTTCTTCCAGGTCATTCATAAATTTTAAATGGGAGTTCTCCTGTAATCAGGAGGTAATTTACTTTTCCCATTATCTCCTGCCATTCTGTGATATGAGAACACTTTGTTCTCTACAAGAGTCTTCACTCAGAGCTGTGGTTTCTCACAGAAGTAATTAACTAATAAAGACGTTGGATCTTCACTGACATCTTCAGCAGGGTGTGCAGGTGAACAAGTCCTGGACCTAAGGATGGGTTTCATTCCAGATTAACCTTCCTCTTTGGAGCCTCCTGCTCTTCCCTGAGTGCACACTGACAGTTCCTGGTACTGATGTGGATTTAGATCCAGGAAACGTGGCTTCATAGAATTGTTCACTTACACTATATTTTAACACCATGGGCTGTGTTAAACATTAAAAATTTATCATTGTGTAGTCTCTCAATTTTTAAATGTGCATGCTTGCCTCCTCTTTAATTATATTGTTTACTTGATGTCTGCCTTTCTCATGTGTCTTTATGTAACATAAGGCTCTGCTCCCTTCCACTGACTTACAGGTGAAATATTGATTATAGGCTTTATTTCCTCTGTAATTGTATTTGTTACAACAGGAGAAAAACAAACCTGTGCCATTCTAACTGTTGGTTTCTCTTTTCCTCTTAGTTTGCTGTTTTGTGGTTCATAAGAGATGCCATGAGTTTGTTACCTTCTCTTGTCCTGGGGCTGACAAGGGACCCGACACTGATGTAAGTACATTGGCATCCAATATGTTGCTTTTACACAGAGTTTTATGTTGTCACACTGTGATGTGAATTACAAACAATATCAACAGGCTCTTTAGGATAGATTGTTGTGGTTTGAACAGTGCTGAATTGAATGTCTCTGGACTGTAAGATCTATCTTTGGTAGGAAAAGTCACAGTGAATGTGTGATTGAGAACAATAACCCTCAGACCATGACAACCCCGAGGTGTTTACCCAAGCATGAAGCCAGCATTTTATTTTTGTTTGCTTTATATTGAATGTGTTCTAGATTAACAATTCCCAGGAAAGACTGAGGTGTTTTCTGAGCTTTCTTTGTATGCATCTTATCTCAAGGTATATCTCTGATCCTTTTACTCTCTGCACACAAGGATCTATAGCTCCAGTTAGATGACAGTTTAATCTTAGGTCAACTGGCTTATCTGAAACAGGTTTTTGAAACAATTTTGTAATTTACTGTGCTTGTAAACCCATCAGGATACACCCATCTGACCCTGCTCTCTCAATGCTTCTATAGGCACGTAGTGATTTGATCAATGACCAGTTTTTACTTTCAACACATCTGCTTACATGGTGAGACACGTGTACAAGAATTTTGTGTCACCCAGCTGAAATAATAAACAAATCTTGTTTGTTCACATAAAAATACCATTTCTTTGGGGTTTATCAATTCCGCTTTACAGTGAAGTAATTTAACATCTGCTTATGGGAACAATACATTCCAAGTGTTCTTTGTCTGAACGCCTCTGTTTCGTTTCTTACAACATATTCATGCTCTAGATTGTAGGCTATTATCTGCTCTGATGAAATGCACCAGAAGACTTGTCTTGCTAGGTTTTAATGAGCTTCTCATGAATTGTTTCAACATGCTGGCCATCAGATCAATGAACAATAAATGGGCAGAAGCCACGAGGGGGAGTGGAAAATTTGAAATGCTGAAAAGTTTTCTTCTTTTTCAATTTAAGTACAGGGAAATATTGAAGAACTGAGAACAGTTTATTTCTTAAACTTTTCATGTAGTCTAAATTTAGGTACATAAGAATGCTTAAGTTAGGAGTGTCATTATCCTGTGCAGTTTCTACTGTTTAGCTGATGGAGATAGGCTCTTCCAGAGCTCTTGAAGTCCTTAAGCTTTGAAGTGAAGTGTGGAGATTGTTTCTGTCTATATGGTGAAACAGTTAAAGCAGCCTTTTGGAGTTTAGAAGTTGAGGGTGAAACAGTTAAAGCAGTCTTTTGGAGTTTAGAAGTTGAGGAGTTGAAGTCCCTTGAGCTATGGAAAGGCTGAAATCCAGGTCTCCCCTGTCTGGGTGAATGTTCCCATCTCTGAACATGTAGAAGGTGACACCAACTCTCTCCCCATCTCCTGTTTCTGAAAGGACATTAGCCACAGACTGCTTCTTGGTTTGGTCCAGATGATTTCAGGTATAGTCAACCCATTTGCATCCCTTGGATGGAATGTGGGTGGTTCTCTGAATCCTGTAATTCTCCATTCACCCTCTATATTGTGTGCGTGGGCAGTGCCAGTGTCAACACTTGGGACCTGCTCTCCTGGAAACTCTTCCCTCCATTTATTAGGCAAAATTTGCATATCAGATGAGTGACTGTTCTCACCAAACTGAGTAAAGGTCACCACTACCAGATGTGAACCAAGGTAGGTGGCCAGGCCAGGTTCATGCTGACGTGTAGGCCTGGAGCTGTTTCAGCAGTGGTCAGGGGGGTGAAATGCAGCAAAATACCTGTTGAGCATCAAAGGGGCCAGAATTTCAGCAACAGTCTGAACAATTAGAGTATATCTATTTAATTGCTTGTTCTCTAAGTATAGTACATACCTACAAGCAAGGCATTGCTGATTTGCTTTGATCAGTCCTAAAACATAAGTAGAATGTAACTATTAAATCTAGTTTTATCTTAGTGCTCAGTTGTGATGTAAGATGTTAATAAAAGTTGTTGTTGATTGACAGTTTTAGTGGTGACACTCATGAGTAGCTCTTCTGTACCTCTAATGCACAGTTTGACTCTTGAAAGTGTTGTTATTTTTTTAAAAACACGAGGTTTTCATTTTTTTTCTCCTAAAATTCATAAATGAGGTCACACATTCATGTGTGAGACCGTTTAATTTTATCAGGATTCTCTTAATAGCTATAGAATCTGTTCTGTGGCAGGTTGTTAATGGTCTTTGCTGTTGCTGACTACATTTTGTGATTGGGTTTTTTTGGCCTTGGTGATTAAATAAATCAGCCTAATGCCTTATTTTAGTATTTGGGTTACCAAATGATCATTCTTGACATTTACACAGGAGCAGCATCTCAAAAACACTTTGAAGATTAAAAGCAAACAGAAAATAAATATGTTTTATTAAATTTCTGCTACATTAGTGGGTCCTATTACACAGAGGATTGTAGGATGTTCTACTTTAATTTACTGAGATGTTTGACTCCAGTGTCTATCCTTTTACCGTTCAGTGACTTATTTCTAGTTAGTACAAGCTTTGTTCTGAAACATAGTGTGCTATAAAGCTTATCATAATATTTACCAGATTTTTAAATATTAAAAAGTCCTTTTCTAAATTATTTCATGCAGGTGCACAATTAATTTGCATACTCAAGTTCTCCAGTGTCTTGGCATGATGTAGCCTTTCCATTAATTGTAAGAGTAATATTGTAGTTAATACAGTGAAAAAACCCAGACTAATAATTATATAAATCATCGTAATTATATTGTTATAATAATATTTATTACCTATAATAATAATTTTAAATAATCATGCACTGTACTTTTAGCATAAATGAGACAAACCTCACAAATGCATCATCAGGGAATTATCAGTTACATTTGTGTTGTTTAATAAGGAGAGTCTGCAGCCTGTCAGTCAGAAAGGTGCCCTGCAAAGGGTGGCAGCCAAGGTTGGAGTGCAAAATATTTCAAAATACAAAATATTTCCCACTTAGATCTGCCTTTAATAGCCCGGGGAGGCCTTTCCTGCAGGGGGGTGATCACAAAGGCCTGAGGTATCTGGGCCACGATGGCAGGAGCTTATTTATGGATCTGTCTTCAGGCAAGATCCTGCAGCCTTCACGCTGCTCCCAGGGGTTCCGAGCACTGGGGTTTATCAGGTGGTTGGGAAGACTCCAAAGGGGAAAAAAACCCCTGTAATTTTAAGAAACTTCATGACGAGGGGGAATGGCTCAAAACTAGAGGTGGGGAGATTCAGATGAGAGGTTAGGAAGAAGTTCTTCCCCAGGAGGGTGGGGAGACACTGGCACAGGTTGGGCAGAGAGGTGCTGGAAACCCCATCCCTGGACATTTGGAAGGCCAGGCTGGCTGGGGCTGTGAGCAACTGATGGAGTGGGAGGTGTCCCTGCCATGGCAGGGGGTTGGAACGAGATGATCTTTAAGGTCCCTTCCAACCCTGACAATTCTGTGATTCATTCTGGCTTCCATGAAAGCTCCATGTGTACATGTGGTTGAAGGACGCAGGTAAAATAGGTCTTCTAAATGCTCTTTTGAAAGCAACGATTGAACTGCTTTAAAAATAAATTGTGCACAGAGAAATTTCTGTCATATTTTATTTTCCAAGCTCTCTGTACCGTGCTTTGGTTGCAGCAATCCCCTTTAAAAATGGGGAGAAATCAGTGATTTCTCTAAATACGTTTAATAGTTGCAACAAAAGTTATTTTTTTTATTTCTGGGTATTTAAATAGAGTCATGCAGGAAACAAAAGGGATTTCAGACTGTGCTATCCACAGAGCTTTCCTAGCCTGCCTTACATGCCAAGAATTTGATAAACTGACTGCTCAGTTGTATAGAAGTCCTGGGGTTTGAATTGTGCTAAAAATAGTGGTGTACAAATATCGTGTCCTTGTGTAGCGTTTTTATTTGCTACAGGATTCTATGGCTGTGAAAGAGGGGATAAATTATTTTTATTACTTTAAATACCTTAGTAAAAGTGAGTGTAAAAGAGAGAAAAAGCTTAAAACCACCTTCTTTTTGCTTCACTCAGCCCAGCTGAAATGGGAGGTTGAAAAAAAAAAAATCAGTGTTTGTGCCAAAAGGAAAATACTACTTGTGAATAAAGTGGTTGTCCTTGACTAGTGCTGAAATGATGGTGGCTGAGGAACAACATCCTGCTTCAGATGAAACAAGAATTCACACAATCAGAAAATTTTATGTTTCCTTAAGACTTGGCAGGGTGTGAGCTCTGGTGTCTTAGCAAGATGCCAGCTCAGGAAGTTCTTCTGCCGCTATCTAATGGCTCTCTGGAGTGTGAATAGAAATTGGTTCATCTCTTTTCTGGTGATGCTGTTGAGGACAATTTACCAGCTCCTGCTGCTGTTGTACTCTCAGGTTACATGGAGCATCCTCTCCAATTCAGATACTTGGTTTTGGAATATTGCTCGGTGTTCATAAAAAATATTTTAAGTCATTGAAATACTTTAAAACCTGATTAGTATAAAAATGTGAGAGCAGCCCCAAGAACTGACTGCTGCTGTAACTGGCTTTGTTAAGGTGTGTTTAATATTAAGGAATAATTAATCAAGTTTCTTTCAAAAAAGATACTCTAAATCTTTATTCCCTTTGTTAATGGAATGTAGTGACCAGAAAGTGTTTTCAAACTACATGTGATTTATTAAAATGTTTCCAATTCCCTGCCACATAGAATTAAAATTTAAAAAAAATCACCAGTAATTTAAAATAGTGTTGGACTGTATTAATTTTTGACAGTAGGAGTTTATAAAGCTTAATATAGAGTGCCCCAAAACTCAGACATCACCATCTCTGGAGCAGCATTATTTTCCTTTCAGATTATAGTTAATAATTATAAACAAGATGTTTGGTTTGGGGTTTACTTCTCTAAAGAGTGCTGTAGATACTGGACCAGTCCTGCCCCTCCTTGGACCAAGAGGAGAAGCAAGATGAGTCCTTTAAGGCCCCATTATGGTTTCTAGGATTTTTGGAGATGGGAGGAGAAAGATTGACCCTCAAAAATGCATTGGATGGCGCATCAGTAGGAAATTATCATTTGATAGTAACTGATAAATTAATTAAATGATAATTTACAATATGACAGCAGTGGGCTTGTGTTCAGCCTTAAGTTTGGAGCAGTGTTTATGTCCACCTCTACTGCAGTGTTACACAATTCAGTTTGATAGCTGTGGTTGTGATACAAACAATATGAAGCATCTTCCTTGGGTCACTCCTCTGTTGTAAGCAGGAGTAAATTAATATAATTGGGCTGTCCTGGAGGGTTTGGTTGTCTTGACCAGATTTCTTTTTCTGTTCAGTTCCAGGTAAAGCTGAAATCATCTTTTAATTCTCTTTTCCCCTCCCCACTTGCCTTTAATTTTGGTTCCAGACTGTTTACATGGAGGAGGCTGGTTGCAGAGTGAAAGAAGACAGTTGTTTACTGGTCTTGGGAATTAAAAAAACCAACCAACCAAAAAGAACCTCATGAAAAGGCAGTAACTGGAGGCACAGTATTAAGACTAACTGCTAGGAACTAGTTAGAAGGGGATTTGAATCAGAAAGCTTTGCAGTCTTTTCCCAAGGATAATGAAATGCAGCAGCAGGGCTGCTCTGATTTGCTTTTAACATTTGGTTGTTCTGACAATGAAAAGCAAC
This sequence comes from Brachypteracias leptosomus, assembly GCA_013401335.1. NCBI lineage: Eukaryota > Metazoa > Chordata > Aves > Coraciiformes > Brachypteraciidae > Brachypteracias > Brachypteracias leptosomus. The sequence continues at coordinate 49,494 of VYZX01014988.1, forward strand.
TTTTATCTGTCATCAACATCATGAGGGACCTGAGCAACTAAAGGTGTCTTTGATAAATATTATAGAACCATCTAGCTTGGGAAGGACTTTGAAGATCTTAGAGTCCAACTAGAAGCCACCAAGGTGGTTTTTTTTAATGCTAATTTCAATTTTTTTTATAATAAGCAGTCTTGTTCTAGAGATTTTCTTTTTAATTAAAATAATATTCTCACTTCATCATAAAAGATGCACAAAAGCAGGAAGATCTGGCAAGATAGAGTTTACCACTTGCCAGAGATTAGCAAAATGTTCTCCTAAAGAGAAGCCTCTATCAATTTTTTGAAGTGATTCTTAAAACAGCTCTGATACAATAAATTTCTTAATTTTTCATTGTATGCCCTAAACAAAGAAAATATAAAGCCCCCTCTGTTTACAAATTGAGATACCAGCTCCATGTGTTTGTAGGCCTGTGTTTTCTAATTGTGAAAATTACTAGTCATGATGACTTTGTTTACAATAGACATTATTAGATGGGGACAGGAGGTAATATTCTTATTATAAAACAATTGCAATGCAAATATACTTTTGTCAAAATATAGTATTTCTCACTATATCACTACTCCCCTTTCCCAAAAAGCTAATCCTGGGTTACCAAAATAACCAGGATCACAATCAATGCAATAAGTACTTTAAAATAAATTTTACAGGACAATAAGGATATTTTTATTGCAAAAAAAAGAGTATTTTCTTCTGTGTGATTACCATGATTTCTGAATCTCTACGGAGGGTCCAGAGTAGTTTATGGGGAGATGAAGGTTTCATGCTTGTGGCTTTGACCTCAAAGCCTGAAGAATTAACTGTAGGGAAAACTTGCTTATATAACTTTTTTTTTTTCCCCCCTTGTTTTTAAGTGATGCTGTGCACAGCTAGAATGGCTCATTAGGACATGTGGGTGTTTGAGTCTATTGACAATGAAGCTTCAATTTGAACAGCATCAGGCCTGGGGTAAGACTCTTTTTAATGCAAGAGAGAGAAATTAAAGAAGGAAATCTACCAAAAAAAGGCTCTGTATAAATTGAGTATATATTCAGCCAGCATCTGGAGGAGGTTCAGGTATATGGTGGGGAGGATGTGCCTCAATTTCCTTCATGAAATGCTCTTAAATGAGGACAACATCTTACATCCCTTCACATTCCATCACCTCTCTGTAATTTATTGGTAGCGATTTCCTTGGGGTGCTGGGAGAAATTTCCTAATCTCCACTGAGTTCAACTGGTGTAGCCTCAGATTTTAAATATAAATCATACAACTGCAGTAAGCCACCTATGGGGTTGGGGAAAAAAGAGCACCTTGTACTTTGTAGGAGAGAGCAAGCTGCTTTTATTGAGTTGTTTTGACCCTGGAATCAAGAGATAAAAGAAAGAGGAAAAGCGGGGAGGGGAGGTGGAGACACCTGCAGAATCCAAGTGGTTTTTCCCCCACTCATCTCAATAAATCCAGTCCAGCCATATGGCACCTTCTGGACCCTGTGTTCTCCTGCAGGGAACTGGAATCTGCTCCTCACCTGCCCGTGGCAGCTTTGGCACTGCTCGTTTACTGAGCAGCCCCCTCACTGCTCCTTCGGGGACAGGTTTAATTGCTCTTGGTGCCTTGTGGCACTGCCAAACTAAAAGCTTTTGTTGGAAGCAGCTTCACAGGTTACTTGAAAGCAGTTTGTGTACTGGAAGATGTTTTATGTTTTATGTATTACTTGTATGTTTGCTGGAACATGTCCAAAGAAGGGCCAGGAGGATGATCTGAGGGCTAGAGCACCTCTGCTGTGAGGACAGGCTGAGAGAGTTGGGGTTGTTCAGTCTGGAGAAGAGAAGGCTCCGAGGAGACCTTATTGTCACCTTCTAGTATCTTAAGGGGGCTACAAGAAAGCTGGGGAGGGACTTTTTAGGATGTCGGGTGGTGGTAGGACTGGGGAGAATGGCTCAAAACTAGAGGTGGGGAGATTCAGAGGAGATGTTAGGAAGAAGTTCTTGCCCAGGAGGGTGGGGAGACACTGGCACAGGTTGCCCAGAGAGGTGCTGGAAGCCCCATCGTGGACATTTGGAAGGCCAGGCTGGCGGGGGCTGTGAGCAACTGATGTAGTGGGAGGTGTCCCTGCCCATGGCAGGGGAGTTGGAACAAGATGGTCTTTAAGGTCCCTTCCAACCCTGACAGTTCTATGATTCTATGGTTCTATCATCTACTGAGAAAACATTTGTACCTTCTACTCCTCAATTAAAACGCAATCTCCTTTTATTGCAGCTAAAATGGCTTTTCAGCTAGAGTGAATGATCCTGAAGAAAAACAGAATGACAAAGGAACAGGTTCATGAACTTTTATAACTACTTATAATTCCCACCCTTTCCCTCTGCCTCACCAGACAATCCCAGAATTAACTCTGTTTGTCCATCTGCAGAAGGTGCACGGAAAAATTTTGACTGTGGTATTGACAAGAGCTGTATGAATCCTCTACTTATAGACACCCCACTTATAGGAAATCTGTGACAGGTGCCTGCCTACGCAGAGAGAGGACTCCAGAGGCACATTTGCTCAGCCCTGTCATCTTTTAATCTATGGAGCTCACACCTGAGACACTGAGCATGTAGTTTAACCAGGTTTTTGTCACAGTTTTAGCTTTGAAAGTTCATAGCTTTTGATAGCATTTTATTTATAAAGAATATCTCCTTTTTTTTCCCAATCCAGAACAATTCAAATGCTGAATAACTATCATAAAAAATTAGCATTTATTTTCTAGGCTTTTGCTGGGCAATACACAGTATAACAGAGATGATCCATGGAAGAGTTATTGGTCCAACAGAGACAGTACTGCTGAGGGAACTTGGAAATTTATATAAATGATAAATCTAAACATATCAGTGATTTTCATAAGTTAGCATTGGAGAACAATTAGTGGTGTTATAAAAGGAGAACTCTTAAGCAAAGTTATTCCCAATAGTGAGAAGAAACGTTGATAGGGCAGCGACTACAGCCCATGAAGCAATCTGCTGGGTGCTGCTTTCACAATCAGATTTTATTCTGATTCCCCAAATTGAAGTTATTCCTTATTTTCCAGTTGTTAAGAGTACATTTAGTTGTGTGTTTTAGCTTGAATTTAATTATTTCTTTGTCATCTTATCCTTTGCAAAAGTTTGCTGTGCCAGTCTTCAAACTGTAGGTAAATATCATGACATGATCCTGAGGGTTAGGAGGGAAGAATGCTTAAAATTTACTAATAAGCTACTTTCTTACATGAGATATCATGTGTAAAATGTCCCACTGACATTTCTATCAGGTTCCACCCCCACAATGATATGTTTTAAAAGAAAAAAGTCTGGTTCTGGCACAGTGAACTTGTTAGCCAGGAGCAAACACAGCCAGAGCCCACCGAGAAACCCTCTCAGATCACCAAAGGCTTCAGCACTCTCTGTGTTTTGGGGTGGCAGTTCTTGCACCAAAATTAGATGCGATCTTAATTTGGAATAAAATGAGTGGGCTAATTTTGAAAAGATCCCATATGCTACAAATAATTCTAGAATGTGTCACCAGAGAGCAAACCTCCCTCTGTCATTTCTTGGTAGCGATTTCCTTGGGGTGCTGGGAGAAATTTCCTGATGGCCACTGAGTTCAACTGGTGTAGCCTCAGATTTTAAATATAAATCATACAACTGCAGTAAGCCACCTATGGGGTTGGGGAAAAAAGAGCACCTTGTACTTTGTAGGAGAGAGCAAGTTTCTTTTGTTGAGTTGTTTTGACCCTGGGATGGAGAGATAAAAGACAGAGGAAAAGCAAGGAGGAGAGGAGCAGTAGAGACACATCCTGGCTGGCCAGAGATCAGCTGCCATCCTGCTCCATCTCAGCTCCAGTTACATAAGTGGCCCCAGTAAAGCATTTAAGTGGCTTTGTGTGAACAAAAGCAGTTTAGTTTTGCTCTTGGGCATGCTTTTGATATTTTGTCTCCTTCCTCTTCATGTTCACTGTCCATTATTGGGGTGATATTCTTAAGGGATCCAAATAGTGCACAATTTTTTCCTGTAGCCTTTAGAAAAGATTGGATTTGTCTTGAAATAGTGATCGCAGGGAACGTGTGTTAGATGGAGGCATTGTCACAGGATATCTTCTCATTTTTATAATTGGTCAGATTTTTATAACAACCTAATGAGACTGGATATAAGTAGAAGCAACTGCAATTTACCTGTGCTGAAAACCAAAATCCTGATGCTTCCATTGAAGTCACGTTATGCCAATCACGATTCTTTTCATAATATGATTTATAGTGTTCCCTTGCAAGTACATAAACTGTAGCATGGCCTGTGTCATTAATGAAACTTAGTCCTTAAAGTACCAGTGAGCATAGGCTGAGCTCAGAAACTAAAAGCAAAAGCAGAAAATAAATTCTGGTAATGACAACCTAATAGATACAAGAGTCAGAGGTTGATTTATTCTTTTTTTTTTTTTTCTTTTGGTCCCCATGAGGAAGGTACCTGCTGAACTAAAGCATGAAAGAAATTTCTCTGTGTTGGGCAAACCATTGTAATCTGTAACAAAGCTACCTCCAGGTCTGTTTCTATGGCAACAGGAGCATCAGACCAGCAAAGAACGGACCAGAAAGGAGATAAAAGCCTCCATAAAAATAGTTATAAAAAGCATGTGCATAGCTTGGACTACTTCTGTTTCCTTTTTTTTTTTTTAAACTTGAGTTTTTTGAAACCCTGTTATTATAGTAGCTATTTAGGTTAGACCCTATTGGCACTGAAGGACTAGTAGAATAATAGCAAGTTATTACTTTTGTGGATATTAGTTAAGATGTAATAAAATAATGAAGTCTCAAATCAAAACTTACTAGAAGGAATAAATGTTTTTAACTTATTTTTATGTAACTGCTTGAAAAAAGCATTTTCTGAATCTGAGGGTCTTCATTCTTTTTTGTAAAAGTTATAATAAGGTGGGAAAAGACAGGTCTTTAGCCTTTTTTCTTATTCCCTATGCAACTAATCACTTTATTATCATTAAATTTTCTTTCTGGTGTCTAATTGCAAGTGTGTGAATTGTAAACCACATGCTGGCAGTCCACGTGGTCAATATTCTTCTGTTTGAGATTGGGTAAAACCATGTGAAAAGGAATAAAAAAAGCTTTTCCCTCTATCTTTCACCTGTTTAACCAAGTACTTTTATAATGGTTCTCTCATAGCTTTGCAGTTGCAAAGAAAAAAAGACCTGGGTAAAAAATGAGATGCACGTTCACCTGATTTACTTGTATTGTGGAAATCCACAATCTTTATTTAGAAAAGAAGAAAACTACTTTAGCTCTAGTTTTTGTGCTTGAGATATTCTCTGTGTGTGGTTCCACAGGTACTTTGCAATGTGTTGCTTAGAAATCTGATTTTAGGACCTTTGAAAGCAAGCAGAGGAGCCCAAGTAAATTAATGTGCATAAACAACACACTAAAACACCATTGCCATGTTATTGTGTAATTTACTGTGTCATTTCTTCATGGAAGTGTGATGCTAAATTTTTTTACAGTTCTTATTTCTGGTAATATCTTTGTCAAGTGTAAAAAAAAATAGAAATAAACATGATCAGATTGTTTCAAATGGGCTTTACTGGTCCAATTGCTTGGAGAAGAGCCAATGGGTGCAGTGACATTGTCTGATTCCTTGAAGTGAGAAGCAAATTTGGTTTTATTGATTGAATAAGGACTTAAAGAGCAGAGGTGAATGGTTACTTGTAGTGCATTTGTATAAGTAGAGATTCATGAAAATTTCTATATAACTGGGCAAAAAATAGGCTAAAAAGCAACCTGGCTGCAGTGCTGAGGTTTGAGGGAGTTGAGAACAACCAGGCATAAGGATATATATAAACCTATGTTATATAGGCCAGACATTTATACACACAGGGTTTACAGGGAGGATTCTTAGTTTCTCAGTCACAGATTTTTTTTTTCTAGAATATTTTTTTCCTAGAATCACTTGAAATCTGGGATTATCCCAAATTATTGTTTCCTTCCTGAGAAAATTCTTTCCATTTGATTAAGTACAGTGTGAGCCCTACAATCCTAGCATGCAACAAAGAAGACCTGGCTCCCTCTTCTCATAAATAGCTTTATGAAATCCTTCCTTAGTCAAAATCCACTTTTATTTTTCAAAGTCTATATTAGTACCTACAGATTGACCTACTAATGAGTAAATGAGTCATGTTGTATTGTTAGATCTGGAGCCTAGAATCCCATTCCTCTCCACACGTTAACAACATTCCTTTTTCACCATATTAAACACCTTTTAACTTCACTTGAAGTCTCTGGTTATTAAAATTGTTTTGTTTAATTTATGAGGTTGTTCTCACTCATTTTGTCATGTTGACCTTGTTCTACCAAGTGAAATTCAGTTCTTGATTTGGAGAACTAATGAAGTGAATAATCTGGTTTAATATTGGCAACTAGAATAAGAGTTGACCATACCCTGGTGGCATCCTCAGCTGATCAGCCCATAGCTCCCAGGGGTGCAAGAGGAAGGAAAATGCTTTGGAGAAGCAGAAGCAAAAAAGATAGACCAGTAAAAAAAACCCCAATAGTCAAAATGAAAAAGGGCCTGTAACTTTTAGGAGAAATATGTAATCCCTCAGAGTTTCATTTAACATCTGCTACTTGTGTCTTCATGTGCCAGGAGCATGATTGGACCATTCATGAGAAGAAAAAACTGTGCAATCAACAGACTTTGTTCAATACTCCTGCATTGAGGGGATTTGTGATAAATAATGTGAAGGGCTCCAGTCAAACGCAAATGGTTTTATATTTAACCTGCTTAATATAGAAACATGCCCTGCAGAGGTGAAATTAAGAGAAATAAATGCACATCCAGGGTTTTTTTAATTTGCTAGGAGGGCATTACAGAATGAGAGGGGTAAAAAATGTTGTGTTCTCTTATTCCAGACTAATCCTTTGCTGTTTACTGATCTTACAGGCTCAAATCAAATCAAAGTGTTTCCCAATACTTTGGCAACATTAAAGCCAAATGAGGAGACTCCAGAACATTTACCTGAGCTACTCCAAGCACCTGATGGAGGAGATCCATTCTATATCTCAATTAAGTCTCTTTAGTCACATAATAGTCCAGAAATGGCTGCTCTAATAAACGTTTATTTTCAAGTAGCTGTAAAATGAATGAGGAAAAAGGTGCCATTTTAATTTTTCTCCCATTAGCTGTCCTTGCACTGCATTTTCTGTTTCTAATCTCTGCTCCTGTCACAGTAGTCCATTTGCTCAGGTTCATTACTGCTTGTTTTGCCAATACTGTTGGGATCCACTCCAAGAATTTGGGTTATTAGTCACTGCAGTAAAAGACCAATGCATCTTAATCGATACAGGCTTCCAAAAATTAAACATTTCCTCAAGTCGTGGTTCAAAATGATCACATTTAAAATTAAAGTTCCTCCTTTCTAAGTAAATTTCCTTTTTTTTTCTGTCTTCTGACAATGTCACACATGAAAATTTTCTTTTAACATGAGATTTATCTGTTTTAAATGAAGCCCTTTTGGCAAAATCTGCCTTGCTCCAAAGAGGAGATGAAATTCCTCATCCGCACACACATCTGACATATAGATGTGGAGATTGTTCATTTTACAGGCTCATTAGTGTTTGTGTTCACCAGAGAGTCACCAGAAGCTACAAGTAGGCACTGGGTGCTTTTGAAAATTAGGCTAATAAATCATAAACTCCTAATCTGGGAGCATTATGTGCTATTTAAAATAATAAGCTCTATAATGTTTGCACTGGCTTTTTCTTGTGCAGTTGCTTGCCTGTTTGTGCATAAGCATTATCAGCATATACTATAAAGTATTTTTAATACCTATATGTTTAAAAAGCATTCCAGTTACACTCATATCCCCTCAGTACTGTAAGTGATGTGGCTCAGCATCTCAGTTTCAAGAAATTATCTATTTTTTGAGGGAAAACAATAAATGAGAGCTGCTCTGGATTGCACAGGCTAACAGCTGAGTTTTAGAAAGTGTACTGAATGCAAAATCCTGCCTTGGAAATCTCAATGGTAAAGATAAATCCAGGCAAGGGTCTCAGCAGCAGTGGGTTTAGGCATTTCTAACACAGGACAGAATTTGCATCTGAGTCAGCAGGAGCTTTTTCGGTGCTTAATGTGCTGTGCTTGATTTACAAACTTGGTGTTTAAACTGTTTCTCTAACCCAGAAATAAAGAGTATGTAATATTACAACTCTAATAACAACTAAAAAGGTGCAAAATGTGCTGCGTTGCATCTCTGCAGTTCAAAGCACTTAGGGAAATGTTGGTGATGTGAAATTTTTCAGCCTGTCTTCTACAAGCTCCCAGGCAGAAATACCCTTGGCTGTGGTGGTGGTGATGGAACAGACACTCTGCTGCTGAGCAGTGATGGTGAATGATGCCTATAAAATCAGATAAAAAAGGTGTAGTTCATTTAGTAGGCAATGGAAGATGAAATGATGCCATGGGTATGTGGTGTGCTCCTGCTGCCCTGGTCTGGGAGCTTCAGATGGCCCCAACCAGGAGGAGTTTCTGCTGTGGGGGATGCTGTGGTCACTGTTGGTGGGTCATGGTGATGAGCTCTGCCCTTGCTGCAGTTTGAAATAAATATGCTCATAAGCACCATATATTTTTTCCCTAACACAGTTACCCCCATCTTTTTTTTTAATAAGCTTTGCAGCTTTTATATAGATTTTATTTGTGATTAAAAAAGAGGTGGAGGTGTAAAGCAAGCAAGTGGCAGGAAACTGTTGGTTCCAACAACTTGCTACAATAATAATATTTAAAAAGTAGGCTAGGAAAAAATGTTTTTCTCTGGATTTCTCCAATATTCCCAGCCTTGTGCAAAATCAAGTACAGCCAGTTTGTACAAGTCTGTTAATGCTCTTCTAACATGAAAGATAACAACTTAAAAGTGAAGTCTGTCAGTAAAGGGAGAAAACTAATAGGTGGTAATCAAACAGCAAAGAAAAAAATGTAATTAAGTCCTTGCTAATGATATTGCATAATTAGATCTCCTTAATGGATGGGTAGAATAATCCATTTAATTGTAACTATAGTTTGTGGTAGAGTGCTGTGCCTTGATGTATTATGTCTCCATAAGGAAAGAACCAGCATTAATTTTGTGATATATGCATTTTTATCAAAAATACATTTTTTAAAAAATCACATATATATATATAATGTTTTTTCCAATTTTCTAGACATTTATATATCACCTTATGAAGTTTTTCCTTATTCTTTCTAATTAGACTGATCTTTTGATCCCTTGATGGAAAGGGATGTTGCACTGATGTTCTCAGTCATGCAGCAAGTTTTAGGTCTTATGTATTTTCAAATATATGCTGCTATTTAATGATTTATTCTTGACTGGCCTGCCTTACATTTCGATGTTCTTTATCTATAACCTAATTAAACTAATTCCTATGCCATCTGTGCCTAGTGCAATTAAAATGAATTGGACTGACTGAGCTCCTTAATACTCTTCAAAGCACATTATTAGTCCGTGCAGTCCCTTCAAGAGAACTTGTCATCTCTTGAGACAATACTTGGTGTCTCCTTGAAAAACAGGTAGGAAAAATGCCAATTTTCATGGCTAAAATGAAATAAAATTATGTATCTTGCCACTTAGAAACTTAAAGTGAATGGTAAACCTCCGTGAGGTTGTGTCAGGTGCGAGTAGGAATTACAACCTGGTTACAACACGTGCAGCTCCTGCTACTAGAAGCTGAGCTGGGATCCTAGTGTGGTGTGATGAGGTGCTCCAGGGGTGATGTCCTCTGGTGGCCCTGCCAGGAGCATGTGGTCACCTCTCAGGTGTGTTGGTCTCCCCAGGGCCTCTGAACTGAAGGTTCTCCTCCAGCTTTGTGGCAGCTTTTCAAGTGTACCTTAGGTTGTATTTCATTCTTAGGTTTATGTGTGCTGCCCCAAGATCATGTTCTGGTTTCAGGCTGTTCTCACAGCTCCTTTTTCTCCTTTGCCTCCAGATTCATTTCCTCCTCAATTTACCAGCTCCCTCCTGTCTAGTTCAAAGGTACTTTAAGTCTGGGATGCTGCATGTTCATCTTTCTGAAAATCTAATAAAAGTTTCTAATGAGGTCTGTGGTGTAGGATTTGTCCTCTCTGACTACTAAGCCGTGTTTGACACACTTTAATTTGCTTCTTCCTCAGCTTTTATTCTTTTAGGTCTTTGTTTTTGAGATGTTTTGGGGTTTTTTTCTAACTAGTGTGCATCTTCTTTTCCTTGTGTCTGCTTCCTCCTCCTCCCTTTCCCTAGAGCACCCACAGAGCATTAGGTTTTCAAGTGGGAATTAGTAGCACTGAGTTATTCTATTACATCTATGCTTTAGGTACTTGCTTAAATTTTAGGCCTGTTTAAGAGATTTCTGGGCATCTCTTCTTGAATAGAGAGCAAAAGATAAAATCAATAAAGCTTATGAACTGCTGATATTTTATATCCTGCCTCCACTGCCATGGACAGTTGTGTGTCCTAGTTCTTAGCCTCTCTTTAATAAGATAAACTATGATTGTTGATTCTGCTGCTGTTCTTAAAGGGATTTACTTGGCTGGAGATTGATAGTGGCATTTTCCTTAAGTTCACTTCAGTGGTTGTTTGATATTTTTGATTGATTAATGAATATTTCTTTAACACAGTAATTTAGCCTTTTATTACTCCTCCCATATCAGTTGCCTGATCAAGAACTTATCTTTAATACAAAGCCTCTATTTTTCCTTTCCCCTGTGCATGCAGATGGTGTTTCATTTCTTGCTGGAAGAATGAGTTTAAAAAACAAGAAAAGAGAGTGACATATGCAACCAGTTCTTATTCTCCAGATTAATTTGTTGTCAGCAACTCTCCAGCAGACTTTAAATGCTCTCTCTCTAAAGCAACCTGTTCTGTGACTGCTTGGTTGAAGCTAAAGCACCTTGAGAACTGAGCTTCTTTACTGGGTTGGGATTTCCTCTGGGATATTTCCCTGTCCTGACCTTGCATAAAGCTGCTTCACCCAGAATACCCTCTGTGATGATATCCTGAGATGCTGTGACTGTACAACAGTATCCCACAATTTTCTTTTAAAAGTAATTACATGATATTTTAAAAGAAATTGAATTATTCTGCAGAAAAGAAAAATCTATCTTTGTGATACAGAGCAACAGAGAAGCCAAACTAGTTTTTGCTGTTTGGGTGATTGAGTGAAGGCTGATGGAGGATCTATTAAGGACTTTGAATTGAAGTTTGAAATCCTGCTACAAAATTCATCATCCTGCAATAAAGAGGAAAATTTAATTTCATTGTCAATACGTAAGAGGAAAATTTACTAAAGCTGGATCTTACTGGGAGTAAATTGAGTTGGAATTCATTAAGAACCTAGAAACAATCATCAAGTCAGTCATGAAGCAGTAGCAAAAGCAGGGCTTTAATATTAGCACAGATTTTGTTGAGCTTGTTGCACTCTTCTTACAGCTCCCTGCTTGTTTTCCAATTTTTAAGCTGATTTTCTAAGGAAACTGCATATTGCTTGTCAGGGCATCCTACAGCATGGCCTTTGTGACTTAAACCAGGTTGCACCATTTCATTTCTGTGATGGCTTCTGTCTCCTAAACTGGTTAGAAATGCAGTTTGATTTTGTGCTGAGGTCCTCCTGATGCTCCTCAGCCCCATGTGGCTGCAGCACAGCAAGGAGGAGATGTCCATGTGATGCTTGGTGTTCATACAGCACCTCTCACAACCCTTCCAGGCACTCCTCAGTCATCACCTCTCCGTGTCCCTGCAAGATAAACACCTCTTAACACGAGTATTTCACAAATTGGTCATTAGACCCAGAGAAAATGAGTCCTGCATGGATCACACAGAATAGGACCAAGTTCCTCCTGACCTCAGCTTTGTTCCTGACCCCCAATGTGTGTGTCTGCAGCTCTCTCTGCCCACACAAAGCACTGTGGAAATAAATGCCACATGCTTCTCATCCTCAGGAAATGTTTGAGAGGATGGGTTTTTCCTTTTAGAGGTGACAGAATTGGAGGTTGGGAGAATAAGTTTGCTAATCAAGAAGAAGCTGAACCTCTTCCTTAGCAAGGGCTCCATTTGGGTTATTATAGTGTGTGGTATTTCAAGCATTTTTTGAAGGCCATGTGAGAAGATTGTATCTTTGAAAGATACTGAATATTTAAAACGAGTGCTCTAAGATGTTCTGAATTCTCCAGGGACAGATTAATAACTTCAAGCTAAAATATTTCAAAATAAGAAAGTTATATTCCAAGGAGTTTTTTACCTACTTAAAATAACCCAGCTGTGAAACTAGAAGTATGTGGTACTAAGTGTTCTTTGTTCAGAGTTTAAAAATACTTCAGAACCCCAGAGATCTGGAAGCAGATGTCTGTGCTTCAGGATTCATAAGGCACCAACAATGGGACTATCTCATTGTCAGCACACTGATTTCATATTCATGTGGCACCCGTTTATTCACAGAAAAGTTTCTTTTTTCCACTGGTTAAAGCAGAGCTTTTAGCCATAGGGGGTTTGGTGGTGGATTGGTTTTTAATTTATTCTATGTGCTTGGGCTGATCACTGTCCCAGGCTGATTGAGCCTTCCCAGGTATGTCATAGGCATGGACAAATGGAGGTTGTCCCATGCAGGTCTGGGAGATGCCACCTGCTTGGGGTTGATCAAGATCCATGAGTCAATCACTTGCAGGCTGAGTGTGTTTGACTCTTGTTGGCTCCTTACACACTAAAAATAATTGCCTCATCTAATGTTGGTCTTTGTGTGCAGGTGCCTGATCTAAACCCAGGACATTTGCTGCATGTGTTGCACATAAAGAGCTCAGGAACCTGCCCTTCCCAGACCCCTCTCCATGCTGTTCCATCACTGGGACATCTCCAGCTTTCTTGCTTTAATTTTACCTTCTCTTATTCCTGTTCTTTATTGCTTTGTCACACTTTTCCCCTGACAATTCTAAGGCATTCAGTGCCTCCATACAGATAGGCCCCTCTTTGAACAGCAGTTATGTTTTTAAATAGATATTGCCTTTTTAACCCGTGGTTACAAAAATAAATTACCCTTTTATTGGCTTGACTCCTTATTCTCAACTGTTCATTTCGTGGTGCTGTGGGCATGAGAAAAGAACCTGTAATCCTCGAACACTAATAGGTGTTGAATCAAGGAGCATTGCAGGAAGCTTTAGGGTAAAGATTTAACATGAAATCTTTCCCTTTTACCACTAGAATAATAATTAATACTTTCCTGTAGTGCTTTTCATCCCTGCCTCTTGTCGTTGTTCCCTTTTTAAGCTGCAGTTTATGTACAGAGAGTTATGATTGTGTGTGTTGTTCTCTGGAGAGGAGGTTTTTAAACAGGTAAATCTTAGTTAAACATTCACCTTTCAAATTTCAGTCTGTGTATTCAACATTTCTTTATTTATCAGAGGAAGCTTTGATTTAAAAAATACCTACCTGGTTCCCAGTGTCTTTGATTAGAGAGCCATCAGAACATTATCATCCTGTTGTTTTTCACATAGTTACTTAGTGCAGTCTGGAGGCAGGCTGAAAAAAAACTATTATTGAATTGTGTTGAATTAATGGTACATATTTCTTTTCAGGGAAGGACTTGAGTGAATCTCTAAGAAAAGCCAACGGGCATAAAGCAATGTGTCCTCATCTGGTGGGTCAGGATTCTTTAGTGGCCATACAAAGCCAGCTCTGCACGTTGGATGCTAAAGCTGGTGGAGAGCCCAGGGTGAAGGTGCCCATCACCTTCCTCAGTGAGGCTGTGGGGCTGGTGCAAGGTGGGGTCATCCATGGAGTCTGACATCTACAGGGGTGGAAGTTGCAACTTCATCCTGAGCACAGCTCAGATGGTTTTTAATCCAAGGGAGACCTGAGGACGTGTCATTTTTACCTACTGTTATTTTGGGGAAAGAAGCTTTTTGTGGGGAGTCAGCACTCCCGTGTCCTGAAGGGGGTAGGTAGAGCACAAGTGTACATCTCACTAAACACACAGAATATTGACTTTATTTTATGGGTTTGACTCTAGGCTTTTGTGGGCTGATAATTTTACTGAAAGGGGATTGCTTATTCTCTATACTCTAAAATCAAAGCTTTGCCTACATTACTGGCTCAGTAGATACCTGCTCTCTAAACCCTTCCCAATTTAGACCATCAAATATGTTATATTGTTTAAAAACCATTATTTAAAAAACCAATTGTTTGTTGACATGGTTAAAAAAACCAAAAAGCCTCACAATATTGCATATTTTAGGAGCCACAAGTAGGACTCGATGATCTTAAAGGTCTTTTTCAACTGAAATGGTTCTGTATCTGTACTGAAAGTGTTGGGTCTGAAACCTGCTAGTCATTGACAGACTGAAAGTCTAAATGTCCAGGTCAATGAGAAGGTTGAGCTGCCTCTGGAGCAGAAGTCATGCTCAAGTGGTGTCTATATTGACAGAGTAGCTGGAAAAATGATGGGCTAAATGATGGGCTAAAGTCACTCAGACAATTTTAAATCTATACTTTATTAGCCTCTGTCACCATCCGTAGCTCACGAGCTCAGATGAATGGGACACATCTGAAACACTGCCCAGAAGATGGAGTGCAGCAATGCAACCATGTCATATATAAAATGAAAAAGCAAGTGCACAGCTCCTGGATTTAAATCTCTGCATCCTCCATAGTGCTTGAGTTTTCCTTTTGCAGCACTTGAATTGCTCCTTTTGCAGTAATTTGTTGGGTGACACTTCAGTTCTTTTTCCTTAGTTATCTAAACTGCAGCATAATACCAAAAGAAATGAGGGAAGAGAAGGTCTGACTAATGATATCTGCATTCAGTCTGTGAAATAAGTGACTCAGTGGTCTTAGCTGCACAGATAAATATCACATTTGATCAAAGCTGTTGTGATTCTTCCTCTTCTCTTAGTCATAGGTATTGCTGATAGACAGGACTGCTGGGTGCATAATGTGAAATCTCTGGTCAGTAGTTCAGCACCTTCCAGATGAAATTGTTTTGCTATTTATTAAAAAAAGAAGGTGGGGGACCTTTATTTTGGTTTTATTTTTAATTTATTTTGGGGGTTCTGGAACAACAGTTACTTGAAAAAATCTTCAAACCCCTCCCCATGCTTCTGTTTGGAGAATCTGCAGTGACAGATCAAAACCCAGACTTGCTGTGACCTTTGAAGCTGCCCAGATGACTCCAAGAAAGGCTTCCACAGGCTCTGGCAGTAGCTAATAAGTTAACTGAGCTGAGTTGTGCTGTTCTCTGTATTTTGGAGTGTCAGCTGGTTTGACAGCCTCAAAATTTATTTCAGAAGAACATTTTGAGAAAAATATTATTGCTGTGATAATGAAACATCTCTAAATGCCCTGATAGAGCTTTACAGAGATAGATCAGATCATATAGGGATGAGAATGTGCCTGTCTCACATGGAAAATGGTCTGGTTGTTTCAGGGGGCTGGTACATGATAAATAAAAATGCTCTATAAATGCAGCATAGAGCTGTGTTTATACTTTGTGTACTTAAACTTTTATTAAGCTCTGATGAAAGCTTCTCTTTTAGCTGTATTGCAGTGGCAGAGTAGCCTCCTTTGTTGTGCCTGACATGAAATATGTAAAAAATAAAAATAATAAAGCAGGACCTTGCTCTGTCATGCTCGAAGTAGCTGTGGGAGTTGAGTGGAATGAGACTTGATAAATTAATGATGCTAAGTGCTGAAGGAAAATGGAAAAGTGATGAGTGTGAGTAGAGAGGTGCCAACCTCTAATACTGTGATTGACAAGCTAGGCACAGAGGTAGTGGCAGAAACTGAGGGCAGGGATATAAAGCAGTGAATGAATTTATAGCAGTTCGGTGAATTTGGGACTAAGTGGTTAATACAGACACATTCATTTTAAAAACTTTTAAAAACCTGTTTGCTTTAGGGAAGATAATGTGATTTTCTAAATATTTAACCCATTATTTATTTGTTTTTTATCTTGTAACCATGTGTTATTTTCCTGCAAGTCTAATTTGACTTTTCCTAACTGACTTTTTATTATGAAACTTTTTCTTTGAACAATAGGATTTCTGAGTTTCAATTCAGTTTTTCTTAAATAATGTATTTTTATAGAGTCCTGTGCCAGAGCCAGTCATGATCAGCTCCGGGGTTTTTTTGTGGTTTGGATTTTCTTCACCCTGCTCATCATAACCCAGGGGCAGGTTGTTTAATATTAAGTTGAATTCTGTTGTAACACTGCAAGGAGAGTCTCAAGGCATGGCAATAAAGTTAATGGCAGGGGCACAGAAAAAAGTCTCTCTGGTTTGGGAATTGAATTTGCTTTTGCTTGACTTGTGTGTCAGAATAAATCCACATTCAAGGGGGGGTGATTTTGCCTCGCCCCCCATGCACACACAGTTTGTGTCTGATGGTGGAGCTGAGGTTTGCAGGTTCTATCCTACACAATTTGTTTCCCTGGGGTTAATCTGGAGGGTGGGAGATGCAGAGACACCACCTCTTGGGGCTTGAAAAATGTGTCAAATCACACAAGCACCTGCAAAGGCTGAGCCTGCTCTGGCAAACAAGGGCTCTGTCATTAGTCATTGCCACTGTTCCTGGGCATTAGAGCTGGCCATAAATCTCATAAAAGGGCAATATAAAGTGTTCCATCTACAATCCAAGGGGAATTAGCACTTGGGCACAGTCTTGGCTGACCATAAATGTCCAGAATATGGGAAGGAGGTTAAGATGCTGATTGTATCCGAAAAAAGATTTATTTTTAGACCAGGTATTGCTTTTTATTTGCACAACTCCTCCATGCATTTGATGGACATGCCATAAATCTGATTAGAAGTGGAGCAGCCATGTGAGACTTAGTTCTACATCTTTATACCTTCATGAAGTTTATAGATTTACTACATGCCTCTTATCAAGAGACATCAGATATGTGATGTTAGTCTTGCATCAGAGGGACTGCAGCACATTTTGCACCATAACTGCAGCAGTGTTGTGCAAAACATACAACCCATGTGCAGCACACTGAATAATGTGCAGGAAAATGCTGCATCTGCTTGATGTTGTACAGCCTTATTATTGTGAACAGGGAAAGCATTAGTGTAAATCTGAAATTCATCCATCTCTATCAAAAATCCAAGGCCCAGTGAAGAGCAATGTATGAAACAGTTTTTCCTGAGTGTGCAACACCCAGTGTAAACTGTAACAGCAACATTTATGTAAGTATTAAGCAACTTCATGCTAATTGCATTATATTGCCATCTAATAACTCCGATTATACACATTGTAAAAGTGTTATCTGGAGCCATTTGTTTTCTTTTAAATGTGAAAGTTCATCTGGAGGACATCTGTTGTTCCCTTGGTTTTCTCTCATTTAATGGTGAGGAGAGGTTTTCTGTGAGTTTTCTTAAAGGCTCTTGGAGACATACTGTAATTTCTGGCTGCCAATTTCTAAATATTTGCTTTGCATTTCAGTTTTTCCATGTTTGCACTTTGTGTGGGCCGTTAGGGAAGGATTTTTCTTCTCAGTTTCTCCATTTTGTTTTATCTTCAACTAAAAAAACACCTTGAATTTCCTCCAGCTTCTTCTTGATATAGGCTATACATGTCTAAATTGTTGCTGAGGTGGAAGGCAATAGAATGGGAGGATAAAAGGAAAGATTTACGTCTTACTGACCACATTGATTTTCCTGTGATTCTCCAGACCCCTCTCTTGACCAGTGCTATTTTTTTCCTTTCTCTGCTCCTCGTGCCAGTCTTCTCCATGTTTATCATATCAGATTTTTCGTCCAGCAGGATTAATATTGTGCAATTCCATTTGTACCTGGGATTAATTTTAATAGCTGTTTTTGATGCAGCCTTACAAAGGCTTAGCTAGCAGCGCTGCAAAAAGCCTGTTAATCTCCATACTGGGATTAGAGAGGAAGACCAGTTTCTTTCCTCCTTCTTTTAAAACATTGCATTACTTGCAGATGAGGGCAAACATTGCACTGTAATACCCTTGATGAATACAACTTAAGATCTTTCCAGTGTTTTTACTTCCTCCATCATAGCACCAGTCTCCAGAGCTCCAGGCTAAAGACCATATTGAAGTGGTCCATGATGCAATGAGCAGACAAGTGTCCAGCCTGACTTGCCTAATTGGCAAATTAATTAGTTGTAATCATGGCAGGGATTCCCAGTGCTTGGTTTTTGACTGAATTTTATAAAACCAGGGTAGAGCCAAACTGACACCAGCTTTGTCTCCTTTTTGAAGAGAATGAAAGAAGCTGTTTGTTTGTTTTTCGTTCTTCACTTTTTTGTCCGTTGCTCTTGGATATACATTTGCTGTATAAAATGCCACTAATAGTACTCAAGAGGATGAACTTTGACACAGATAGATGGCATGCACAGCAACAATTAGGACACCATTAATTTGCATGGGCTGGGAGCTTTCACACCCAAGAGGAGCAGTAAAGAGAAACTCATGCAGATGAGTCTTGCTTGAGCTGTAAACTCAAGAACTGTTACAATCAGTATTTGTTTTGTTTGAAAGTTTGGCCTTTGTTTATTAGTTACAAAGACATAATATTTATAGAGGTTCAGAGTGTCTGGTGTAAGTTTTCAGTGTGATGCTTTCTACAGCAATGAAATCTTCATAGTCAGAGGCTTTGCTAAAGAATGTTCTTGCCCACAAGTGATTTCTGAGAAATAAAAAGTAGAAGTCTAAACTCATCTTCCGTTCATTGGAAGTCCTCTGCCAGCAAAAAGCTTCTGTGCAGGCTTCCTTCCAAATGAAAAGCCTTCAGTGTAATCTGGGAAGCTCCCTTGCCATCCACAGCCTTGAGAAAACACTCTCATTAAAGAAGGAAAAATGCTTATTACTGAAAGTTGTCCATGGAATGGTCTCAAGATGGGCACTCTCAAAATACCTACCTAGGAGATGATGATGTGATGGTGCTGAATGGTTTGAAGCCTTTCTGTATTTCCATATTTCACTGTGAGCAATGCAGAGTTAATTGCCAGGTATTAAATATTTATGGATTCTGTTGTTATTCATTGCTAAATGCTGCAAGGGCTTTTCCTGCTGCTGTAAAGCAATTGAGGCTCATTCAGCCTTCGATGGCAGCCATGAGGAAATCCTCCTTCCAGGGCTTCAAGCACCACAGCTCCCCCTTCCTCTAATGGGATTACACCAGGCCTGATTGTGCTCAGATTTTTGATTAGCAAACCCCAAAAGGGTCAAATTCTGCCCAAGGGGCAGAAGATTTGCCTCAGTTCTTATTTTCAATCTCTGCTCTCAACTGTGGTCACAATGAAGCATTTTTCTCCCCAAGTAGTAGCATCAAGTTTTGGTTTCAGATCACAAACAGCACCAGCAGATGGTGGAGAATCAAGATGCTGAAACCTGTTGTTGTTTCAGGGGTTTGCCTCAAGTTTCAGAATTGTTTTCTCAATTTTGAATCATCTAATAAATAGCAGTTGCTGCACTGCTATGGAAAAATGCTGAGGGTCAGACAGCTTGGCTGTGATCTGTGCCATGGTAAGGTCAGGATTGGAGAACAAAACTCATGTCAGAGCATTTTGCACATTTCAGTCTTAGCTGCCTATTTATGGGGTTTTTTACTCCGAGGAGTAGGATTAGTGACTTTTGCAAAAGTGAAGATATTTTACTGGAGAAAAGACACCAAATGCTCTATAAATACTAAGGAGTCTAATGTCTCTCTCTTCCTTGGTCTGCAAAATTTGATGTGCTTGAATGACTTTCCTGAAGAAGGGTTATTTAGACATATGGAAAAACATCTGTTCAAGGCACAAATAAATAGTGTTTCAGTGGTTATACAATGTGAGAGACCATTCAAGGACTCTGTGCTTTAGTGTCTGCGTGACACAATTCTGACTGTGATTTCTTGAAAGCCTCATTTTTGATACTGAGTTGTAGATTTTTGAGATCATGTTTGAATCCAGTCCTTCAATCAATAATGGAATTTGTCTGTAAAATCATTTTGTCTCTGGAGAGCAAAATTTTGCCCAGGTTGTGAAATGTCTGCCTAGTTTATAGGCAGATAAGATAGAAAAATAAGATAGATCTGAAAAAATAGAGCTGAGATGAAGAACAAAAATGGGACAATATGTTTAAGTTATGCATATTTTACCCCCCTTCTTGCCTTTTTTTTTGGTGGTTAACCAATATATAAAATATCAGGCAAAAATTAGTAACTTTGAAGACAATTTATTCCTGTGTTTCAAATTGGTGCCTAATAAAATTTGCCCAATGAGGAGCAATAGGACGTGTCACAAGTTTCTTGTACAAGGAAGCTGCAAAATCATGAAATTCGGACTGATTTTGAGCCAGAAACTTCTCAGGCTCTTCAAAACCCACTCTTGCTGATTTTGTGCATGACCACACAGTTTTGCCATTATACCAACATAAATAGATGCCCGATTTTGTAATGGACAGGAAATTTAAAAAATGTAGGTGTTGGTATGTATGTAATCTTATTTTATTTTTTAATGTCGGTGTTAGAAGAAGGAATTTAAAGTCTTTCCTTACAAATTACAGAAATGTTGGCTTGGCATTTAAATGAGCTGTTGAGCTGAGGAACTGAATAGTGCTGAGCAATGTGCTGGGGTTTGTCATGGTTGCAAGGCTGCTTTGCAGCTCTGGTTTTATTTCTATATATTCTTTCCACAGCTGTTGAGCTTCATCCTGCCATCTTCTCTGGAGTGATATTCCACAGGTCAGGCCCTGGATTGCAGGATTTTGTGTGAGAAGTGAGTTTAGTGTTTGTGATTTGGGGATCTGTGGTAAGAGGGCCACATAGAAGTTGGCATTTAAATTAAATACCTTGTAAACTCAGTAGAGAATACAGAAAGCTCTTCTAAAGGGTGACTAAGAGCACACGAGAGAGGAATCTTTTGTTGTAAAGATGTCCTAAAGTGAATGGTGTGGATGCCCTCCCTGATGATCAAAACAACTATCTTAAAACTATTTAGTATTAAAAGTAAGGACAAAGTCTTTAGAGGAGAAACCTTTTAAAAGGACACATCTGTCATCTCTAAAAACTGTAGGTGCTTGTAATTGCTCCCCATGGAGCCTGATTTTCCTGAAGAGTTCATCTCAAATTCCTTCCTCCAGGAAGACAGAGTCCTCTCTTCTCTTAGGAAGGTCAAGGTACAGGTTTGTAAAACTCTGCTGGTGAAACATCAATGCAAGAATTCAGTGAAGATTGTAAAAAAAAAAAAAAAAAGGAAATAGGAAAAAAAAAAAAGCTATGTGCCAATACTTAACCTGAAGTAAAAGGTGCTGAGCTCTGGGGTGTGTCATACTCTGCGACAGACAAACTTCTCTTTGGAGTTTGCATTTTTGGATTTTCTTCTTGCTGCTCCATCCCTGGAGGTGTTCAAGGCCAGGTTGGATGGGACCTTGAGCAACCTGGTCTAGTGGGAGGTGTCCCTGCCATGGCAGAGGGGTTGGAACTAAATTATCTTTGAGGTCCCTTCCACCCCAACCCACTCTATGATTCAGGAAACACCCTCCTGCAGCTCTCCATTTCCAGAAACAAATCTGTAAAGAAGTTTAGCAGGGTTGGCTTCAATTTTGCACCGTATGTTGATGTATATGGATATTACCTCCTCCTGTTTGGTAGCAATACACCCAGACATAGCAATGTCTGTGCTTGGAAGGGTGCTGAAGTGTGCAGCTGCTGCTGGGGGAGGTGGGAAGGCGACGAGGTGCTATGTAAATACAGGGGTACGGGTTTAGTGGGGACGTGTAAAGTCTGCATTTATCAATTGGTGGGCTCCTCGGGTAGCATGCACCATTTATAGAGGGGGAAAAAGGAGTTCTGCCATGTGAGGAGGAGTGGGAAATGTAAACCAGTTGTTATTCAGGGCCTCGCATGTTGGAGGAGCTCAGAGGCAAGAGCAGTCACTTGTGAGGCTGCATCATTAGCTGCGTTCACAGCACTGCTGCTGCTTCACTCAGGGTTTTTTAGCAAATAACTCATCTTTCTGTGCCCCAATCTATCACTTAATGGTTCTAAAGACCTTCACTCAAACCTTGTAGAACTAACTGAGGGCGGGTTTGGCTTTGCAGATAGAATCTTGAGGTCGTTTCTTTTTTGCTGTTGTCAGCAGTCAAGAGTTTTGGGGTCACAAAGATTCTTTCCTGAGTCTTAACAGGCTGACAATGAACTTGACTTATGGCTGGGATAGCTTCTGAAAGGACATTTGGAGTCATTCCCATTTTCCTCTGTATTCTTGGATAGATGTGTGCCACTTTGCTGTGTGAATAGAGCTCAAGCTACAACAGATGCTGAATTGTTTGCCCTGATCCCTCTGTCCTCAGGGTCACTGCTTTTACAAAGAGTCCAGGGCATTTCAGGTGAGGTTTGTGTTCAGCCTTTATCACATTTCATCTTCTGTTGAGGTGAACAAAAGGGTAGTTTGAGCTCCAGCTGAGGGGAATAAGAGAAAAAAAAAACCAAACAGTTGTATTATCTGTAGCATGAGCAAGCTGGCAAATAATGAAATTTTTAAAACTGGTAAGAAGATTTTGTACCTTAATATACTAATGTAAAATAATTGTCATGCAACCTGATGTCCCAGAGTACAATGACATTACCTATTGGTATTAAGTCCTTCACCACATTAATGATGCACCACCCCAACCACATGTCAGCTCCGTTGGAAAGCACAGAAACTACTTTATAACTTGGAATATTAAACATTTTGACATATTGTACTTATCAAGAAGTAGCAATACCCTTTTATACAGTGGGGATTTGCTTAAATTTACTTTTCCATCAATGTTAAACTAGATATTGTAAAGTGTATTCAAGGTGTAAAGGATACTCTGTGCTGATGTTCAATGAATAAATTGACTAAATAATAAAACCAGTTAGTGCTAGAATATGGTCTTTAGGTTTTAAGCAAGGCATTTACTGCTCTGCCTCACTCTTTCTAGTACTCCTTTGAATCCAGATTCCTGGATTCCATCTTTATTGAAATTATTTAGACACTAACATTATGTTGAGGTGTATCTGAAGCAAAACCTTGCTCCATTTCTTCCTAGTCATGAATCATTTTCCAACTGAATTTTTTTTTAATGCACTTTCTGTAATTAAGCTGCAGATTCTTCATTAAAAAGGAATGAAGGAAGAATAGCTGGTAAACACCAAGTCCCTTCCGAATTTCAGTGTCTTTGTAGTAACTAGGAAATTACAAATCCCTGTGAGTACACTCATGCAGATCTTGCTCCATTTGCCAACTCAAGCAGCACCGTTCAATACAAGCAGAACATGAGCAAAAGGCAGCAATCAAACCCAGTTGATTCAAGGACCACCTGTTTCTTTTAATTAAAAATAATCATTTAGTGTGAATTCCAGAAGGGGACTGAAAAATCCACCTTTTAATTACTTTTGAACTGTGGCCTGGTTGTCGTCTTCTATGCAAGTATAGAGAAGGAAATACTTGATTGGCAGTTGCCAATATTAATTTTTTTTTACTGTTTATGTACTTTCTTAACTCTTCAGAATAATAAGGAATAGAAGTGGTCTTAGTGCATGAGCTCAGGGCTGTCCCATCTCAAGCTATCTCTGAAATCCATCGTGAGCAGAGCCTGCCTCCCCTCTCTTGCAGCCCTGTTCTACAGTCTGAGAGATGGGGTTTATTATCTGTATTTCTGCTTAGTCTTTGTTCCCTGAGCCCAGCACTCTCTTTGTTACTCTAGAGTTGAAGGTAGCTCTGTTTGTGCTCCTCACACCTACCAGTGGGTGAAGATGTGTGCCTAGTTCCCCATCCTACAGATGGCAAGAGGAACGAATGATTCTCTGAGTTCTTCCTTTGAGTCACTCCAAAGCTCCAAATCCTCCCTGGAGGTAGAATTCCTGGAAAGAGTCTGTGTACAACTTCTTACTGAGTAAGAAACCATGACTGTCATTCCTCTCCTTCTCCATTGCAAGAAGATACTCTCAGTAGCTATATGTCAGGGTGTGGAAGATTATTTTTTGGGTGCTTATCGGGTAAATGTGGAGCTTTGTGGGGTCTGAGGAGTAACCCCATGAGCCACTGCAAAACCCAGCTGCTGTGTAGCTGGCTCTGCTTTGAGCCAACACTGAGCTCAGCGGTCTCCAGAGGTTCCAGCCAACCTCAGCCCTTCTGGGATATTTTTGATTCTTAGGCAGTAGAAGTCTTATCTTGTACTTTACTGAAAGCAACAAAACTTTTTGACGCTGCAGCTCTGAGAGAGGAAATGTCAAACTTTAAGCATTTGTATATCTTGTAATAAAAAGTGATACGATCTTAATAATCCCCAGGAGTCTCAGATTCTTTTTGCTTTCCCTCTCATTGCACACAGCCTCATTTGGTCACTCAGCAAAGCTGGTGACCAGTTCAACAATGACTTTTTTGCTGGTTTTTGCTCTGGGCTGTGGTCAGAGGATCTGCATTTAAAGCCCAGGGAGTTATTTCCAGTAGAAGCATCTGGCTCCTTGGCTCTCGCAGCTCCTCGAGGTTGAAGCTGCTCTTCTCAAATTAAGATGCTGTGCAAATCACCACCCAGTATTTTTGTTATCTCAAATAGGGAGATAAATAGCAAACTGAAGAAAGTCACTCCAGACGTGGTACCTGAACAAGGTCTTAGATCCTGTAGGTGCTGTTGGGAAGGTGTTTAGAAAAGCTGGAGTCTGGAGACTTTCAGAAATGCATCGGAAGTTTGCCCGAGGACAGCGTGGGCTGAGTGTGGGATTTGGCTCCATGCAGAGCCAAACACACTTGGTTATTCTTAAATATGTTTTATTAACTCAGTATTGGCTTGGGGAAGTTAAAGCTGGTTTAAGTGAAATGTCCCTGGTACAAATTGCAGGGGTTTCACTGATCTGCTAGAGCAGCCTTCCTTTTGATCCATACTTCAAAGGCATTTGGAGGAGGACAAAGAAAGATGGAGGATTTGGGGTTTCTGTCACAGTGGGAAATATTTAAAAGTTGTGCATTAATGTGGAAAACAGACCTGCCAGTCTTCCAGGGCTTTTTTATCAGTAAAGAGGAACAGTGATCTCTTATCTCTTACAATGATTTGTATGTGGGTTTGCATATGTATAATGTGTTGTCTCCTCTTCTGCTTTCAACAGAAATTCAAACAGTCCCACAATTTATGCCACTGAGGTTCAGGAGTTATTTTTTTCTTTTGACTAAGTAATTTGGGATGTTTTAAGCTTACTTCTTCTTTACACCTTTTCAACTAGTAAATACATATATTTGTGTTTGGTTGGGGATGAAGAGCAATGTTGTGGTTCTGCCACGGTGGTGGGAAATGGAAAACTGGGCACATTTGCATGTATTTCCATAAAATTGTTCCTTGTTGCTGTAGGCCCTGATACAACCTTAGGACCTTATGGCTCCTCTGCTGCAGAGCTCCTTGAAGTCATTTTTGTAATGCAAAGTATAATTTTCCATTTCTCCCAAAATATTTTTACACTCACATTTGTACACTTTCTGCATTTTAATGATCCCAAAAACAGCAGTTCATAAATGGGAAAAAACCCTTTCACCAGCCATAGGCAGTTTAAAAAAAATTAATTTTATATCCTGCCCAACACCTTGTTAATGTGCCTGTTGATATTAATGGCTGGAAAAAGTAATTTTTCCCCCTACCTTCATTACTAGCACAGGCTCTGGCACTAATAGATCTGCTTGTGGTGTTTTATTTAATTTCCTTCCAAAAATCTCACCAGTTCTAGCTGGAAGATGCTGAATTAAAGACAGTATAGCTTTAATTTCAGAGGTTTTTGTCTTGGATACAAGGTTCTGCTGCTGAGTTATTGATATTATGAAGTCACATAGCATGAAAGGACTTTAACAAGTATTAATAAAATCCTGCTTTGTATATAAAATCTCCACTAATGTCATCTCACACAACATGGGGTTTGTGTGTTTTGTACTTTCAAGCGATGTGATGATTTAATGCCTGCAAAATTATAACTGGGTCAGTGTTGCTATCAAGGGGAATAAAAGTCTCATCAAAGAGGGGCTTTCAGAATTCAGAACTAGAATGCTGATAAGCTGGTTTACAGTGTGTTAAAGCACAGTTTGACTTGTGCTGCTGATTAACCATGAACTTTCATGAGCTTTCAGTTATTGCCCAGCCCCGTCTGATCCAGAGCAGTTACGAGATGGCTCCTCACAGGGGTGATTTCCACTTCCCCTCCATCAGGGGAATGGGTTCGGTTGTGCCAAACAAAGGCAGGAGGCAGGGATGGAGGCAGTGCTGCTCCAGGGGGGCAAATGTAGCTCTGTGGCAATGCACAGATTGAAAAACGTGGGGTTTTGGTGGAGGTGCCTCCACGTTCTTCTGTTTGCCTCTGCTGGAGGGCAGCCAGAGCCCTGCCCGGCTCCCCACCAGGCTTTGGAGCAAACCTGAGCCCCTTTGGGCAGAGCCAGGGCTGGCTGGCTGGGTGTGTCCCTTCTGCAGACTCAGTTATTTCATTTTTTAAAGGTTTCTCCTCCATTTTCAGTTTTCTTTCAATAGATCTCCACATAGTGCAGGCCTGTGTACAGCCCCGACCTTCTGGTCAGCGGTTCCGTGGCTCCCAAGCTTATCTCAGCTTTGAGACTAATGAATAATACTTTGATTTTTTTCTGTGTGGTGTCGATGCCCAGGTGCTCTTCATCTTTGTAGGGATGCTGCTCCCATACGTGTCATTACAGGCTCTGGAACTCCAGTCTCTTGTACTGCAGTCCAACTGCAGAGCACTGCCCAGAGTTCTGCCAATTTAAAGGTTTTTCAAAGACAACTCTTTAAATGTCTGTGGTATCGATCGCCCCGAGTTTCCTTTCCCACTTAATTATCTATATTGCTTTCAGTTGTACTTATAAAAATGGGGGATTGTCTCAATAATGGCAGAGAATTCACTTTTTAGCATGAAAATAACCTGGATTTTAATAGAGCCCATCATTCATCACGGCGTAACAAGTGCTCTCCCATTGCTTTCCCATTGCCTCTTTCCCCCTTCATAATTTTGATGGATTTTGGAAGCAGGAGTGGGTTTTCCCTTTAGAGTTTCACAATTAATCTATGCCAAGTTTAGTGCAAAGTTCAATTCTCTTGCAAATAGCAGCCATTATTTGGCAGTTCATCTGTCATATCCTGGCTTGGCTCCCCGTGTTTACTATGAAATATGACTGCCAGCTCTGCTTCAGGAATTATTGAAAATTTACATTGATTAAAAGGGGATATTGGGAGAAAATTGACAGGAGCTTACCTCCACCTCATTAGTTTACCTCTAGCTGAAAACTACTGAAGATGATGCAGTTTCCTCAGTAGTGCCTATAAGTCACTTAATGCATATTTAATATTGGGAAGTTTAACTAATGAATTAATTGCTGTTAATAATACAAGTAATTACTACTGGAAATGTAGTAATTTTTACTAATATAGATGCTTATGATTAATATGTAAACTATAGATTCAAGTGCATGCAAAGCCTGTGTTAATAGGGGGAATAAGGTAAAAAGGTTTTATCAGTTTTATCATCTGGGTGTATTGAGCTCTCGGCTTTCTCTGTGTTCTCAGACTTGGTTGTAAAATAACAATGTTTTGTATAGTTAAATTTACCAAAAATTTAAAAAAACCCCACATAGGATTGAAGCAGAAAACAGGA
The DNA here is from genome assembly GCA_013401335.1 of Brachypteracias leptosomus. Lineage (NCBI taxonomy): Eukaryota > Metazoa > Chordata > Aves > Coraciiformes > Brachypteraciidae > Brachypteracias > Brachypteracias leptosomus. Next base: position 77,142 of record VYZX01014988.1, read on the forward strand.
TTAAATACTGATGAAGAGTGCACTCTCTTATTTCTTACCTTTAAACATTTTTTTAAGCTTCTTCTATTTAGTTCTATTAAAGGGATTTTAAAAGAGAGATTTTCTACAAGCAGTTTCCATTTCAGGAGTAGTTCTGGTGCTGTTTTCCTTTGTCCTCTTTTTTTTCTGCTCTGCCTGGAATAAGTTACTTCCTGTGAGCTTATAGAATAATAACAATAATCATCAGAACATACCTGCTGCTCTTCAGAAAAAATTACTTCATACAGAGTTGGCATTTTCACACAATGACAGCAAACAAACATTTCTATAGAAGGCAAACGATGATTCAGGTTGTATAGATTGAGTCCTGCAGGGCCAGCTTCAAAGTTTGATCCAACTTGATTTATTTCTTTGTGTGACTGGCTTTAATTCATTGTTTTATAAGAATCTTTTGGGTGGTATTTTGTAGTTACAGTTAGGAGCAGGAGTCCAGGAGGAGTGAGTGCAGTAAAATTGTCCTTACATGTCACATTTTTAAGCCACACACACAACCCTGCTTAACTGAATCACCACTTATATTCCATTGATTGGAAAGGAATTACTTGTAATTTCAATTCATTATACAGGTTCAAAGTATTTCCTAGACATTCGCTGTAATAATTTCCCATAGTTCTTTCCATTCTTTACTTTATATTCATAAATACCACTTATGTCTGATGTTAAGCACAACTTTATAAATCTCTTTATTCAGTGTCATTCTTAGAAGCTGAGGGGTTTGCCCTTCTTAGCAACAGATGTGCTTACCAAAGTAATGTCTAAGTGGATATATTTGTGTTTAAGTGGATATATTTGTGTTTAAGTGGATATATTTATAAGGCAGTAAGTCCCCTTGGTTAAACAGAACAATTTAAGGAAGAGCTAGCTTTGGAAATGTGTTAGAAGTTGTTTGGAAGGCTCATTGCCTGCTTCTTGTAAGGGGGTGTTGGACTAGATGACCTTTGGAGGTCCCTTCCAACCCAACCCATTCTCTGATCACCCTTTGGTAAAGTTCCCATGACCCTACCCCACCAGACCTATTGGCTGGATCCTTATTAAATAATGAAGCAGATGTTCCCTGGAGCATCAAGTGTCATCCCATTTGGGGAAACTGTGTTTACAAAATAAATCCTACTATGGTTGGTAGCAGTTTATATCTCAGGCTGTGTAACTAACTATTGAAATAGCTCCATTTGGATTCTTCATATGAAATCTTTACTTGTTATCCTGGATGCTCTAGAGTCTCTATCTGTGCAGTGAAGACCAGTGGTTATAGAATCATCATAGAACTTACTATCAGTACCAAAAAATAGTCACGTTCAGAATGCTTACCAAAACAAAATATACAATACAATATATTATATACAATACAATACATTATATACAATACAATATATTATATACAATACAAGTTACATACAATGTATGACTAAATATTACATTTTGAAGGCAAGATTTTGCCTTCTCAGAGTCATATTTTTATGGTATTTATTGTTAGCAGCTTCCAAATTTCTTTAATTGCTTGAGAAACCACCAGTACTAGAGGAATCTTTTGTTTTTGAAGAAGGGATTAACAGATTTTCCAGTTGGTATAACATGCTGTGCTTCACTTGTGATTTTTTGGAAGCTTTTATTGACAGATGCAAGTTGAAAAGTTAGTTTATCTTTTAAGACGATTTAATAATTCTTATCTAATCTAAAGGTATAATATAAAATATAAGCAGAATAAAAACATTTTGATATTGCATTTTGCAATTGTGTTTGTGCTGAGGATGTTTTAATGCATGAAAGACCCAGCATTTCATCATTTCCATGGTCTCTGTCAAGTATGGCAGCAAGAATTGATTTCCAGCACTGTATTTTTTTAAGGAAGAAGAATTAGTGCTCTTCCCAACTTCAGATCAAGATTATATGGGAATAGTTTTGACTAAAATATAGTTGGGGCTGGTGGTCATAAAAGATACCAAAGTCTAGATGATGTGCACAGCAGTTTAGGACTGTAACACTGTTTATTTGGGGCCATTTCCAGGTGTTGGGAACCAGCTGCATGAGTCTGGTCTATGTGAAGTTCTGTAGAATGAGCCCCACGTGGAGGAACATATTGAAGATGTGACTTCTTCCTGTTATATAAGTGTTCTTGGTTTTCTGAAGGGGACCTCCACCCCTAGAGAAACCCCAGATGTATTTAGATGTGTCACATTTAAGTGTTTTGGGTGTATTCCCTTTCACTGGTCTTAAATTAGAAACTTCCTCCGAGCTGTTGGTGGCCTTAAAATGTCCTCACTCTAAGTTTTTCCACTTGAAAATCAGATGGGAATAGGAGCCTCTGTCAAATATTTACTACGTGCCAAGTTAGGATTTGTTCACTTTCATTTCCAGTACTAAGGATGATAAATTAGCAACGTTTCAAGAGGCTCCTGTCTTTTCACATCCTGGTTTTACAGGAGTGTATCCCAGATTAGCCCCTTCAAAGTTCCTTCCCTCCTCTGCTGCTATATTTGATGTGATCATTTCAGGATGGTGCTGGTGACACTGTAAAGCAGCAGACAGTGTAATGACCCAGACTGAATGACCTCATTGTGCTTTATGTATGTGGACAGGCTGGGTGGAGGTGACTCACAGCACCAAGCCCATGGCCTCTGAGCTGACACACTCTTTCCTGCACCACCAAAGCAAAGGGAAATTAGGAGCTGAGGCAAACCTACCTCCCCCAGTGTAGGTACCACTGCAAGAGTTAGGAATAAGCTACATGCTGGAATGTATTTTTCTCAAGGATAAACTGCAGAGCTGGAGAATTTGAGGTGTTTGAAGTAATATATTAAAGATGTGTCAATCTTCTTTTTTTCATGACTTGGGAATCTCTGTTTTTTCCTTCAGGATCCCAGAAGCAAGCACAAATTTAAGATCCACACCTATGGGAGCCCCACCTTTTGTGACCACTGTGGGTCTCTGCTTTATGGGCTCCTGCACCAAGGGATGAAATGTGACAGTAAGTGAAGTTTTTCTGGGTGTTTTAGAAAGTCAGTTGAAGCACTAGATAACAGCTTCTTCTTTCTTTTCTATGGAAAATACCATTTCAAATGTCAGCTATTTATAGCACTGTTATGTTTCAAGTGGATATTTCAGGACTATAATAATATCCTAATGAAAATCACCTCTGTTGCTGAGAACATGGTGTATCCAGTTTGATGTGGCTCAAGAGCCTTTGCCGTGGAAGCTTGGAGAAAGCAGCTTTTTTTTTGGACTAGTGAAATGAAGGCACTTGATGAAAACTGAAATTTCAGTTCAGTTGGTAGCCAGGGTCCAATATTTTCCTTGTATTTAATTGATCTTGGAAGTCTCCTGCTAGAAAAATCTAATAATCAATTTAAACCCAACTCCCTTCATTGCATATACTGGCACGAGTGCTGTTTTATTAGTCATATTCCCAGCAAGTCTTTATTCCATTTTCACTGTTTTTTCTCCTTGCACTTCCTTGATTATATCTTTAGGTTTCTGAAGCAGATCATTTTATTCTCCTAAGATGGAAACTAGCCACGTGCTTCAGCTGAAATACACAAAGTCTTGCCCACAGCTCAGCATTGTAATCTTAACTTTCACTTTGCTTGGTGTTTGTGCTATAATCATGTTTGTAGCTTCTCAGAACTGTCTGAACTGTTTCTATACCCACAGCCTGTGATATGAATGTTCACAAGCAATGTGTAATCAACGTCCCCAGCCTCTGTGGCATGGATCACACAGAGAAAAGAGGAAGGATTTACCTGAAAGCTGAAGTCACTGGTGACAAACTGGAAGTAACAGGTAAACAACTCATCTTGGAATTTTGCAGGTTTTATACATGTATAATGTGCACTGTGGGTTTAGACACCTTAGTCAAATCCTTGTGTATGGAGCATTTCCCTTCAGAAGAAGTGTGAGGGTTTCATTCAACATCTCCTCAAGTCAAGCAACTCTATGAACTGCTGTTCATAAAAATAAATAGAAAAATGAGTGCTGCCATAATAGCTTTAAAAACTCAGGAATATTAATCAGAAAATCACTATAATGTCAGTTTTTCATGCTTAAAGCATGTAGGATAGCTGGCTGTTCAGGAAGTTAGCCATCATCTTCAGAACACAAGAAATACTCCAAACTTTCATCAGCTGAGGAGTTGTTTCCTGCATTTCAGAGTATTCCATAAACAAAGGCAACTTGGATTCCATCCCAAATATTACTCCCAGTAAGCTATAAAATAAAAAATAAATGACCACATTCTGTAAGGTTATGGTTTCCAAGCTAGGGAGGAGGGAGCGAGAGGAAGGAAGGAGAGGGTGGCAGTTCTTTTCCCTGGAAGTCTTTCTCCCAAGATTTATGGGCAAGCTTTGGTTGCCCAAACACTGGTGCACACCCCCACACCCTCATTGACCTATCCCAGCTGCAGATAAAATTCTAGAAAATATATTTTGCAAGTTGAAGGACTGTTTTGTCCCCCCTAAGTAGACACATAATAGATTGTTTAACTCCAACAGAACTTCCTTGTGCTGTATCAGAGAGTGGAGTTTATCACTCTGGATCTGCATAAGAATTTGTATTTACAGCCTGTGTCGTTGGTTCTCTGTGTGTTTCTGGTTTATCTGGGGTCACCTGGCACTCAGTGTGTCCCATTTCTGAAGTGTAAAGTTGGTAGTGAACCTTGTTGTTGATTTTTCCTTTCTGTTGAGCACAGATATGCAAAACTTGTTCTTTGCCAATCAGATTGTGGTGCATTTACTCAAAGGGAGAGCACAGGGCAGGAATTGGGATGGACAGAAGTGAAGTAAGGGGAAAATTTTGCTTTTTTTTTTAATAGGTAGAGGCAAGTCTGTAAAAGGAATTAAATTCTAAAAGAAAGTCACAGGTTTTTATGCCTCAAAACTTCAAGGAAATTTCAAATATATGCTGTAGTAACAAAGTAAGTGTGATGTAACATAGGAGATGGAGTAGAAGACACTCAGCAAACGGATTTGCAAAAGCTTTTAGCTCAGGAGACTGGGTTGGTTAATGTGTTGTGCCCAACAGTGCTTCTTCAGTGACAAAAACTTAATGGCAACAAATCTTAATCCATCTCACTGGATGTACACTGATAACATCTTTAAAACTGGTGATGCAAGCAGCAAATTCACCATCCACACTGTGAAACAAGGTTCAATGCTCTTGTCATTGCCTGTCTGGTGTTGCAAAATGGAATTAAATTCAAGGACAAAGTTACAGCAGGACAAAGTAGGAGGTTTCTTAGAGCATCTCAACTTCTTCTGCCTTTGTTCTTAATGTAGTTGTTGGCAACCTGTGGTTGTGGAGTGTTGAGTATTGCTGCATTGTTGCTTGGTTGGAAGGTTAGAGGCTATTATACACCAAGGGGATGTTCCTTCTACCTCTGCACTTCTTTGGAGAATGGGTCTCAATAGAGACTATGCTCCTTGTAGGCAGCATAAAGGGAATGAGACCATCCCAGTGGATGTTCACAGCTCCTAGAACCAGCAGCTTTCCCTCCTGGCACTGTATTCAGTCATGGCTTTGTTCTCTCTGAATCCAGATCTCTCCTTATTCTCCTGTCAAATGCATTGAAAAGGAGAAGTCTGATAACATCTAGGTAGGAAGGATCAGAACTAATCCCAAGTGCTACTTAATTGTAGCTTAACTTCTCAAATAGCTTCCTGGCAATGTAGGAGGGGTAGATTTGTCCAAGGTGCTGTCATTAATAACAAGGTGGTGTCACTCAGTAGTGAGGAGTTTCAGAGATGGGGATGCAGGTTCTGAAAGTAATTATACCATGAGAGAACTAATTTGAAAATCATCCATGACAAAATTCAGTATTTGCAGTATTCCAGGCCCCTTTGCAGCAAAGTTCTTAAGCATGGCTTAAACTTTCTACCATAATGCCCATAATTTGACAAATAATGTCCTTATTTTCTGGTGATTCAGCAGGTTTATAATCCTGTTAGGGACAAAAGTGTTTGTCACAAGTCTTTGTGGTGCCAGGGCACTATAAAACAATTATACAAATAGGTATTCTTGTAGTTCATGATTTTATTTGAAGAAGTCTTGCCCAAGGTATGAGTGTGGTAAACTTGTTACAGATATTCTGTAGGTTTTCTTTTTGGTGTGAGTGCACTTGGCAAATGCTGTTACTGCTGTGTTTATAAATAAAACATTGCCATCCCCCAATGAAGTAAGTTTCTGGACAACAAGAGGAATGTTTACTATAACCTTTTTATGTATAGAACAATTACAGTGCTGTTAAGTTGCTGTGGTTGAGGCTTGTCAGCATTTCTGAGCTTGCTGAAAATTCCTTTAAATAGAAATGACAGTTGCCCTCAAAATAAGATTCTTTCATTTTCTTTTAATAAATAAAAAATATTGTACAGACTAAGCCCAGACCAGCTGAATTCTCAGACACCTTTTGTCCATGTTGAACTGAAAGGGAATGAGCAATTGTCAGTTGGTTCATGGCCATGTTGCTGTGCAGAAATCTCAAACTCCTCTTCTCCCACTATGGGAGAATATTTTGCTTCTGAAATATCTATTGACACAATCTTTGTTAGAATATACAGTTCCCAGAGCTTCCAAGCACGATGCCACTGCCTTTAGCTCTGGGAAAGGAGATGAATTATATGTCCAGGAGGTTTAGGAACAGCAGGAAAAATAATCAGTGATTGGCTGTTTGGTTTGAGCCTTTGCCTGAATCTTTTTCCAAGGAATTAGTCTGTAGGTGTTGAACTCCTTCAGCTGAATTTCTTCATATCTCTGCTCTGCGTCCTGTTTGGGTTGTTAATTAGTTCCTGCTGAGTCTTTTGTTGCCAGCTTTGATTACATGCAAAACATTAGTGCTGCTAAATGCAGACATGGCACTTTGCTTGGCACTCAACGGGCAGCTCAACCACCACAATTGGAGTCGGGAGAGCTGGTGGAGGATGCAGCATTTCATGATGGCTGCAAGACATGGACATGTTCAGTTGGGGTCACCATGGGATAAGGACACTGAGGGACTGGAGCAGATTCAGAGAAGGGCAATGAAACTGGTGAGGGATCTGGAGAACATGTATGAGGAGCGCCTGAGGGATCTGAGATTGTTTAGCTTGGAGAAGAGGAGACTGAGAGACCTCAGTGCTCTCTACAACTACTTAAAAGAGGTTGTGGTGAGGCTGGTGTTGGGCTCTTCTCCCAAGTGACTAATGACAGGACAAGAGGTGATGGCCTCAAGTTGCGCCAGGGGAGGTTTAGATCGGACATTAGGAAGAAGTTCTTTACTGGAAGAGTGATCAGGCACTGGCCCAGGCTGCCCAGGGAGGTGCTGGAGTCACCATCCCTGGAAGGGTTCAACAAACAAGTAGATGTGGTGCTTGGGAACATGGTCTAGGGGTCAGGAAGATGTTGGACAGAGGTTGGACTTGCTGATCCTAGAGGTCCTTTCCAACCTAAATGATTCTATGACTCTATGACACTGCAGTTTGTCTTTACTTCTGCGTAACTGCTTTAAGGGTTTAGTGGTGGCTTTTGTTTCCAAAAAAGGCCACAGTATGCACTCATTACTAAGTGTTTTCCTGGTAAAATCTTGTAACTAGTACTGGGATTTTTGCAGTGACTACCAGGAAAGAGGCACAGCAGAGTACTGCCAGGTGGGGCTGCCCAGTGGTGCACTCAGACTATCTCAAATATCCCAGTACTTTGGCAAGTTTTGAACTCAACTAATGGTGGGAATGATTCAGTCCTATATGTAAACATACTTAATTCTGGTTTACTAGGTCAGATTTTCAATCTGGGTGCTTAAAGGTAGACAGACAGTCCTGCATTTGTGAGTGCTGGAGTCTCTGCCATGGTTTTTCACAAATAAATAGAAATTTCAGTATACTTTGCCAAAACCTTGCCATCTTGTTACTTTTCACCATGCCACATTCAGTGCTCATTTGTGCTGCAGCCCTTAAATATCAAAGTTTTAATTTAAAGCTCCTGGTTTGAGAGTTGTGTTGCATGTTAGTAATTTCTTGCACTTTCAGTAAATCAGCTTGGGAGTTCTCTTTTTATAGGAATTGTCTTGAATTGCTGAAATCACTGAATTCATGACCCTTTCAGAGGTTAGACTGGCTTGGGAATTTTGCTTTTAGGCATGTTAAAGCAGTTTTTGCTCTTAATCCATGCTTTTTGCACTGAATATTCTTCCCCCTGGCGTGTGTTAAAAGTTTTGTCACTCTTATATTGATGTGTTGACCCATCTGAAGCTCTGGGGCTCTTCTGGGTGAGTTTGGAGGTGGTTGACTCACAGCTTGGATTTATTTTATTTTACTTTATTTTGGAATTTATTTTGATAGTGAGTGAACAATAACCTTTGTGAGAAAACAACCCCATCTGCTGCACTGACATGTAGAAAGCTGCCACATCATTGGGATCCTAAACAGTGACCTCTCCCTTGCTGGGAGCTGGGTTTGACAGCAGTTGACAGTGAGGAGCTGCCCTCCCAGCACAGGCATCAATTTAGAGGCAGGCTGTTAGTGCCTTGCTGTCAGCTAATGCACCTACCATTATATAAATGTTATTAAAATATATATACACACACACATACACAGCCAAGAATTTTCAGGGGGGGTTAAGTGTCTTTTTCTTAGCTGGAAAAAAGACAGAAAATCAGGTTTCATTCTTCAGTGATGCTTCTATTATTGAGAAGAGGAGGAAACCTGGCAGGGATCTCCACAGAGCTTGGGAGCTCATGAGAAGCTCTCCAACAATAGTCTCCCCAGGAGCTGTGTGCTCCCCACTGTAGGGTTTTTAAATTAATTATGAGTGTATGAATGCTGAGCCCTGCTGGCTCTGCACAGCTGGGTTAAGAGCCTCTGCCCAAACAATTCTGGAGAAATTTGACACGTTTATGGATTTTCATTAAAATTGGTTGTTTAAAAGACCCCACCACACACACACACTCTCTAATAATTTTATTTATGATTGTCTAGGTCAGTATCAGCATCTATCTTTATGAGCATTAATCTAATAATATCTGCAACTGGTTTTAAAAGGGAATATATATGAATATTCTGGTTATTTGAACAGCTTTTAGTACCAAACACCTATAAAGGGATCCCAAATAATTGCTTGCATGTGGGAGGCATTTTTAACATCTCAAGAAGTGCCTATCTCCTGGTTTACCTCGTTGATATCTTTATTTTCTAGCACTCCCAGAACCTGCAGGGTTGCTGTATTCTGTACAGGAAGAGCTGTGCCTTTAACAAATGCCAACCCTTGTAGCAACTGGATGCTCCTCATTGCATTCATTAAATTAACTTTACCAGGAAGAAAGAGGCAATGTATAGTATTTAAAAGAAACATTAGTTGTTCATAAATGGCCACCTACATGCATATAAAAAATTAGTATATATTTATGTAAGAATATAAGCAGATAAGACTAAGAAGTTTAATATTCTGAATCTCTTTTCAGCTGATTTGATATGTCTGGTGTTATGTTTTATTAAGTAACTGTCCTATGCAGCAGTACATGAGTTTTTATGATGGTAATTTGAATAAAGATAATTTTATTTTACAAGTAAAATACAGTTGCTCCTGTGAGATTTCCAGCTGAAATTGAACCCAGAGAACCTGTTGCAGGCACAAGTACAAAAATATACCTTCATCTTTAATGCTATGTGATGTTAGTAGGAGATGATATCTTAATAAATAGAGAGGAATGAAGTGTCTGCAACACTGGTTCATTTTTCATCTTGTTCTAGGGAGGAAATTAATCCTGTTTCTTGGGTGTAAATCACCTGTGAAGTGCAGGTGTTCCAAGAGTCCACATTCATTCAGAATTTAGGAAATGGGGTGTAATGAGTAGGCACAGGAGGGATATTAAAGGAAATTTTAGTTGGGCAGGGGAATAGAGAAAAATCTCAGATCAAAAAGTCCTTTTAGTGGCTAAAAACTCTACAGAATTTGGAAATTGTCTGAAAAGCTGGATTTTTTGGGAGCTAGTTTTACATCTAAGTCACAACCAGCTCTAGCAAGTAAGTGTTTAGTGGTAGTTTTCATAAATCTTATGATCAATCCTCAGTGCAAGCTGAGCAGCTTTGGAGGCAGCTCTGGATTTTGCATACAGAGAGTACACACACAGATTGGAAGAAAGACTTTTCAGGACTAGGTAAATCTTTTAAACTGTGATTAAAGGGTGTGCAGTGAAGTGCTGGGGAGAAAGTTCCTTGGCTGGGAATACAAGATCCTCTGTCACTCACCTACCTCATCTGTAAACTGAGCAGCTCTCTGGAATCTGTACCAGAATCTTCTTCAGGATGAGAATTATGGAATCATTTCCTAGTGCTTCCTTGTGGGAAGTCAGAAAGTTTATGAGGTATTGGAGCTAAGAGTGATCTCCCTTCCCTTTCCCTGTGCTGGCCAGCTTGCCAGGAGAGACCATTTGGGACTTGAAGCCTCTTCTGAAATGAGCTATTCACATGCAGTTGAGAGATTTCTGCTCATCCAAGTTGCCTGTAGGAAAGAAAAGATTGGCAAGAAATGGTTGGTGTGATTAGCAAACTGGTTTATTGTCAGCATTTGGGCTTCAGGAAAGAGGGAGCTGTGACTCACTTGAAAAGGAACTGAGTAAACCCATCCTGCTAATAATTCAGCTTTGTTATAGGGACAGAAATATTTATTTACTCATTCCCATGACTTTATTTTCTGGTATAACAGGAACTTTATACCAGAACTGCACATATGGCTTGCAGCTTTTGACCTACATGTTCTCATGGAAAAAGTTCCAGTTTGGTCATCAGCTTTCTGAATTCCTCAGTTCTGCTTGAATTTCTTCTCTTTACATAAAATGTCAGTTGTTCTCTGCAAGCCCACTCAGTCTTATTTAGATATTTATTTAAAGTATGAATACCTAGGAACCAGCTCTGTATTTGCTTGTGTCTTTATACTATTCCTGGAGAAGTGGGTGTCCCAGTTCTGGAGGGATACTGCTGGGTTAGAAGTAGCCCATAATAGAACAGCCATAGGATGGCCATCAAATAATCCACATTTTCTGCTGCACAAACATTTGTGATCTCTTCTTCATTAATGATGAGGGGGAGAATAGCACATTTTTTTTCCATATGGCAAGTTGACAACTATTTCTTGCTTTAAGAAGAAAAACCTGGGCAAGGTTGGATTTGTTAGAGACTTCAATATGTGCATCTATTCACTGTCTTTTCATCCGTGGGCTTTCCTAGTCCCCAGTAAGTGTCTAATCTGGACAAAAAGTTAGGAAATTTGACTTGTACCAGCTCCTTAGCTCAGCACACTGATCATTATCATACTTAATAGTTATGACAGAAAACTGGCAAGCAGTATTTGAAGTTTCTGTCCAAGTTCCACTCCAAGTCATGCTGAACTATATCTCACTTCAACCATGAAGAAATGAGAGTAACATCTCTATCACAGTGTTGAGTTTAACTAATAATTATAAAGCAGTATGAAATTGCTTGCTCTCCTCATAGCTATAACAGAATTCAGCCACAGTAAGTTGATTTATTTTCTTGGACTTGTTTTTCTTTAACTTATTCTTCCAGCCACACACAGAGCAAGTGCCTTTGGTGGGCAGGGAAAATCTCTTGTTCTTGTCAATCCTCTTGCAGAAACCTGAGCTATCCTGTTAAAAATAGAGTGCCCTTGAAGAGGAGGACCACTTAGATGCTAATTCTTTACAAGCACTATTTAGCACAAGGATCATCGTGCTGTTTCCCCAAGAAAAGAAGTGCTAAGTCAGTTGAAAAAAGATGTCTAAGGGTACTAATTATGCAGACAACAGTACAAATGGGCCGGATATCTTAAACCAAGGAGTGAGGTAGTGACTGCTTTGGCAGCCTGTATTTAGTACACCTTGCATCTTTCCTTCCCAATTCATCCTTTTTTCTTGTATTTAGAGGGCTTTTTTCTTTTCCTGGGTTTGCTGCAGAAGAGTGTAGTCATCTTCCACATGCTGCCACGTCCTCCTGCTGTCAGGGCTGTTTTCTAGGCTCAGCAGCACATCTCAAGGCTACTCAGTGATGCTTTCCCCAGGGAGCTCTCCAGAGCAGAGCTTCCCAGAGCCAATTTCTCCAAATTCTGCTTGCTTTCACACCAAGCACCTCCAGGTAAAATTTAAGCGTAAAGGATCAGTCTGAAGAAGCCACGTTAAAATTAATCAATTTTATTCAAGGGATTTTAATGCAAAACTTACAAGTGTGTGTTTTCAGGGAGCTGTAGAACATACAGAGAGTTCTGCTCCTCACGCCAAAATACAGTGTAAAAATAAAAATCAGAAAGAGGAATTTGACATAATAGTTTACATGCCAAACCTGGCAGTGCAGCCACAAGTGCTGTGCACAAGCAGACAAAAAAAAATCCGCCACAAAATAACTTTAAATACAGGATGAGAGAGGGAGCAATTTGCATTGAAGGCTGTCACTTCATCCCTCACTCACTTTGTGATTCTGAGTCCCTTTGGGACTGTAAATATTTAACTAAAATAAGTTATTTCATCTTGGTGTTATTCCTCAGAAGTATTCAAAGACCACTTTCAGTGTGCTGCATTTTAATACTGAGTGGGGATTTTTTTCAGGGGTTGAAAACAAATGGTTTTCCAGCTGACCACTGGGTGCAGAGACCCTCCAAGGGCAAACTCAGAGACAATTTCCCTGGTCTAAAGACTCTCCTTTCCTCAATTACAGACACAGGAATTGTGGAAAACTACAGATTAAATGCTCTGCAAGAAAGACACTTGTTTCTGTTCTGTTCTTTTAAAACACAGTGTATTTTTTGGGTGGAATTATTAAAATAATATAGTTAGTGAATAGAATGACTTTTTCTTTTAAAATTTTATCTCATAAGCATTCTCTATCTCTCATTTGAAAAACACAAATTTAAGAAAACTAACTTAATCAGTATCAACTATTGGTTCAAGTTAATGTGATTCCTTTCCAGCCATGATCTAATTTCAATAATTAATTTACATCAGTGTATCTGTTCTGCATGAGAATTATCTTGACAAATAAACTAGTGTGTTCCAAATAAGTAGCTTGCATTTCTGTACTCTGCCATCATTCTCCAGCTATTTTGGGTATAAGGTACTGGGTTTATGTGGTATTTCCCCCTTCCAGCTTGTTCTGCCACACCTAATACTCTCATTAAATAAACAGCAGGCCAAACGATTTGAATTATGTGGTTTTGGTGGCAGTGGATGGCTTTTTGCTTCAAGAATTTTCCCTCTACAGCTTGAACCAAATGACACAGCAGCTGAGTAGCAGCTTTGCACTAAAGCACCACTTAGCAGTTGTGTCATTTGGGAGAACACAGTCACCATGGGCACTGAACCACTCTCTACATCAGGTAAAAGGGAAATGTCAGCCCAGAGCTACTTAGATCCACCTGTGAGTCCTCCTGAGATGGACCAGAGCTGGTGTGTGAGTCTGTGAATCACCTTCAGCTCTGTGTTACCACCACAGCCTTTTGTTTCCCTCTGCTTTACTCCTTGTCCATCTCTTTCTGTCTTGTGGAAGCAGTAGTGCCAGCTCTCAATCCACCCCAGCCCTGCCTTTATTTCTGGAGGAAGAACAAAGGACATTTTGCAAAGATGCACTTGAGCTGCTTTGCAAGTCATTTGACTGTTGCCCGAGAGCTGTCCTGTTCTTCTTCTATAAATAATGAGAGCAAACAGCACGTTATAAAATATCTGTGTGGCTTGGATGCCTTTCAGCCTCCATGCTGGGAAATAACAGGTCGAAATGGTGTGAAGGTCTGTAATTTTTATTCACAATATGAAAATGCCATTGAAATCTGGGGGAAGAGGAGGAGAGTGCCTCGAGCAAACAGGGACTATGTTGCTGAAGATCCTGACAACACTTTTTTCTATTTTTTTGCATTAGTTCTGATTAAGTTCTTAAGTGACACTAAAGTTCAAATTCTTGTAGGAAATGTTAGCTGACTTCAGGGTTGATCTTTCCTAAATTTCCTCTCAGATTGCTTCAGTTAGGTAGATAAATTTAAAAAGCTCTTCTGATGCAGTAGCTGAGGGCACTGTCAATCTGGGATAATTTCTCTAGTGACTCACTCTTAAATGCTGGCCCTCCTCCATGCCCCAGGAGCCGTGTCACCCTCGAGGCTTCTTGCAGTTTTCTTTCCAGGAACTATTGTAATCTTAAACTATGATTCTCACAAAGGAATTCCCAAATGAAAGCTGTTCTCTGTCCAGAACAATCCCAGAGGATTGCTGCTCCCAGTAGGTTTTGAGTTGCCCGGTTATGAGCTCATGACTTATGAATTCCCCATCTCCATCCCCATAGTTCATCCCGGCACAACCCGTTTGGGTGGGATGGGTTTCACAGCATGAGGAAAATTCACCACTTCTGAAGTTCAGGATCAGTTGCAACATGAGATACATTAACTCACTTTATGCCTTCTTTTGACACTGTAAAAATAGAAGCTGCATTAACAATTTTGTGAAGCTTTAGTTAAACTTATCTCCTCTGTGCTTATGCTTTGGTTGCTGTCACGACATAATGCTCAGAGACAACTAATGAACCATGAATCTGAGGGAACTTTAGTCTTAGATACCTTCTAATGAGGGACTGGATCAAATAATCTTCTGAAATCTGTTGTGAGCTGGCTCCTGCTCTTACAGCATTTGGCTGATAGTCCTGGAGTTGTATGACTGAAGACTGATGAGGAAATAAAAGCACAAAGAATCTCTACCCACTCAAAAATTTATAGTGATGGATTTGGGCATTTAATCATTCCATTGCAGGAGAAGAGCTGCCTGGAAGCTGCACATCAGTTCTGAATTGCTCCTCTTGCCTGTCACTTCTCCCTTCTTACAAATATCACTAAGTGCAACCTTACTTTACACCAAGTAGTTTCTCTCATGCCAAGTGTGACAAGTTTCACGTCTTATTTGGTTTCTTTTTCAACATGTTTCAATAACTCTGGCTTGACTTGTTATTGCTTTCTTAATGGTGACCTGTAATCCTCTACAAATTATTTGTGTTTTCTATTGACAGTGCGAGAAGCAAAAAATCTCATTCCCATGGATCCAAATGGACTTTCAGATCCTTATGTTAAACTGAAGCTCATCCCAGATCCTAAGAATGAAAGTAAGCAAAAAACAAAAACCATCCGTTCTACTCTGAACCCAGACTGGAATGAGTCCTTCACATTGTAAGTTTAATGCCTTTTAATGTGAGTATTTTTGTATGTATTGAGTCATTTATTTCAGTATTGCATTGACAACTCCTCTGTTCCTCTCTTTTTTAGTAAATTAAAACCTACAGACAAAGATCGACGGTTGTCTGTGGAGGTCTGGGACTGGGATCGAACAACCAGGAATGATTTCATGGGATCTCTTTCATTTGGAGTGTCAGAGCTTATGAAGATGCCAGCCAGTGGATGGTAAGAGGTTCTGAAAAGAGAGGAGAGGTTATAGAACCATGGAATGGGTTGGGTCGGAAGGTACCTCAGAGATCATCTAGTTCCAACCCCCTGCCATGGGCAGGGAGACCTCCCACTAGAGCAGGGTCCTCAAGGCCCCCTCCAACCAGGCCTTCAACATCTCCAGGGATGGAGCATCCACAGCTTCCCTGGGCAAACTGTTCCACTGTCTCACCGCCCTCAGAGTGAAGAATTTCCTCCTAATTCTCATCTAAATCTACTCTCTACCAGTTTGAAGCTATTACCCCTCATCCAAACACTACAAGCCCTTGTATAAAGTCCCTCCCCAGCTTTCTTGTAGGCCTCTTCAGATACTGGAAGGCCTCAATAAAGTCTCCCTGGAGCCTTCTCTTCTCCAGCTGAACAAGCCCAACTCTCTCAGCCTGTCCTCACAACAGATGGGTTCCAGCCCTCTAATCATCTTTGTGACCCTCCTCTGGACCCTCTCCAACAGTTCCATGCCCTTCTTGTGTTGGGGGCTCCAGAGCTGGATGCAGTGCTCCAGGTGGGGTCTCATGAGAGAGGAGTAGAGGGGGAGAATCACCTCCCTCAACCTGCTGGCCACAAAAATATTTCACAAAAACTTTATAACCAGTATTGTTCTTCCATATAGTTTACCTTTTTTTGAGCTTTTTGCTGTATTTCAGGCTATAAATTCAGTGAAAATGCAACTAAAGCTAGGAAACACAGGCTGTATATATCAAAGGAGGATAATAAAAGCAATGCTTTTCTTTTGTGGTGTTCATGAAAATCCTGCTGGAGCCAGGAGCTGCTGCAAACTCAATTCTGTGTACATAGTCTTGTGATAGGGACTTTATTTTTATCTCAAATATGATATATTCAATACTAAGTGTATCATGTTATATATAGCTCTGCACATTCAAAGTACATGGGGACTGATTTTATGAAATGCCATCTGATTACCAACCAGGCTGGGGGTTGAACTCCTCACATCTCACAAATCACAGGTAATTGTTTAGGGCTATAGAAGCACTGGAGACAAAGGTTCTTCATAGTTGGTATCTCCCATCATATCCCAGGATGAGTGGGAAGAATTTCCTTGTCCATTAAACTGCTTTGGAAGATAGTTTGGGTTTAAAGATCCAATTCTGAGTTAAATACATTCTATTTCTGAGTTTGCTTTAGATCTTTGAAAGCAATTCTTTACATACCTGCAATGTTAATACAAACTACACACAAACAACTAAAATAAAATGTTAAGTCTTAACAGAAATAAAACAGTCAAGTCATTTTTGATTTTCTCAAATGCCCCACAGGTACAAGCTGCTGAATCAAGAAGAAGGTGAATATTACAATGTTCCCATTCCAGATGCTGATGAAGATGGCAACGCAGAGCTCCGGCAGAAGTTTGAGGTGAGGATTAAACACAAACTGGTGCAACTATATATTGCATACATTCTTTTTAACATCAAAAATTAGCCTGTTAAAAGATATATATATAAGAGAGTTACTATTTCTACTGCCTGTGACAGCAATATGTGCCTTTGAGTTTCTTGAAGATTGGACCAAATGGTTTAATTCAGTAGTGGGATCATTTTTCTGACAGTTCAGCTTCTCTGCTATGACACTTATAAGTTGGTATTTTAAAATATTTTATGTCAAGTACATGTAATAATTTCAATGTCTTTTAATACTTGCTGCACAATCTGCCAGCCCTTATCATTAGTATCTGCATTATTTGACAGATGAAATTCTCAGAAACAACAGTATTATGATACTTAGAATGTTTCACAGTAAATGCCTTTTTTTTTTTAATTCAAAAAAATCTTTACAACGTTAATTACTGATTATTTAGATCCTCAAAGTCTTTGTAGAAGGTTGTCACCTCAAATTCTGGTCTCTTTTAACACGGGCGTGGAAGTTTTGAAGGACAAAACAAATTGCTGCTTATGCACAGAACAGAAAGACTGAAGCAAAGCAATATTTTCCAGCCTCCCTGCCCTCCTGGGTGCAGGTTGGAGTGGTTGGTAGTCACAAGCTTGGCCTCACCATGCCATGCAGAGGAGGTGATGGTTAATGACCAGCCCTAGCCAGCAGCTCTGCCTCTTCTGCAGCTACAGCCAATATTACAGCAAAACCCTTGCTGGCTGTTAAACCCAGCACCAGGAAAGGTATGTCTGGGGTCGAGGTGTTTTGCTAATGGCTATACTGGATTCAGCTCATCTACGTGACTATTCTTTCCAGCTGCACACAAAATATTGAGTTCAAAATATTCCGGTATTGTTGATTTTGTTTTTTTCTGGTCAAGCACTTACAACTTCAGTTGTTTATGCAGAAAGTGATGAATGTACCTGTGGTGCATAAACAAACACGCCTGTTCCTTCCACCCTGAAATGGCAATTTTTTATGTTCACCATCAGGCAGAGTTCTCCATTGTTGTTAGAAAAGCTGGGTTAACCCAAGGAAGTGAGGAAAAACCACACATGCTCAACTTTCAAGGAAGAAAAAGAAAAGGTGCATCAATTTCTCCTGGCCACATTTGGATCAGCTACCATACTTCTGTCTGCAGCATGAGCTATGATTTTTGTTACACATTTGAGAAGTATTTGAATCCATTCCATTTTTTTTTTTCCTTTACAATTGTGATCTGACCAGTGTGATTTTATTTTGCTGCACTAGGTCATTTTCTATTCAAGATCATATTTACTTTTTATCCTCCCTAGAAAGAACAGCTTCCAAAGTAATTCTTTTTCACCCCTTACATGTCTCTGTACATTACACAGAGCCTGGAGTTGGGTGGATATGTCCAGGTTGGTGCTATAGGTATAGAAATCTACCTGGTTTTTCTCAGGGCAGAGATAGCATGAAGACAAGTCACTAAAATTATCCATTTAAAAGTGCCAGTTATTATGTGCAGTATGTTTGCATATTGAATTTACAGTTTCTTAGGGGTTTTTTTAAGCCTGCTGTGAATACATCAATTTCAGAAGGCTCAGTCAGGGTTTATCTGTGTCCTGCCATGAAGTGGAGGAGAAATCCTAAGAGGTTGCATCATGTAAAGCTACTGGACTGGGTCCCAGAAACAACAACTCCACACAGGGTCAGCTCTGCCTCAGAAATAATGAGCCTGTCTAGAAGTCTAATTAGTTCAGCTTCAGCACTGTGGCTTTGAGGCTTGCCCTGTTCTGCAGGTAGCCAGGTTGGTGTTATTTTAGTGGTCTGAATTAATCAAGGCAAGGCCATAGGTTGTCAGTGAAGACAGTGTCTTCAGGAATACCATGTACAGAGGTGCATAATGAACAGTTTTAAAACTTAGTGATGATCCAGGAGGGATTTTGGTAGCTGAACAAAACGTGTGATTATATCTAGAGCAGGGCTAGTGTAATGCAGGGTTACATGGCACAAGGATTTAGGTACAACCTCCTACTCCCTCTCAAAGTTTCCCCCACGAGGTGGAACGGAGGGAAGCAGAACCCTCCAAGTAATATTTTTACTTGGCTTCAAGGGGAATTACTGCGGTGGCTTTATAAAAATTAGCAGCACAGATGTCTGAATGGTGGTATTTCACTTATTAGCTATTCTGGTATGGCACAGAAGTGGTGCTGACTCTGAGCATCTTTTACGTTATTTTTCTTAGGATTTATATCTTGGCTTCCATAGCCACTTTATTTTAGGTACCCTATACTAAGGAAGAAGTAAATAGCACTGAAAAATAGCCTGCTATTTGGGATTTAATGACATCATCTACACAAATATTTCCACTGTTCTGAAATCAGCTTTGAAACCTTACAGGAAGAATATTGCAGATCTTGATGCCATTTCACTAGGGGAGTGTATTTGTCAGGAAAATTAAGAGTGTAGATAGACCAGGGTGTCACACTGAGCTATCTTCTCATTTATCAGTTGTAACTTCAGAGTGCTTGCTAATCAAAGCTACATTTGTGGTGCACAATCTACTTTTTGATATATGGGCAGTGTGGTTGAGATCCAAGTTATACTGATTTAATTTTGGGTACAACATTACAACAATTTCTACAAAAGTATTGCATTACTAGTATCAAATACTTTAAATGAATAATGCTGGTCTTCAGAGTAAAGAGCTATATACAAACCTAAGCTATGCAAGAATAGAGAAAATTTAGGATGAGAATTTCATTACTTAATATGGAGAAAGAACAAGAATATTTTCAGGTTCTAAAAGATCAGAGAACTGGTAGATGTGAAACTTCCAAATCCAGTTTCTGGTCTTAAAAAATTCTAAGACATTCTTAAAACTGGCTTTGGTCTTTTGACTAAAGTTTAGAAATGAGTTTAGTAGAATCTCCACGAGCAATTAGGAGCTGCCTCCCATTTAAATCAATGAGAATTTTTAAAATATCTGCCTGTGTATATATTCTAATAGATATATTTAAGGTTTGGCCTCGAGCTCTCATTGATTTCAGACTGTTTACACAATCCTATCTCATCCTTCTAGCTTCACTTTAACCAAGATTTCTTATTTAAATGTGGTTATTAGTCACACAAATCTCATTGGGATGCTGCTTTACTTGCTGGACCTTCTGGCACAGATTCTTAGTCTTTTATTCAACAGAAATCTACCATAAAATAGCTATACAAGATGAAAAATAAGTAAATAAATAATAGATTCAAACATTCTCTTCACTAACATTTCTAACTGAACAGTAAAAACTATTTGTCAGGAGAAAAAGTTTCCTCATGGCCCTTTCTACCAGATTTAAACCCCTTGAAAAATTAACACCCACCTTGTGCCCAGTAGTTTTAGATGTATCCAACAAATAGGACCAAATTTGGGGGAAAAAAAAGAGTTGAGGAGGATGATGTTTTTATTAATAGAGTCACACAGTGACCTCACTAAATATTTTTAGATTTTATTACAAGGAGTTTTCTTTTCATATGCTATCTGTTATCTATATGAAGGTGTTTAATATATAAAAATTGAGATATATTATGCATGGGTGCAGTGCAGTATTGGCTACGCAACAGCTTTTAATCCATCTACACATTTTCTGGTTCTCACCTAGCACTAAAAACATACAAATCAATTAATCTGCTCCTTTAGAAGTATGACCAAATCTGTCTGCAGTGATTTAGAGATGATACATCATTATTAATAATTCAGAGATAAAAATACCCTGCTGGAGGAAGTGGAGGCAGGGTAAGAAATCTGTCAGTGTTTTTCAGTTGGTTGTAACCTTTGGTTGTGACTTTTCTCTCCGCAAGGACATTATTTGTGGCCATCTCAAAACAAAACTCCATTCTCAACAGGCACACTCAGAATAATGGGAGCTGCTCCATAATTGTCCGCGCTGAGGTTGCCATGGGAACTCCCAACAGTCCCCGCTGGCTCCATGGACCCAAACTAGCAAGTCTTTTAACTGTGATTTCTACTGATTTTTATATACCTATTTTCCTGTTACAGTATTTTACTAGTCAAAGCAACAAAAGCAGAAGCAATGCAACCTTACTGTATTTTTCAGACCTGAGCAATAATTTGGTTTTGCTGCTTTTGGGTTTATATTTGGGGGGAAGAAATGTGCAAATCCTAAAACTTCTGCTGTGGGAAGTTAATTCAGTTTGATCAAGCCCTGTTTCCTCTAATTTGCTGCTTAGCAAAGCACTTCTCAATACCTACATTTCACCTTTTCATAATAGAATAATGCTGGTTGCAAAGTGGGCTGGTTAATTATTCTGTCCTTCCACAGCAAAATGTTAATAAAAAAATGAAACAGCTCTTATGGTCCATATCAATGATTTTTTATTTTAATTAAAAAAAAGAACAGAGTAGCTCTAATCCTGACACGTGGCTGCATTTAGCAAGTACAAGGTATATTAAGTGATGGGAGCAGTCTGAGTCACTGCAGTCAGCTCTGGTGATTGCAGTGATCCAGATTGTTAGGAGAGGATGGGTTAGTGCTCATATCATCTTCATTTTAAGGCATCTGTGGGGAGGATGTGTAATGGTCCTCCTGGTGCTCACTCTTAGGATGTCAGACGTTTTCTTTTGTTCTAATTATTTCCTTTAGTGCAGCAGAAGGAAACAGTGGCTCTTGCTGCCAAGAAGTGATGTGCCCCAGCTTTGCAGGGCTACCCAGGGGCTGCAACTGGTGGGGCTGGACACCCTGTGGCTGTTCTCAGGTTACCATTGCACAAGTTCTGGTCCCAGCTGCTTTGTGCTGGTGGAATCACTGAGGAAGGCTCCAGAAGATGAAGGTCCAGAAGCTGGACCTGTTGTGTTTCCTTTAAACAGTTTGAAACATAAGGAGAGAGAGAAAAGGCAGATTTTGTATCTGGAAATGGGAAATGTACAGTCAGTGGTGACATTTTGGGGATATCTCAGTGCTTCTAAACATAACTATTGTGATGATCCTAAAGAAAATGCCTTTTAAATGTCCTGATTCGAGTTAGAACCAAACCAGTTCTGTTCAGAGATTTCACTTTTCATCTGAGTCTCTGCTCTCTACCTGCACTTTCTGAAGCTCCCAGCATGTTTTGCAGGCACTGTGATAACCCTTGGTGTTTAGAGTTACTCCCATTGTTAGATACTAGAACAGGGACAAGGTGCTGCTTGGCCATCGGGGTTGGTTATAAATACCTAGAACCTCTCTGGTGAAGCAGGAGCTGTAGATATTTCTACTTCTGATGTGCTGCTGAACTCCTCCAGAATGCAGGACAGTGTTTAGTGTGACCAAACTTGTGAGTTAATCCTTGTGCAGACACAAATGTATGAAAAAACCTCTCTCAGCCCATATATATATATATATATATATATATAAAATCTGTTGCATACAGGTTTATTTGCACTATCAGGCCTCAGTTTGGGGTAGTAGAGCTGGTGTTAAACAGTCCTTGAAAATGTCCAGGGATTTCAAGGCACAATTTCTGATGAGTATCTATGTTGTTACAGTCTAACACTAAAGAAAACTCCTTCATTTATTTATCATTCCCTTTCAGACCATCAGTGCCTCATTTCAGTGTGTTCCATTGCAATTCTGAGGTCTTTAACACTTTTTTTTTTAAAGCAGTTTCTGGCTGCTTTATTAGGAAGGAGAAGGATGGTACTTTCTACATTAACCACCCATTTTTCTGATATTCACAACAGGTTTAGGTCAAAAGGACATTTTCTTTCTTTTTTCCCTTTAATCAGTGGCCAGGCCATCCTAGAGCAGTTTTAATTCTGGGCTGGAGGCTTGGGGAGGATGCTGCAGTTGCATATCTAGGGCCTTAGAAGACTCCAGGGACTATTTTAGTAGCTTCTTAACAACCCAGTGAGTTTTCTAATGTGATATTTTCATTTAAAAGAGCAGCTGTAGAGGAGTTTGATTTTGTTAATTTGTGAGTTATTTGGTCTCGATGGAAAGTCCTGTGAGGGGTGTGAAGAAGGTGTTTCTTTTAGGTCTTTGAAGGGTGGAGGTGATTTTTGCCCCAGAGCTGTTACACTGCAGTTATTTTATTTTATTTATTTATTCTTTTTTTGGTAATAAATAAAATATCTGATCTCTGCCATATCTGACCTACCCTGCATACATTCCCATTTTGAAGCAATAACTGTAACTTCAGGCAGTTCAGCAAAGGTGACGTGGAGAAAAGAAATAACATTGCCAACACTTCAAATAGTACAGGAAAGGCTTAAATTTACTTTTCAGGAAACCAACACTAAGCTGTGCTGAAATCATGACCAGCCAAAATCTCACTGGCACATCAATCCACACTCGTTATGTACAGAGAGATATAAAAAGAAGTTCTTTTTTTGGCCATGGCACTCATTCCTATTTTTAAATGGTGCCTGTTTAATGATTAGGGAATAGTTTGCAGTGTTAGAGAGATGCTGTGAGATGTCTCCATCTGTTCTATACTGTGCTGTGGCGTGGGGGATTCCCATATGCAGTTAGCTGGAGCTTCCCCATCCTCTCACCATATCTGATAGTAGGGAGCTTGAAATTTCCTAACCAGGTGACATCCATGTGGTGAGGCTGGGGTTGGGCTCTTCTCCCAAGTGACTAATGACAGGACAAGAGGTGATGGCCTCAAGTTGCACCAGGGGAGGTTTAGATTGGACATTAGGAAGAAGTTCTTTACTGACAGAGTGGTCAGGGACTGGCCCAGGCTGCCCAGGGAGGTGCTGGAGTCACCATCCCTGGAGGGCTTCAACAAACGAGTAGATGTGGTGCTTCCAGACATGGTCTGGGGGTCAGGGAGATGTTGGACAAAGGTTGGACTTGCTGATCCTGGAGATGCTTTCCAGCCTAAATGATTCTGTGATTTCTGATCTCAGTTCCTGTCAGCTTGTGATCTCTGTAAGGCTTTTCTCACTCTGTGTGTTATGATTTAATGTCTGTAGAGAATGATCATAGCAGGGATTTCTTTATCCCTGGTACAAAGGGTGAATGTGTGTCTCAGAAGAAGGCAAACCCCCAACTTTAGTGCTCATCAGTTAGGAGCCCAGGCTGCACACATTATACATACATTTAGCTCTGTGCCTTGCAGGGGTTGAACGAGGTAGGGGATGTTCCATGCATGAAGTGTGTGTGTGCCCGAGCTGGGCACATGGAGACCCCACTGCCTGGGCTGTCTTGTCCTGTGCTCGTGCTGCCAGGCTGGTGAACACCACGAGTTCCTTGCTGTGGTTTTCCTGTGCTAACAGATGTGTCCATCTCTGTATCCTCGCTGCCCTGTCTCTCTTTGTTTACTTCTGCTACTAATTGTTGTTGCTTTGCTTTGCCAGCCCTTTACTAATGGAGCAGT
The DNA here is from genome assembly GCA_013401335.1 of Brachypteracias leptosomus. Classification (NCBI taxonomy): domain Eukaryota; kingdom Metazoa; phylum Chordata; class Aves; order Coraciiformes; family Brachypteraciidae; genus Brachypteracias; species Brachypteracias leptosomus. The sequence continues at coordinate 101,319 of VYZX01014988.1, forward strand.
TTCTCCCTCTCCTGTCTCTTCCAGGACTGTCATGTAAATATCCACTTCTTCAAGGTAGTTTTCTCCTTGGTGTTCTCCTGCACCTTTCTCTTCACACAACCTCTTTACCAACATTTGAAGTTTAAGTTCAATTTCATTCTCACCATGTTTTAAGGATGCACTTGGGTTTTCCCCAATTGGTTAAAAAAAAAAAAATAAATTGAAGTATAAATCTCCCAGAATTTGTCACAAACACTCCCCAGATTAGAATTTTACTTACACAAAAGGGGTCGTACAGTGTGGCCTCCCTTTTGAAGGGGTTAGCTAAATGAGTGCCATCATCTCCTGGAAAATGGTGCATCTTTAATTTGAAAGACACTCATGGAACTTTAAATACCTTCTACAGATCAAGTAATGCTCATGTTCACTGTATATTTAAATAGCTAAATTTACATAATACAGCCTGCATGTGTTATGATATAATATACTACATATATTGCTGTTAGTTGGAGTATACTATATCATAAGAGATCTTACTTGTATGCACAGATGCTCTGATCACTGAAATATCAATTCACTGTTTGCTTCCCATTTTACTTCTTTCACTAATCACCACATCCCTGAATTATTGCCATGAAAGACACATTTCAACATTGAAAACATACGTGTGTGGACCTGTTATTTGCATGTATCTCTAACCAATTCTCTTGCTTTATTAGGGCAAAGGTTACTGGCACGAATCACAATTTCAGTTTCATACATGGGTTAAGTTACAATTTAAATTAAAATTAAAATTCTCTGTGCTGTAAACTGTTTTAAGAATCTATCTAAGGTTATTGTAGCCACTATTGTCTGCAATTTAAGTTGACCTAGAGCAGTTTACATGTTGTAGCTTAAAATACTTAATTTAAAAATACTTTATTTTTTTTGAAGAGTTGTTTATATTGTTAATGCATGTTTTAACCAAGTGTTTTAACCCTGAATCAGAAAACCAGAGAATAAGACCAGTTGTCATTGGCAAACATTTTCCTATTGCAGTAATAATTTGTCGTGAATCAATAACTTATTTTTTTCTTAACCTTGATGCTTTATGTGGTATCTTTATCTCAGAAAAGCCTGTCCAGCAGAGGACAACCCTTCTCAGTCCTTTACACCCCTCCATTCATTAATGAAACTTGTTTAGTGCAGGGAAGTCACAAGTTTCTCAGTTTAAGCATATTTTAAATCAGAGCAAAAGCTACCCTGAGAAAATGCATCTGGGCTAAATATGAAGATATATCTAACATAGTTTTGTCACTTTTATTGTAAATCCCAGCCCTGATACAAACTGACAGAAGTCCTTGCTCAATTCCTGTTGTCATCATAGGAGTGCACCTAAAAAAAGAGCTGAACAGTTTCCTCCAGCTGCTGCTCCACAGGCAAAATTCAGGCTTAGTCCTTGGGAATTATAAACATGAATTCCAGCAAAGTAAGTTGGCACTCTGATGTGAAGAGGAGGCTCAGGAATTCCATTTTGTCCATGGAAAAAATGCTTCCTTGTTTATTGCCTGTCTTTTCTTCCTGAGTTATTCCAAATCCCCATTGCGCTGGCTGCTGACAGTGACTGAGCATCCCTGAGCTGGGCTCAGGAGCATCCCTGCATGCTGCATTCTGCAAGCTAATCACCACTGACCTTAGCATGTCTGTGGAGATCATGTTGTAAGGAATCAGTTTACGGGGGACTGCTGGGGAGGTTGTGTTCCCAGGTTTACAAGATTGGAACTGAAAGGAGGCAGCAGGAGCAGATGAAGGAGGAAGGCTGAGTGCTGAGGAGAATCCCACACTCCTGAGCTAAGGACCAGCAAAATGTCCCAAAAGGATTTGATAATATCATGGCAAATTTGAGGATGCTGGGAGCAGGGTCAAGCTGCATAAACACTTGTTGATGAAATGATCAGATGCTGGGCAGGAGCACACAGGGATGCTGCTTTTGTTCTGCCACCAAAGTGTATTTTTAAATAGATTATTTTCACAGCATCATACAGAAAACACCTTCCTCTTTGTGTGTGTGTATTTGTGTGTGTTAAATAATTCTGTAAGACTTGGATACAGAGTCCCAAGGCTTTAAGATCCATCCTACTCTGCAGCTTTTTGTGGTGTGGTGTTTGATGGCAGGGATTTGTGCTAAGGTCAGCTAGAACTGGAGTCCTTAAAGACTATGTTAGAACAGAATTGTATTGTTTTCATCCCTATTGAAATGAGTTTTATGCTTAGAAGCAAATTCTACACTCTAGGGTTTTTTATTATTGAAAATTAGCAGTAGTTTGCATGATTAAAAAAATGAAGGAGCAGCTATAGAAGCAATTCTTTTTTTGGCACTGGGGGATTTGCTGTTCTAGCATCATATTTGCTGTTTGGTCTTTTTTATTACTACTAGCATAGGATATTTCTGCAAGAACTCTTGAATATTATTCCTGGGCAGCCTCTTTAATTACATTTCATCTCGTTAGATGCTGCTCTGTTGCAGGGGATAACATGTTTGGCAATAAAAGCAGGAGACAAAGTAGACTCAGGTGGCCACAGGATTATTAAAGAGATTAAACATGTTGACAGTGCCAAATGGGTAAGTGGAAACTCTTCCCTCTCCAGATTTCACTGCTCACAGCCAGACATCTGTTGTCCAGGGTGATATTCCCTGAAACTCCTGTTCTTAGGATTGACATATCCCTTTTCCCACAGCTATCTCTTTTATTTGACTTCATTGTCTGCATTTTCTAGGGGATGTGGTTGCCTTCATCTGGTGCCTGGCAAAATTTGGAATATTTTTTAAAATCCTTTATTCAAATACTTCATGGAGTTTTAACTTCTATACAGCAACACCAAAGAAAAGTTAAAAAAAAATTAAATAGGGAATGTGATTATAAGCCCCCCAAATCAGCAGCTCAATCAGATGCTGTATGCTACATTAAATTGTTATATTGTCCTTTAGGATCCCCTTATTGCCTTTATCTTAAGGAAACATCCATTTAAAGCAATGTAGGGCTTGAGAAAATCATTTCTCCTCGGAGTGAGAAACCACAAGGGGTCAGTGCAGAACACAGAATAGCTCCCAAAGCAGAAACCAGCTCTAGCAAAAGTCCTGGGAGGAGGGAAATATTGCAAATTGTCCGTGTGTTTGTATTTAGAAAGACACAAACCCATTAAACTAAACTGCTGGTTTGATAAAATTCACTATAATGGTTTTTATACAGCCTTTTATTTGAGATTTTTAAGTGGCACTGATGATCATTTTTCCTCTAATCAAACTATTTAATAGTTTGTAGGTGTAAAAGCAAGTGCTACCACTGCTCACCTTTATATTGCTCACTTCATCTCCACCTTTGGGTGCCTCCTGAATTCTGTATTTTCCTGCCTCCATCATGCTCAGCTTTAGGTGCTGGGGGAGGGAAATGGGCCCCCATGGAAATCTCAGAGTCACTAAATAAAATTATCTCATGAATTTTGTGAGCCTACAAGGTGTTAGAAGAGGATTCCAAACACACAGCTGGAGTTAGATACAATAACTCAATTTTATTCCTCATCCAGAACTCTTTATGGGACACACTGCTTTCTCTTCTTATTTGTCACCCCAATTAATTCATGGACACTCTGATGTCATCGTTCCTACGTGATGAGCAAAGCAGCTCCAAGTGTGGGTGGGCTTTGGGAGTGGGCTTCCTGGGCTCTTGGACTTGCTTCCTGCAAAAAGGCTTTTTTAATCCTTTTTTGCATATGGCACAAATTCTTTTCAGGCAAATCCTTTAAATAAATTGACTATTGCTAACTGAAAGGGTCAATATGACACAGATTTAAGGAGGAGAGGAAATGAGGGGAAAAGTAAACAAAAGATACAAAATGATCCATATTTAACTCCCAGGTAGTTTTATCACTCTCCTCATTTACATTTTTATGAAATATCTTGTTTGCCTTCATGCCTTTTTACTAGCAATGGGACTGACAAGAATTTTTTCTAGCTAATTTTTCAATAACTATTTTCACTATTGACGTAAAAATGGATTTTCTTTTTTATACATTGCATTTTTTCCTAATTATGTCATGGTTCCCCATAGTGACATTGCCATCATGAAATATCAGAGTGCACATCAACAGCTTTCTGCTTATTTGCACATTTTCAGTGTTCTCCCTGCTGCAGAGAAGTTTTGCTAGAGTGCAATTTCACCAAGGAATACGGGGTGTGAACCTTGCAGTGTCTTTTGTAGATATTTTCTGTCTGCCAAGGAAGTTCCTTCTCTATTGACAGCAAGGACACGAGCTCAGGCTGGACCAGGATGTGATGCTCATTCCATCCCCTCTCTGGTGGGAGCTGCTACATCATCTAGAGCTTGGGCTCTAACTTTCTCTTTGCTGTGTTTCCATGACTACAAAACTCTCCACTAATGAATTACAAGCTTGCATTAGGTTGTGGTATTAAGCTTAAAGCTCAGTCTGATGAAGTGTTTGGCCTTGCTGGGGCTTGGAAATGGACTCTTCTCATTTCAAATTCTCAGCATCCTGATAATTAAGTTGTGTAAACTAGGAAATTGATGGTCCTTCCTAGCATCTATAATGACATGGAATTGGAAATGCAGTAACGTAAGGAACAAGCTGTCACAATGACAGAGAGCGTGTCAGAGAGTGGGAGGGGTTTTCCTTCAGGTTTTGACTTGAAATTTATTGCATTTATTTACTTTATTAAACGCTTGCCTGTTGGTCAAAATCTCCACTGAGCCTTCATGACTGGAAACCTGAATAGGGATGAATGGTTCTTCCTTGAGACTTGGAGAAATTCTTTCAGTTTCTCACCCTTAGTATGAGTTCTGGCAGTGACACCTATGGTTCTTCTGAGATCTGAGCTGCTCTGATGCTCCTTGTGTAGAGTCCAGGCAGTGACACTGAGCATTAATTTCACACTTGCACCCGAAGCCTTCTGGGCTGTAACAGTGGATCTGGAACGTTACTATCCAGACTGTTCCTTCCCTTGCTTCTCACCACCCATTTTGCCATTTCTTTAAGTGATATGCATTAAGCATTCTGCTGTGGCTTTGGGTTAGTTTAAGGATTAGGAACTGAAACATTTGGAACAAGGTAGGGCAGTGTGAGATGACTTGTTCCATCACCCAGTGACATTTGGAGAGCTTGCTGAGGTCTAGCAAAGAGCAGGTGAGAACTTGTTGCAGTGTGAAAAGCAGAGATTTTCTTAGTTAGAGTTTTGCAGAGGGGTTGAATCGTGGCAAGAGGACATTCCTGCTCCACGGATCTCAAGATTAAGCCATGGCACCTGAGATATTCCTACTCAGTCAGTCCTTAGGCTGCTGCCCCTCATGCTCTCAGGATGGTGACTTTTGCCCTGCAGACTGAAAGCAGTGCTGCTCTTGGCTGTCACATCACTCGTTTGCTGGTTACAACTGCACGGGCAGAGCAGTCTGTGCCTGGTGGAGCTGCTGTAGAGGAGGGGAGAGGCTGCTGGTGTGTGATGGGAGCAGAGCTGTGGCTCTGGGATGCTGCAGGAGCAAAGCTCTCCACCACTTTTCCCAGTAGGTGTCAGTGGAGCCAACGAGAAACGGCTGAGATGTGGTGCTACAGGTGCTGTTTGCAGACAGCTGTGTGCAGCGTGTGTACATTCCTCCACACAGGTGATGGGAATTGAACAGTGCTGTTAAATATTTCTTCATTTATCACTCTCACCTCTTGAAAAACTGTTCCAAATAAATCTCCCCGCTGGGCATCCGGGAACGTGCGAAGAGCGCGTTGCCCTGACAACCGAGCCAGGCTTCTCCAGTGCCTGCACATCACCAGCCCTTTGGTTGCCTTGAATCTCTTTTCATGGGGAATGATGTGGGTTCCTCCCTTCCAAAGCTGTGGGGTGGAACCTGATGTTAGTTTTCCATATGTGAACAAAGCCAATCTCAGAGCTGAGTGTTGCAAACAGCAAGAGGAGAATGGATGAAGGTGAGTGATGCAAGGTGTTCCAGCACTAACATCATGAGACCTAGATCCTTGTCCTAAGGAGGTTGAGGGTAGGAATATGAATTGTGTAGATTTATTTTTTAATGCTTCACAAGTTTTATTTATTTATTGGCTAATGGGACAAATTACCAATTCAGTCTTTTTGTTCTCTAATTCTTAAGTTCCTGAACTATAGGTAATAAATGGAGGGCAGGAGAGGCAATGTTCATTTATTGTTTCGTATGATCAGATTGTCTTCACAGTAAAAAAAACAGAAAGCTTTGAAAAGACTCCACAAGAACATTTACTGCTTTTGAAAACGTGGTGCAATAATGGATTCCTATTCCCTAAATCACTTCTTTTTCATCTTCACTTCAAAATCTCATTAGGTTTGGAGAAGATTTTTTTTTTTTATCATACCTAATTAAAAACCCAATTGTTGCACTTAGCTGAAAAATAAATGGAATACATTTTTACTGCAAAACCTGAGTTATCTTTCCCAAAAAGCACATACCAAATTCAAGAGCTGTCCAGAGTAACCCACTGTAACTTCTGTAGCACTCCATGAAGAAATGCATTTGAGCTGAATACATAAAGTGTGTCTCACCTGTGGTTTCAGGGGAAAAGAACTGGCCGAGATAAGGTGCGTCCAAACCAGAGGAAGTAAGATGATGTGCATGTCTTGTTTTCTTCTAAGATTAACTCTTCTGCTACCAGTGCAGACTAACTTATCTTTAACAGACTGTTCTCCTGGGTTGCTTGCTGTGAGCTGGCTTTGTTGTAAGAATATTGTGTTTTTACCAAAGATATTAAGCCAAGAAGTCTGAATGTAAATTGAAAGTTAACCCAGGGCCTGGAATGCCATCTTCAACTTCAGCAAGTTTTAATATCCATGAAAACCAAGGTGGATTCAATAGGATTCTGCTGTTTTCACTCATGGTAGGAAGAGGCAAAATATCATTGCTCTTTTCCAACAAACTTCGTCAACCAGTTGAATTTATATCCCTGGTTTTGCTCCAGGAATCTGGAAGAGCGTGTTGGTTGCATGGCATTTCCACTCTGCAATGTTTGAGGTGTATCAGACATAAAACTCATGGTAGAGCTTGGTAAAATATTTCCTTTCTTGACCTTTTGAGAACACACTAACAGACGCTGTTGCTGGCTGTGGATACACAGAAATCAGAATACCTATTTTTGTGCTCTACCTCTACAGCTGCTAAAAGAAGATTTGTAAGTGGTACCAGTCATTGGACCCTACATTTGACTAATCTCAATATAAGCTCTTCATTGTAAAAAGAATTGTGGCAATTGTGCCCCGTTTGTGGGCAATTTTAAGCAAGCTCAGGCATTCCTGCTAACAAAAACACATCCTAATATATAAAATCAATTAAATGGTTTGAATGGTGATTTTTGCAATGCTGTAAGGATGAGTAAGCCCCAAAATAATATGGAGCATTTGAAGTAAATCTATTAGAACTCCTTTTTATGAGATATGCTTTCCTCTAAGACAGCAACAGTAAGTAGGCTGTGATCCTGGTTAGCTTTTTCTCCTTTCACATCTACCTCTCTGTCTGGGCCAGGCTTGACCATGTTTATCTAATTTTATTTCCATGCCCCTGGCCTAATTTTGTTCCAGTAGCTCTGGAAATTTTTTTTTAAATAATGCTAAGATGACAACAAAATTAGATGCCTGAGGCCAAGTCATAAGTGAAACATTGCAGTAGCTCTTAATGGATCATCTGTAGAATGTTTTGGTTTGGATTATTATTATTTCCTTCTTTTTTTTCCTCCCAGTACATGTTTGCCAGCTTTGAAATTCCCACTGTACTTTCACTAGGACCTTGAGCCAAAAAGCAGTGAAGGAATTCACATGCTAAATTGGAGAAACTTTTTCCATCCCACTCATAAACAAATGGCCAGTGGCTTAATTGAAGGGAAATGCCTTGATAAGGGTGTGACAATCTACTGAGGTCATCAGGCCATTGCACTTGGGTCCATGGGTTCATTGGGTCAGCCTGGTGGTTCTCCAGCATTTCATGGCTGCCATGGTCCTACCTTTTCTTACATAGAGTTTGCAACAGATTCTCTGTTTACATCTACCAGTATCTGGGCTAATGCACCAAAATAGCTCAGCAGTAGTGATGTGGTACCAGGATTGTCCATGGATCTCTTACAACTAAGCACAGTCTGAGAAGCTCCTGCCTGTGTTCACCTGGAGGCATCTCCTCACAGAACCAGCCTGACTGATCAGGAAGCACCCAATGTTCTCCTTAATCTATCATATGAAAAAAGAAACCATCAAATTGAGAGCGACATCTCATTTTTAAAAAAGATTTAAAATGGAAGTGGAGGAGCATGTCTCGACCTCGTTGGATCTGAGGGTTTTCTTGCAAGGGTGCAGAGGGGCCTTGGCTTGGTTCTCTACTATTATTTTAAGGTGCCACCTTCAGATGCTGACGTTTCATCTTGTGTTTGGTGGAGCCAGCGTGGTGCTTTCAGCTGCAGGAGCCAGCAGAGGGCACAGGAGCTTGGGAGAAACCTTCCCTTCTCTCTCTTCTCTCCTCTCTTCTCTCCTCTCTTTCTCTTCCTCTCCTCTTCCTCTCCTCTTCCTCTCCTCTTCCTCTCCTCTTCCTCTCCTCTTCCTCTTCTCTTCTCTCTCTCTTTTCTCTTCTCAAAAACATTCTGCTTACCCCAAGCTGGGATTACTCCAGAAATCACGTTCACTGAAGAACCAAACTGCCTTGGAACAACATTTTGTCTGTTGTTTTGAATGCTGTGTTTTTCAAACAGGCTGACCACAACCTGCCCAGAGGGTTTAAAATATAAGAAATAAACCAAGTGTTTTCCATTCTGTCCCTGATTTGTATCTCCCTTACTCGGTGAAAAGGCGGATATTGAAGTGCTGCTTCTCTCAAAGAGCAGGGGCTTTTATCTGAGATCCCAGATGCCAAAGCATCACAAAGACAAGGCCAGCAAAGCTGCTCCTTTAAACCATGTACAAATAAAGGATATTAAGATTTTTCTTCTTTTGCTTGTTTTGCTTATGGCTCAGTTTTGTATTGCAGCCTTGAAAGGAGCTTTGTCCCAACAAAAAGCTCCATTACAGACACTGGATAGGTCCCAGCAGCTGGATCCAACAAGTAATGGTGGTAGAAGAAATTCCACATTTTAAGCTGTATTACAATAAAAAGGAAACTCATCACTTCCTATTCCTGTGGCAGGGTGTAAGACTTTCTGCTTTTATAAAGTTGCAGGAAGAGTCATCCCCTCTGAATGTGCTTTTCTAGTAACCTGTGGTTGTTTGCAATCACTGCAGTAGCAGAGGGATGGAGTCTATGAATCAAGTCATCCCTTTCAGTCTTATGATTTTAAACTTGGGAGGGGAAAGTTTGTCCCTTCCAGTTTGCAGTGAGACTGCCAAAGGGATGTGCCAGGAGAGGGTTAAGGTGATTTATTGTCCGACTTTGAATAAACTTTAATTTCTCTCCTTTTCTTTAGCTGTAAACCAGTGATAATGTGCAAATAGTGTCCTCCTGCAGTGAAGCCACAAAAGCAGCTGTCCTTAAATGTCAACCATATGTCAATGGCACAACATAAATTAACCACATTAGAGATTATTTACCAGACACGCTAAATGGATGGGGTGAAAGCACTTCTATCCCTAAGTATTATTAAACCTTATTAGCTTTGCTTCTGCTGGTATGTGAGATTATTTTGAGAAAAAGAGGGGTATTATGTTGTAGCCTGCATTATCTTTTGGTGAGTCTTACTTTTTTTCTCTTCTATTAACTCTGAGATTTGAAATGCAACTTATTGAGCAGTTACATGGTGGTGTCTTCTGTGCAATATTGAGACTGTTGCACCCCTCTGCACACCAGACTGACTTGCCAAGGCAGAGCCTTTGTATGTAACATTTCCCTTCCTCCCTTTTCCAGATCAACACTTGATTTTCAATCAAAGTTGATTGCATTGCTAGTTTGGAAGTGACCATGTTCATCTGCATTAATTCCCATGTGCTCTCTTTTGGTTTTTTTATAGGTCATTTTTCTTAATGCATGTCAGAGATTTCCTAACTCCTGCTATGCAGTGATTTTAAGAATTACATTTGAAAAGAGAATGTATCAAAGGGACTGTTTATGTCCCAAAATACCCTATGTGGACTATAGCATGATATTTTAAAAAACATTTTTTGTATTTCAAAACAAAACCACCTGATAAACCTGCATTTGGCATGAAAATGACTATTTGTTTTTCCTTTGGCTTTGGTTTTTGCTTTGGTTTTGCTCCTCTAACCAGATAAGTGTATCTGCTTTTATCTGGTTATACATGAACACAGTTTTCCACTTGAAAGGCACTGAATAATGTCAAAAGTATTGTTGGAATGAGTCTTTGAAGTCGTGTCTGTGGAAATTTTGTTATGCAGCCTTTCTCCTGAGAATGCCACCTCAGATGCAGTCACCTCCAGTTCTGACCTTCACCCAGTGATCCATGCTGCCAAGAAAAGAGGCTCCTCTTCTTACTTTCCTGTTTTTGTGTGTGTATGTGTGTGTGTGTTCTTCAGAAAGCCAAACTTGGGCCAGCTGGTAACAAAGTCATTACTCCAACAGAAGACAAGAACTCAAGTGCACCATCCAACAACCTGGACAGGGTGAAGCTGACAGATTTCAACTTCCTCATGGTTCTTGGCAAGGGGAGCTTTGGGAAGGTAGGAATTCTTGATAACTATGCCACTTGCATTCTTTTTTATTTTGTCTTGAGGAAGAATGAATGACTAATTCTCTAAGAAACAAAATCTAGGGTCAAACGGATTTGCATTTTGAGGGAAGATTACTTAATCTGGAGTAGGGTGATTCCCTAAGGACTAGCAGCCTTCAGCCATGATTGGCAGTTTTCTTGAACAATTAAAACCATTAAAAACCATCAGAGTGTTGGGCAGGATGTAAGAAACAGTTTCTGACTTGTAGATCCTCACTTCTTGGCAGTTTCAAGGAAATTAAGTCTCCTTTTCTGACTTTACTACCTAGGTCACTCTGCCAGTGCTGGAAGTCACCAACATTGGTAAGGCTGAATATTGGGGAAAAACCAGGAATAGTTTGTGTGTGTCTATATTATATATATTTGAAATCTGTTAGTTGAGAGAAAGGACTGCTCTTTTTCTGTTTGAACAACCATGTCTGTGATAAAATGCCCTTTGCTGAAGAGGTCCCCTGGGACATAACGTTTTATCAGCCCTTTGGTGCAGTGGCTGCGATTAACCAGAGGGTTTTGGCACAGGTTTGGTGCAGCTCATTGCAGTGGGTGAGTAATGTTGGTATTTTTGGAGTTTTGGTCAACCTAGTCTGTACCAATAAAAGCAAAAAGCTGGATTGCCATCTATACAAACCTTCGGGCATGTGAGTCACCTTCCCTCCTTGGCAGGAGGAGGATTTTCACCCCGTGGTTTCTCTTTGTGCAGGTAATGCTGGCAGACAGGAAGGGGACAGAGGAGCTCTACGCAGTCAAAATCCTGAAAAAAGATGTAGTGATTCAGGATGATGATGTTGAATGTACAATGGTTGAGAAACGAGTCCTGGCATTGCAAGATAAGCCACCATTCCTGACACAGCTTCACTCTTGTTTCCAGACAGTTGTACGTGAGCTCTGTCTTTCTTCTCACCCTGATCTTATCCATACTCCATGATCATGGATTTTATCACTTCAGTAGCACTTACTATCATCCAGCCTGTCTATCCTAGCTTCTAGAAGATGGTGAAGAAAGAGATACAACATGTAATTACTCCTTCTATTTTGAATATAAAAGAGAGGTTTAAAGATTTTCCTTCATCCAGTGTTTCAAGGAGACCAGTGTGACGATTCATACATTTAATAATGTGTGCTTTGCTAAATCACAGCCTTAAGCTCAGATTCCCAAAGGTTCCTAAACACTTTTAAGCATCTGAGGATAGTACATGAAAAGTCTTAATGGCTGTTACTATATTGTGAGGTGATTAGTCATGTAGCCTGGAGAAAAGGAGGCTCGGGGGAGACCTTTCTCTCACAACTACCTGAAAGGAGGTTTGTAGCAAGCTGGGAGCTGCTCTGTTCTCCCACGTATCAAGGAATAGGACAAGAGGAAATGGCCTCAAGCTGTGCCAGAGGAGGTTTAGTTTGGATATTAGGAAAAATTTCTTTGATAAAAGGGTTGTAAAGCCCTGGAACAGACTGCCCAGGGCAGTGGTGGAGTCCCCATCTCTGGAGGGGTTTCAAAGCTGTGGAGATGTGGTGCTGAGGGACGTGGGTTAGTGGAGACCTGGCAGTGCTGGGGGAATAGTAGGACTTGATGATCTTGAAGGTCTTTTCCAAGCAGAACAATTCTATGATTAATGACTTTTTTTGGCTGATCAATGCCTATCTAGTATTGTCTGTAATGTATTTATGTGTCTTTAACCCTAGGACCGTCTGTATTTCGTGATGGAGTATGTGAATGGTGGTGATCTCATGTATCACATCCAGCAAGTAGGAAAGTTTAAGGAGCCACAAGCAGTGTGAGTATTCACATTTATACATCTAAATCATGTCATCATCTTAATTTCACACTGTAAGAGGATTAGGTTTCTTCTTCTTCTCCCCAGGTTCAGTATGAAGTCTAGGCTGACCTTTTTTGATTGTGTTTTTAAGGTCCAAAAGCTGAAGTTTATGTTAGAAATGTTGTTTGCACCCAGAGCCCAAAGGTAACTCTGCCTTTTTATTCCAAACTAAAGCACAAACAAAGGCAAGGCAATGCCTCGTTTAAAAGTGACAAGAATTTAAACAAGGCAACAGGAAATTAAAGATGTTACTTGGTATTCTGGTGTTGTTTTTAAAAGCTAATATTAAAAAAAAAGGGTAGAACATTTCAGTCTGGATTAATGTTATAGGGAAAATACAAATAGAGTCAGGATTGCAGTGTAAATTACAGTTTATGCAAGATAAGAATTATAACAATTTCTCTTATCCTAATTTTTAATAGAAGTTTTATTTGTGAGGACTTAATAAATGCTTTGAAGTTGTTTATATACATGATCCCTTTTAGGTAATGGTACATCTGGCATATCAGTGAGCACCTGAGAGTGTGTTCAAATGTGAGCAGATCCATCAGGACCATTTTAGTCATGCTTGTAACAGCTCATCATCATTTATTAGTGTTTCATAACCATTTTCCAAGGAGACTTTAAAATCAAGTGTGACCAACTGGTTTAAGAATTCAGCTAAAATAATTTCTCATTTCCATTTAAATAATCAGGGCTTGTTTAAAGGAGAGGCTTCTAAATAGAAGTGTTTGAGATACAGAACAAAATTTCAACAACTTGCTGAATAAAAACTAGATGGTGTCAAATCATCCTTGACTCCCAGCTCATGGAACTTGCCAGCACCCGTTGCAAACCCTGGTGCTTTCTGACAGCTTCTGCCTGAGGAGCATCTTCCAGCACACACGTTCCCAAACACCTCTGATCAAGTGTTCCAGAGCTGAGCTTTCCCTTCCCTTATGCCAGCCTAAAAATTAATCTCATCTTTAAATAATCCTCCTGCATATAATTCACACAGTTCCACAGCAACCGCCTCCAAACATCCACCAATATTATATATCTTTTAACTGCATCCAGCAATTGCATTTTATGTGCTAATCATTTAAATTAGCCTTTATGTAATTAATCCATTAACAGGAATACTATTTCTGCAGATTATTTCGTGCTGTCTGAATTGCTGCATCCTGAATCATCATTGATATGTGGCTGGGGATAATGACCTTTGCAGTGCCATAAAATGCTGTGCTCCAGCTGCACCTTTTTTGGGGGGTCTAGGGAGACATTTCCAATTTTATTTTTTTTTAATTCTGCATTATTTTCATATCAAATACTTCAGATGTATCTGTTGAAGTCAAATTGAAGTGTCTTTTGTGTCATCTGCCTGTAATAAACATTTTTATATTTGTATGTATGTATACACACTATATATTCTATATTTTATATGCTGTTATGCTCTCATTCTTTACCATGATGTGTTTCCAAAATACTTTCTCAGAAGGAAATCAAGAAGCACTAAGAAATCTGTTGGGTTTTTTTCACACAGGTTCTATGCAGCTGAGATTTCAGTTGGATTATTCTTTCTCCATAACAGAGGCATTATTTATAGGTGAGTATAATCTGACATAAGTAATTTCTGGACTATTTTTAAAAGAAAGCCTCAGTTTCTGTAACATTACAGTGCATTTAAAAAACTTTTTATAAAAAGCAATCACTGCAGTGTTCTGTCATTGGTGCTGGTGTGCTGGAAACCAAAGCCACTGCTTTACCTGAGCTTTTCTGGTGTCCTTGCTCTGCCCAACTCAACTGAAAGCTCTTGGAAATGTAAAACATGCTCTTGCTCATTCCTGTGGGATGTTTAATAGTTTTACACATTCAACAGTCTCCATGTGAGTGTGCTCATGGTCATACTCAGCTATCTCTTCATTAACTGTCCAGTTTCAGGGCTTATGGTTGTTCTCATGTACCTGAGTGAGGTGCCCAGCTCCATCTGGAATGTCCCTGTCCCCTCCACCCCCCAGAGAGCTCCACATATTCCTCACCTAGACCCAGAAGTAGCTAAGTCAGCCCTAGTTGATCCTGAACATTAACATTAAATTACTGTGATTCTTCCTAGAGATCTGAAATTAGATAATGTGATGTTGGATTCAGAAGGACACATTAAAATTGCTGATTTTGGAATGTGCAAAGAACATATGTTAGATGGAGTAACAACCAGGACCTTCTGTGGCACTCCAGACTACATTGCACCAGAGGTAAATATTTACCATTTCAAGAACCTTTTAGTCTCTGAAGTGAAAATTGTCACTACAGGCATCTCACACCACCAGGTACCATCTCTGGATGGTACCATTTATACTTCTGCAGGTCTGTTACAAACTTTGTGAATTAATAGAATATTATCGATAAGACTTCACTGTTTTAAATATCTAGTTGATTGAAAACTTCACTTTTTATGCAATTCAGTGCTTCATACTTTGTTCATACTAGCAAAAGAGCTGGATCAGCACCTTCTGATTTTAAATTTGTGGCTGGAAATGTTATTATACTACACTTTGTGCTTCCATTTGTGAAGTCAGAGAGAGTTCATGGGCAGTCAGAGGGAGTTCATGGGCATTGCTGAGGTTCTTGATGAGGTCAGCAAACATTTTATTGGGAGCACACGTAGCTTCTTTAGTGTATTTCTCTGTAAGTTCACACAGCTGACAAAATCCATGTATTTAAAGGATTGTTTGGCATTTTCAGACCAAAACAAACCACTCTCTGATTTTTTGGGAAGGGACTTGTGAGGTCTTGAAGTCTCTACTCATTGAAAGCCTGAACACAGCTACAAGAGGCTTGGAGTTGATAAAATAAAGCCATAATTTGCCTTGAGTTTTCTGTGACTTTGCAACACCTGTGCTGTGTTCAAGCCCCCAGAAATCACATCCAAGCACAAACCTGAAGTGCAGCAGGTCTAAAATGCAAACGTGAGCATGAGAAGCACAGTTCTGCTTTAAAGCACTCTGATAAATGAGAGCTCAGAGCTAAGATTTTTAGTCTGGGTATGATTTGTATTTTAATAGTTTAGGTGTAAAACATTAAAAACGAGCACATGTGGTGATTTGGAAATAATTCAAATATATGAATATTAAAATCTGGTATTTGTGCATACTGAGCTCTCAAGAGCCTTGATTTGTTTGGCTGCAAATTCAATGCAAGAGGCTGGATCTGGATCCAAGATCCTCAGTGTTTCACTGAGTGCTGGGCAAGAGGCAGCTCTGGCTGGAACATTTCTGGCTGTAATTGAATGTTTGTTGGAGTATGGGAGATTTATACATGGACAAGTAAATTAGTGGCTAAGGTGAATTTTGTCATCTCTGTGAAATTGGAATGAAAAATAGTTTGTTGGGGTTTTTTTTTCCAGTTGCTAATTCATGCTTTGCCGAGTGAAATATTGTCTGTTATAAAACCTTGTTTCTTCCCAAATTGCTGTTGCTTGCAGCAGGATATCAGAACAACCAGAGCAGCATTTCATTTGCTCCTATCAAAACATTAATGAAGCCAATATTGCAAATGAAAAAGTCTCCTTTCTGTGGCAACAGCCTCGTGCCAGTTAACAGCAAAGAACATGTTGTCAGTGCCAAAATGCTCAATATGGGTCAGTGTTGGAATGATTTCTTTTCACTTTATTTGGAAATTTCATATAAAGAATTAAACCTTTTAGCAAAACATTCAGTAGCTGGGAGGAAATTACTCTTTCTATTATCTTACAAAGAGAGATAATTTTTGTTGTTGTTGTTGGCTGATGTTCTTTCATTTCTGAAGACATTATTGTGACTGACAGATTGCTAACTAGGTCTGTGGTAGACTTCAAAGTCAGGTTCATGTTTTGCTTGCAGGAGCTTTTCAGCATGTTTCCATGGGCTAAAATGTATAAATTTATAATAGATTATAATGAGGATGCATTTGCACAGCCCCATTCCCTGCTGGGTGGAGATAAATGAGCTAAATCTAACTGTTGAAGGTATCTCAGTAGAGTAGTCCTGTGAGTGTGTGGCACTCAAATGTAGAGAATTAGCCCTTTTCAGCAGTATTTGGGAAATAATATTGTGGCTACAGTGGGGTCTGAGGAAGCCCAGACTGACTTTTCATGGATAACCCACAGCAAAGTGGACTTGAGCACTTTGGTGTACTGTAAAATAACACTTTCCTTTCTTAATGATTGGGAAAATGAGCATCTGTTATTAATTATGTGTATGACACACTGGAATAAGTGTTAATTTTGTTATCCCACGCAGTTTGAAAGATGTGCAGAGGTTAAACATGTAGGATCCCAGGTTTGACCACTTCAGCCAGGCAGAAAATGGTTATCTAGTGGAATATTCATTGATAACTGGACTTAAATATTTATGGTCAGAGCTAAAATAGCTGTGAAATCAATTAATACTTTGGGTCTCCTTGACCAGTCAAGGGAGACAGGAGGAGATGGATGTCAAGAGGATTAGCAGGAAAGGGATCTGCCAGCACAGCCACTGCTTGTGGTGCAGCACTGAACCCACCACCAGCACCCCTGCTGCAGTCACAAATTCCAGAAGAATTTAAATTATAAACTCCATTTTCCTTCCCCTCCATCTAACAGCCTCAAAACCTTAAGTTCTAACCTTGCATTTCCCAGGATCACAGGAGGCTGTAGGTATTGTAAAGGTTTAAGGTGTGCATTTGGCTGTTACTTGGAATATTTATTTCTTTTAATAACTGAGTTTTGACTTTTCCAGTAGCCATAAGACACATTCTCAAAAGTCTTTCTGTCTTGCCTCTGGGATACAATCTTTTCATCCCAACTGACTACCAGCTGCAAGCTGCAATGATCTAAACATTCCTACAAATTGCTGGTATTAATCTCTATGTCCTGCTCTTAACTGTGCCTTCCTTGGAGGCAAAATGGGGAAAAAAAGAGAAAAAAAAAAAGCAATCAACATTCCTCTGCCAATTTGGCTTGATGAGAGAAATTCCTCCTGAGCTCTTCCTGAGTCCCCAAAACATGAAAAGGCAGAGCTCTTAAAATATGGTAATAGATAGGGTAAAATGGGACATTTGGAATGCAGAAGGAGGTGAAAAATGCAATCATCTAAATTAGTGATGGAGAAGGAGGGGAAGGGAAGGGTCCTGTCAGCTTTCCACTCCTCCCTGGCCTGCTGGGCCAGAGCAGAGGATGACAGCTGAAGGTCAAGCTGAGATCATACCTGGAGGAGGGTGCAGGTCTTTTCTAGGTGGGTGATCCCCTCACTGCTCTGTGGGTCTGCTCTGCACACTGTGGTGAGACAGGAGGTGGTGTTAATGTCCCCTCTTTGTCCTAAATGATACCAAAATCTGTCCGTGCAGATAGGGTTCCTTTGGCAGCTGCTGCAGGGCAGCCAGTGGTGGCTTTGGGTGCAGCAGCCAGGGGGAAGTACTGATGGTTTCTGGCTGAGGAGGAGGGAACTACTGACAATACAACGTTTAGAACTTGCTGACTTTGTACCAAAGGGTGTTTGACTGTACACTGAAAACTCATCTGCTTCCTCCCACGTGTAATTCTGTCCTTGCAGTGAGTGTTCCTCTCGTTCCCATTTTCCAATTAGTGCTTTGAATAGCTCCCAATATCCTGAGTACAACTGCCAGGCTCCACGTGGGACACGCAGGTTGGGGAAGGAGTGAAGGTGGCAGATTGCTTCTCTGCCTTTCACTTCCATCAGATCCTTACCAGGATTAAGCTGGTGACTCAAATTAAGTGTATTTAATTAGAATTAAGGTAAAAAGCTTCTGGTGTACAGCAGCAGGCATTGACAGTACTACTTTTCTCCATATTGCAAGACATCCAGGGAAAAAAGTGTTTTCACTGCATTTGCAGGGGGACCTTTCCAGGCTTGATGTCCACATTTATTTCTCAAGTCCCACTAACTGGTTCAGGCAGGAGAGGTGTGTGCCCAGGGGCACTGGGCTGTTCCTCAGGAGCTTCTGCTGATGTTTACAGGTGGCATCAAATAGGACAAAAATTGTAGTGACTCTGACCATACGTTAGGTTAAATGTAAGAGCTTTTTTCATCTTGATTCTGACTCTCTTGATGATTGTGCTTGACATTCTCTCTCATATGAGGAAAGCCTGAGATCCCTGGGGCTGTTTAACCTGGAGAAGAGAAGGCTGAAGAGTGGGTGTCAGGAAGATGGAGCAATCAGTCCCTTTGCTATGGTGCCCAGTGATATAGGACAAGGGCAAACGGGCACAAACTGGAACCTGGGAAGTTCCACCTCAACATGAGGAGAACCTTCTTTACTGTGAGGGTGATGGAACCCTGGAACAGGCTGCCCAGAGAGGTTGTGAAGTCTCCTCTGGAGACTTTCAAGACCTATCTGGACACATTTCTGCATGACCTTGCCTAGAGGAACCTGCTTTGCATGGCCCTGGACTAGATGATCTCCAGAGGTCCCTTCCAAGCCCTCCCATTCTGTGACTCTCTCACGGAGGCAGATGGAATCAGGGCAGATCACACTTGCTGATGATAATACTATTTAGAGAACACTCCAATCTTGACTCACCTCTAGCTGGATAAACAAACAGCATCACTGGGTCCGTGCCTTGTTACACCTTTCATTTTATGACATCATATTGCCATATTTAAAAGCTTTCCTCTCCTCAGTAACCCCATCAAACTCTTCCACAATAGCAAGAGAAGCAGCCTGTGGCCTCCTGGCCAGACCTGGCTGCCAGGTTGAGAACATGACCATGTAGCAGCATTTTCTTTCTCACTGCCATGGATCCATTTTTTTCTAATTTGCTAATTGAAATAAACTGTTCTACCAAAACCACTTACATAAAGCTCACTTACTGTACAAAATGTTCTGCCCTTAGAAATTAATGAGCTGAAAAATATCTTCTTTTTTTTTTTTTAATAAAATACTCTTTTCCACAAGGCAAGGAGAGATTGTCAGAGAAGGGTTGAGGATGAAATGTTTTCTCATTTTCTTTGTGTAAAGGCCACTATTTTTCTGGATAAAGTTTTGAAAATGTTTGGTCTTTCAAGAAGCACCAGTGATTCCAGCAGACCTCTGGGAACTTACTGGCAATAGAAATTAAAGGGAGAGTAACCAAGTATGTCAGCCACTATAATATGAAATGAATGTCCCAGGTATATTAAAGCCCATATTATTGCTAAAGGACAACTAATAAAAATTGCTTTTATGTAGGATGTTCCAACTGAGGATCTTGTTATTACCTCTGCTTGTGTAATATATTTCAGAAGTGTGACTGATTTTTTAAAATCCATTGCTCAGAAATATTGCAGTAATTTTTAATTCATATGCTGCTGTTATTCCATAGATTCACACAGAGACTGTAATTTTATTTAGTAGCCAGGCAGTCCTGCTTTATTGGAGTGGTGACTCACAATCTTCCTGAGAAAAAACAGAACTTGCCAGTTCAACTTCTTGTGCAGACAACTGAAAAATCTGGGATGTGTGATGAGTAGATGTAAGCAACCTTCCAATACCTGAAAGGGGCCTGTAGGAAGGGTGTGGGTCTGTTCACAAGGGTTTGTAGGGACAGGATGGGGGGTGATGGTTTTAAGCTAGAAAAAGGTAGATTTAGGTTGGACATTAGGAAAAAGTTCTTTAGTATGAGGGTGGTTGATCACTGGAACAGGTTTCCCAGAGAGGTGGTGGAGGCCCCATCCCTGGACACATTCAAGGTCAGGCTTGATGGGCTTCTATGGTTCTAAGATGACGCACGAGGGGACCTACATGTTGCTGGTACTTGGAGCCTTTCCTTGTGTCAGAACTCAACTCATGCTTCTATGTGAGTCAGATGTGAACCCAGAAGAAGCAAAATACTTGACATTTCCATTAGGCTGAAGAGCAGAAAGCCCTTTCTTTATGGTGTAGCTGCTATCTAGGTTCATACTAAGAGCATCTTAATCATGCAACTTGGGGAAATGTAACTGAGCTTTTCAGGGTTTTGCTCTTAAATTTTTATTCCTTTTACAGCAGAGCAAAACTATAAATATCGAGCAGAAAGGCTTAATTATTGATAACCTGTAAGTGAGTGTCGTGATTTCAAGCTTTGACACAAGTGGATGAATAACATTCTTGCCTTGTCTCCTGCTTTGTGCTGCTCCACTTCCTCCTATGCCTTCAAATGCACATCCCAAGGTCTCCTCAGAGCTGCATTCCCCAAAGTATCAGATACCAAAAGACACGTGGTTTAGACTTACATTTGCAAAGCAATCCAACTCCCAGTGAAACCAGGGAGGAGCTGGAGTTAGGATTACAGGATGGGCTTTTTCAAGGCAATATGTTCATCTCTACATGTCACTATAATATGTCACAAGACTGTTGGTTAACACAGGGAATTTTTCTTGGCTTTTTTCTGTGATTTTCCAGATTATTGCTTACCAGCCCTATGGGAAGTCTGTGGATTGGTGGGCGTATGGTGTGCTGCTCTATGAGATGTTAGCTGGCCAGGTAAGAGTTACCCTCCTGTGCTTGCTGTGACCTCTCCAAGGCTGCTCTGTTTCAAGGTAAAGATAAATAATGGTTAGACTCAATGATCTTATAGCTCCTTTCCAACCATAGTGATTCTGTGAAGGCTCCCTAAAGGGTTAGGCCCTTAGGGGACACAACCGTGGCCTTTCATACTGACATTATCTCCCTGTACTCTTGACTGGCTACACTGAGAATGTATTTAGGCTTTAAGCTCTTTATATTGCACCCAGATAATCAAGCCTTGCCTTTGAATGTGGCTTCTTTGTGCTGTAATAATGTATAAATAGCCAATCTTCAGACCTGAATGGGAGACACTTGAGCAGGGAAATGCACGTCAGATGGAAGAAATATCATTTAGCAGTTTGAAACCACAGGGAAACATAATGAGAGTGTGTGTATGCTCTGCATGGCAGTTCAGTCACAAGAATACAGTTTTTGTGCTGTATGTCCTGGGGGTAAAGTGTGGGTCTTGCCACTTGAAATGTGCTCACTTACAGACCCCTTATTCTGCACAGTTAATAAGCTGCTCTCTGAGTCACTCAAGTAGAAAAGCAACATTGTGCTGCAGTAAATGGCAGATAACTACCAACTTGAAGGGGTTCTATTAGTCTTGAGTTGGAAAAGACTTCTGTGATTGGCTTTCAATGAGTGTTAGCTAAAGGTGTGCATTTCTCAAGCTTAAAACAGACATTTTTAACAAATAGCTTTAATAGTATCTCTGCTAAATTCCAGTCGGCGTTTCAGAAGTTTTTAAAGAGTGGCAATTGCAGCTGTTAACATTTGCAGTCTGCTTTGCAAATATTAGGCATCTGAATGCTGTTCAGAAAATGAGGTTTGCCATTAGCTGGGTCTTGCACAGTGCCTGTGTCCTGGGGACTCACCCATGGCCACTTTTCCTCATCACTTGTATTTAAAAATAAAACGTGGCCCTTTCTCGTGATAGTCTCCCCTTCACAGCAGAGTCTACAGCCATGTCTTATAAAACAAACTCAGTTTAACTGGAATTAAGTGAGGAATGGATATATCTTAGCACAAGGTAATTGAAAGTTACAGCCTCCAAACTTCACCTGGTTTGGTTGTCTGGTGCTTTAAAGTTTGATTAAAAATGGTCATGGAGGTAATCTTGCACACATTTCATTAACCTGGC
The DNA here is from genome assembly GCA_013401335.1 of Brachypteracias leptosomus. Classification (NCBI taxonomy): domain Eukaryota; kingdom Metazoa; phylum Chordata; class Aves; order Coraciiformes; family Brachypteraciidae; genus Brachypteracias; species Brachypteracias leptosomus. Next base: position 123,450 of record VYZX01014988.1, read on the forward strand.
TGCCATGTTGGGGGTAAAAATGAACTTCTCTCCTTAATTACTACCTGAGACTGATAAACACTAAGCTTCTGAGTCAGAAGATCCCCAAGCTGCAGGTGGCTGAGAGTTTGGTGGGTGTTCCTGGGCAAGGACCACTGCTGTGTACTGGTCTCTGTGATTGACTGGAGGCAGGTTGCTGGGCTGGATGTACCTTTACCTTGACTCAGTGTGGCCATTTCATAAAATGTAGAGAATTAAAAAAACCCCAACACTAAGACCCACTAAGTAACTTACCTGTGATTTATTTTTGACAGCCTCCATTTGATGGAGAGGATGAAGATGAACTTTTCCAGTCCATAATGGAGCACAATGTTTCCTATCCAAAATCACTGTCCAAAGAAGCTGTCTCCATCTGCAAAGGGGTGAGATAACTGCTTATCATTAAGTTCTTTTTTGGCAATCCCTGTGAATAACTAAATTTGTCTGGCTTTGGTATGGCACTGTGGTATTTTTAAGTGCAACTTCTGTCAGGCAGTGCTAAGATATTGTCATGAAGTGCTCATCGCTTGGTGTCCCTGATAAGTATTCATCTCTTCCTGCTCTGCCTGCTTGTTTTATGGTAAGAACAAATGTCAGAATCAGAGGCTGCCAAATCCAAAGCAGAATTTATAAAGAGGACAGTGGTGAGAAGTGTCTCCACCCACCTCACCTCAACCCTTGGCAGCACAGTCCCAATTTTGCAGGGTGAGGAGATAACTCAGCTTGGATGGATACCAGATAGCCCAGCAAGTCCTCAGCCCAGTATGTCTAATGACAGAAGCAAAGCAGAAGAGTTAATAAGAATCATTTTTAAATGTAGGTAAAGATAAGCCTATGAAAATCTTGATTTTATGTGAAATGCAAGGAAGCTGTAGGGAAATCCTGACCCAATGGTAACGTGTGTGCTTAAAATTCTTAAGTTCTGAGTTAATTTAATTATTTATTTTTTTTTTTTAGGAAAAGAATAGATTTTACTTCAGGGGATTAGCTTAGGAAAAAAGAATTGATTTGTCTTTCCTTTGACTCTGTGTGGTTCCCTGGAGTACTGCCTGTGGCTTTTCCAAACCTCCATCTATAAAGCATTATTTGATGTCTTACACTGATAAAATATCACTGCACTTAGTGTTGGTTAATTTGGTATTTACTTTCTTCCTTTCCTTCGCAACCATTTATGAAGTATTGTACATGAGCTGAATATTAATCCCTTCAGGAGAAATCATCAAGGAAAAGCAAAGCTGTTTAGAACAAGGTCCAAGGCAAGACCACTTTCCTTTTGGAGCCTGTCCCAGGGTAGCTGTGGTGGCCAACACGACCTAAACACCATGTATTTTTGTAAAGCACATGCAGAGTGATGCCTTGTCCTGTAACTCATATATTCAAACAGCACAGTTTGAACTTGATCTAATTACCCTGTTTCCAGCTCTCCCACTTGCTGCTGTTGTGCTCGGTGCTTATGCAAAGGGAGGTCAGAAAGCTCAAGCTGCCTTGCACCACTTGCTTGAAGGTCAAGTCTCTGACACTAACGTGTTCAGCATCTGTATTGCACTGACAGATGAATCCCAGGTCTCACTGAGCATTCTACGTGAGCTAAGAAGCCAATATGAGGAAGCTGCTGAACCTTGTAGTCAGCAGCAGCTCATCAATCCTGGGACTGCACCATGGGGCAGGATGAACGTGTCCACTGAGCTCCCAAAATGGGATCATCTGCTTGACATCTATCCCACCGATCCCATTTGTTTGGTTTGGTACATGCAGTAACTTCAGAAAGAACTAAAACTACCAGAATCAATATTCACATTTTCTTTTATCACCTACTGTTAAAGCGAAGGGTTTAGAAGAGGTAGCAAAAAATACAGTTTAGCTTGGCACAGGATCTGATTCCCAGACTTCCCAAAGGCTGCTCAGAGCCGCTTGTATTTTAGGTTCAGAGTTGGAATCTGATCAACTCAACATTTGGATGGAGACTAAAGTGGTACAGCTGAGATTTTAGAGAGATGTGTTGAGGTATATATTAATCTTATGATTTGTAAAAGAGCTTTAAAATGTCCCTGCAATACTGGAACTGAGAGGCTGCACTGATCAGTTCCTAATGTACATATAAATTGAAAAGATTTTTGAGGAGCTTGTTAATTAGGGAGCATATTATTGTTTTCAAGCATCCAATACTGCTGGATTTGGAGTTGGTTTTTTATCCTGAGTCTGCCTAATCTGTGTAACAGAATATAGTATTGACCATGGTGTCATTAAGGATGCAAGGGAGGAACCACGGATTAGGTATTGTCAGCTGGGTGCCAAGAAATTGTAGGTTCTGTAATGAGATGTCTTGAGCAAGGCCAGCAAAATGAAAGTGGAGGAGGAGGGAGATGTTGTACTTTGTACAGCTTCAGTATATTGGAATTTATTAAGTTTAATTGGTCGTTAAGATAAAGCAGAAGCTGTTGCTGAGATTTATCAGGCTGAGCTGAAAGACCAAAGGCAAAATTTAGGAGTGGGTTGTGAACTGATAGGATGGCAGCTTGCCCTGGGCACCCCCTGCCCACCCACACCTCCAGCAGCAGCCTCTGCCAAATGGGAAAAGGTTCTCAAGTGCAACCCTTACCTGTGCTGTCACTGCTAATCAAACAAGACGACTTCAAAAAAAGAATTTTAGCTTTTCCAAGCCATTTTCTTAGCCACTTGCATCTTCAGAAGAGGAGCAAGAGCATCACAGACTGGGGGAAGTCTGCCTCACTTTTATTCCAGTGTTAAATTTAATGATTTGGTGTTTTCTTCCTCACAGCTAATGACTAAACACCCTGCAAAACGCCTTGGCTGTGGCCTGGAAGGTGAAAGAGACATCAGGGAACATGCTTTCTTCAGGAGGATTGACTGGGAGAAACTGGAAAACAGAGAGATTCAGCCACCTTTCAAACCTAAAGTGGTGAGACAGATGCCAAATACTTCCCTAGCTGAATGTGCCTGCAGTCCTGCTTTCATGGGGTGGGGTTAATGCTGCAAATCTGGGGCACTTCTAAAAGAAGCCAATTTGAATATAGCAGGCCAGTCTGTAAAGCTGCTAATGTTTTGGCACCCTGCAGCATAACCCAGTGTACTTGGTTCCTTGCAAAAAAAGTCAGTGGTTTGAGCCTTGACTTCCACAGTCTTGCACTGTGGGAGAAATTGGAAACAGGGAAAATTGGCATATTCACATCAGCCCCTGAGTTAGGTAATAAATGCAGTTCCTCTCTCCTCTGGGCAGCATCTAAAGTCAATGGTTAAAGGTATTGGGGTTACTGGGGTGAATCTCCTCCACAGTGGGCTGCACAGCACAGGTTTGTATTCCCTGTCCTGGAGTGACAGAACCCACATCTGCCAAGCTTGCAAGAATAATCCCTGCTTTACCTGTAATATTTATTACTCTCTTACACACGTGTCTGTAGGAATGTCTCAGAAATCCAAACAAGATGCCCTGACCAGAGAACTCTGCGTAACAGAATTTGAGGAGCTATATTTGATGATACAGAATTTCTTTCAGCACGTTCTGTGCTTTATTGGCAGGCAAAGAAAAGTATTTGCACACAAGAACACAGGCTTAGGTTATGTCCTAACACTGCATCTTGAGCACTTCTCTTATTTCCACTGAGGTGCATAACTGGCTGTAACATGGCAGGTATAGGATCATTGGTCTGTGCACTGATTTATTTACCAATACAGACGTGGTGTCACAAACCAATGAGCAGATGGAGGCCACTACCCAAATATATTCCTCTCTTTTTGCTTACAAATGACTTTTCCACATCAGCAGGAGGTGAGTTGGATGCTGAGAAGAGTGGTTTGTGCTTTCACATGCACCCTTTTCATATGGGGTGGATTTTGCAGGCAGTGAAGGGTGTAAATAAGTCAGGCCAGTCTGACCAGTCCTCAGAGCTGTCTGTCCAAAGGGAAGCTGCTCCTCTTTAAGTCATATTTTATGGAAGATTTTCATTACATGCCTCTTGAGTCACATTTAAAGCTGATCGTAAAACAAATCTACCTTCACATCTGTTAGTTTTATTAGCTCAGGAACTGAGTGCTCAGACTCTCCTTCCAAGTTAAAAGTAACACCAGCATGAAGGTACTAAAAGCTTGAAGTGTGGTCTGGTTCCATCACAGGACAGTCCATGGCAGGTCCTGGCTCTGTCTCTGTGGTTATCATGACCTGGTTGGTTTGTGCAGGCTGCTATTAAAATACCCCAAGGCATATTCACATGGAGACTAACTTTCCTAGGTGAAAACAATTTAAAATCCAAGCCTGTATTTACATACCCTATGTATAGCTTGTGTATTGTGCTTGCTGATTCTATTTATATTGGTTCTAGAAAGCAAAAAACACACGAGCCTTGATCTGCTTGAAGCTGTGGATGTATTTATAGGCTGTTGGGTTGGGCATTTTTAGAAAACCTTTGTAGGTGCTTCTTGTGTAGGAGATGTGTTGCTGTAGGAACAGCCCTGCTGCCTTTGCACACAGGTGTGGTGCTCACTCAGACACAGAGCTGCAGATTTGGGGTCAGCAGTTGGTTCAAATCAGGTGTTTTCTCCCAGATTGATATTCCATGGGCTATAGGCATAGATGGACATTGGGCATTCCCAGGATGTGCTCTCTGCCCCAGCTCCTCCTGCAGTCCCAGGGCTGGAGCTCTGCTGACATTTATGAATTTATAAGAGTTTATAGGCTGTACAATGAAGAATCAAAGGATACAAATGACTTGCATTAAGCTTTCTGCAGCTCATGAAGGAAACAGACTAACACAAAAATTTAATTTGACATCATAAAGGTTTTAGGAATTAAATGGCTTGTCAGATAAAGTATCTCTCACCAACACATGTCCATAAAAATTTTTTTTTTTTCCTTTTTTATCCCAGTAATTCTGAATATTTAAGCCTTTTTACTTTGTCACCTCATGCTGATGGATTGAAACTTTCCTGACTGTTTTTCACCAAAATCCATCTGTTAAAACTGGGATTTTTTGTTAAAATGTCTGAAAAGAAAATTTTCTCTTAACTATTCATAAGAAACGGGGGGAGGGGTCTTGCATACATCCTGAAAAACCTGCAAGAAGCTAGAACTGCTAATGCATTGCTGTTTTTTTTCAGACTTTTTACTGTCTTTTTTTTTCCTTGCAGTGTGGCAAAGGTGCTGAAAACTTTGACAAATTCTTCACGCGAGGACAGCCGGTGTTGACACCTCCAGATCAGCTGGTCATTGCTAACATAGACCAAACAGATTTTGAAGGGTTCTCTTATGTCAACCCCCAGTTCATCCACCCCCTTCTAGAGAATGTAGCATGAAACGGTGGAACAGGAACAAACCCCACAGTGGGGGATGCTCCTTAACCCTACAATTTTTAGGCTTTTGCCTTGTTGATTCCATTTGGGCCTGGAAATTGTAGGGTTAGACAGTGGTGAGATGGGGAAAGGGCCACTTGTTGGCTTTGCCACAGCAACGTTGTCTTAATGGGAGGTAAATTAGTATCCAGTGCCCACTTACTCTTCTAGAAGTCCCCACTGACCTGTCTAAACTTACCTGGTTTTTGGTACGTTATTAACTTTTCTAACTCCCCACTGTCCTTTTGCTCCCTTTTCCACTCCCTGTGTCAGAAATAATCTGACACGTGGTCTGAAAAAGAAAACAACCTGGAATATTTAATCCTTTGGTGGAGATGCTGGGAGACGAGAGCGTGGGGCTGGAGGGACCCTCCTCCCTGCTCTGCCCGGGGACTCTGGGGAGCTCAGCAGCACGAGAGACTGAAGTGGAGGCAGCAATGGGGAGGAGAAGCTTTGCAAAAACATGGTTGAAAATACAACAGAAACAAGTTGGGACTGGGTGGGAGGTGGGGACAAAATCAAACCAGACCCTGAGGCTTCCTGACCTGATCCACTAAGCAACACCAAGGTTAAACACTCCAGCGGTGGCCAGACCTCTAGGATCTTTGCTGAGTAGCAGGTGATAAACTCAAGGGTGAAATTTTGTCTTTAATAATAATAGTAATAATTTTAATAATATTTTTGTGAATTTTAATCTCCATGAGATTATTCTGTGATCCAGGGTGCCATTGTTTGTTCAGTTAATTTAATTTACACCACTCCTCAAGTTTACTTGTTCACTGGTTCTAATACCAATATTTTACTATGAAGTTTGTGAACCTGGAAAGTAAAACAAAACTGTAACTCCGTAAATCTTATTTACATGTGTTTATTTATAGTCTGTAGTATAGGGCAGTAAATCAAGGAAAGCGTTATGCATACTAAAATTAACATAAAATGCAGCCCCAAGTGACTTCCTCATTTCTCCAGAATAACTCATGAAAATCAAGTGAGATTTAGTCTTAAAATAATCAGGTTTAATTCCAAAATCTTTGGGCTGTAGAATAACCGAGCCTGAAAGAAGCAGCACCTAAACCTTGTTTTATTGGTAGAATGGAATTTACTACATTTTACATATGCTTCATGCAATGAATTTTGCATGTTTAGTAATAACTCTTAATAATAAGGGTTAATAATAAGCAGATCTATATTATTGACATAATCGTATCAAGCATAAAAAGAGTATTATAAAAATTTTATAAAACAAATTGTGCTTTATTTGTGAGGTTCTTGTTCTGAATGACATCCTTTAGATTGAGCTCAATGTTTTCTTGCTCTTGTTTTAGTTTTTACTTTAGGTTTTGGATATTGTTAATGGCCTAGGGTATAACCTCCTTTTTTTAAAAGTAGATCTACTTTTAAACAATAATTGCTACCTGCAGGTTTTATACGAGGCTCAATTAGGCTTTCATTTCACATCTGCTTATTACTTACAGGGAAGGAAATAGACTTTATTTGCAATGATGAGCACTGTAATTAATGCAATCTTCTCCTCTCCTATCACTTAGAGAAACAAATTTTGATATTTCCTCTTACGGCTTCCCAGAAGATCTTAATTCAAATAGCAGTAAATATTTTTTGTGCATATTTTGGTTTTGTTACAGCATGTAAAATAGTAGTCAGTGCATTTCCCTGTATTTTTTTTGCCTCCTGCCTTGTTCCCTTAGCAGCCATAGGCACTTTGTGTCTGTCAGATGTGCATGATGATGCCAGGAGCATGATGTCTCTGTTGCTGCATGCAGACTGATTACAGTTTTTCCAGCATGTAAACATAATCAAAAAGTAAGATATTTGCCATAAAAGACTTCAATTTATACTAGATTATGTAACTTGGGGGGGGAAGGGAGGGGGGTCGACTTTCTAGTCATTTTTTCTGACAATAAAACATGGAACCTGTGCCAAAGACTCTGTTAGAAAGATCCAGTCCTGCCAGTTGGTGGACAGGTGGATGGGTTGGATTCATGGGGGTGACCTGTGGTGGGGTGGGACAGGTTTGGGTGAAATGGTTGGTCATGCTTCTGCACCCCTGGTGCCCTCAAAAGCCACATTTTTGGTGCCTAGGACACAAATTGCAACACTCCAGAGGTTTGACTTTTGCCCAGACCTTTTGCAGGCTCAGCTCTAAGCAAGGAGCATCTCCCCAGTAAGAGTGACCAGGTTTTGATGGGCAAACAGGGCTGATCTGGGCCTGGGAGAACCCTCTGCTGACAAGGAGCGTTGGCCAACTAACAACAACCTAAACCGTTGCCTAAATAAACAGAACTCACCATTTTTCAAGCATTTTAGGAGTATAATTTTTAAACCAGTCTGTGTCAAATATGTTATTGGCCAAGCCTGGGAGTTCGTTTTCTTCTTTGTATATTGTCTACTTACAAAATTATGGTATTCACCATAAAACATGTGGACTAGTGCAGCATTTGTGACTATTTATGGTTTTTTCTGGATATTAATAGCCTGCCATAGCTTAGGAAAATCTGAGTATCATGCTGTAGAAGATACTGGATTCAACAGATTCCTGAGGCTCAGATTTGTAATAATTAAGGGGCTCTCAAGTCAGTCAGTCTGCCAAGAGGTGGCAGTACCTGGGTTTTAAGTATGTGATGTGAAAAAGAGACTTGAGAAAGGAAAATCCTGGGAGAAATCCCAGCACCCAGGGTTTGGAAGTAAGAAGAGCAGTAAAGGGGCAGAACTGAACTGAGCAACAAACAGGCAGGAGATCCCATGGGCTGACATCCCCAAACACTCCTGGTGTTCCTGGTGAAATACAAGTTGTCCATGGAAGTCCCATTGCAGGCAGGTGTTGCTGGCACAGCTGGGGTGGTTGGTGCTGTTCAGAACATGGCATTAAAGAGCTGGTCCAACATCTGGACAGAGCTGCTCATTTTCTGGCTACTTCTCATAACTGGTTTCTAAGGCACTTGCATTCACTCCCCAGTTTTTCTGATGTAGAAGCAGAAATTCCTCTTTAATGTTGTTACCTCAAGTCCCTGGGCTTGCCACATCTCATATCATCTTCTGTAGGTGTCTGTAATGCAGGTTAAAGGTGCTGTGAACTCCTGGGTCCTGCAGGAACAGGAGAGGGTTGTATAAAGCAGGGGTTGGATTTTTGTGTGGCTCATGAACACTCACGCTCGGACCAACCCTTTAATGGGAATTCCAGGTGGTTTGCTTGTCATCCCCAAATTTACCTTAAGTAGCTAGCAAGCACTTTTATACCTTTTCAAATACAGATGTTATTTATATAATACTTTTTTAGAAGGTTATGGTTTCTAGGGAACACATATGAACAGAGAGAGAGGCATTAGACCTGTTGGAGGAGTGCAGAGGAGAAAGGCCTGGGGAATAAACCTTATGAAGAGCAATTGAAGGAGCTGGGACTGTTTAGTTTGAGGAAGAGGAGGCTCAGGGGAGACCTCATCACTCTCTACAACTACCTGAAAGGACATTGCAGAGAGGTTTGTGCTGGTCTCTTCTCACAGGTAGGGGGCGATAGAACAAGAGCAAATGGCTTCAAGCTGCAACAGGGGAGGTTTAGACTGGACATTAGGAACAAATTTTTCACAGAAAGAGAGGTCAGACACTGGACCAGGCTGCCCAGGGAGGTGCTGGAGTCACCATCCCTGGTGGTGTTTAAAGGTCATTTAGATGTGATGATGGGGAATATGGTTTAGGGAAGAACTTTGTAGAGTAGGGTTGATGGTTGGACTCGATCCAACCTGAGTGATTCTATGATTCTCCTCTATGATTCTCTGCTTTTCTTTCACTGGTGTTCAGCAGCAGCCATAATCCAAACACCCACGTTATTACAAAGATTTCTAAAAGTCAATTTGAAAATTAAAATACACTGAAGCTGGGGTGGAAGTTTTGGGAGCCATGTTTCCATCCCACGTGCACTCGAGTCCCGAGGGGCTCTGGAGCAGCCCCGTTCCTGCCAGGGAAGGCACAGGTCTGACAAGTCAAATTTCCAAGGTGTTTTCAGGGATTAAATGGGACTTAACTGGCTCCTAGGCAAATTTCTTCATTATTTGGGCATCTGGGTGTTTTTATCCACCTCTGAGTCACTTCAGGAGGGTGGTGGGTTTCCAGGGCAGCCACTTCACCCACTGCCCAGTCTCAATGCTCTTAGCAAGGAGGCACATACATGAGGAGAGAGCATGTTCCCGTAAGAAAATACTCCCCCTAAATCTAATTTAGAGGAGAAATGCAATTTAGCTCTCTGATCATTCTTTCCAGAAACACAATTGAATTTCCTTTTACAAACTGAAGAAACTTCTTCTGTAAATCAGCTGTTAGTTTGCAAGCAAGTCATCATAGCTAAGTGCTGTTGGCCTTTGAAATCCACCCTGTCTTTTGGGGTGAATTCAATTGAATAATGCTGGGCTCCTCTGAAATTAATAAGGTCAAGTGAGAGAAGAACTTGTCTTCTGGTCAGAAAGATGACGTGTCCAAGGGCCAGCAGTAGGTGGGACAACTTGCAGAGTCTGTTTTCTTAGTGCATCCAGATGCCATCCCAGTTCAATACCACAGGAGACACATGCAATTAGCAGAGGGGGGAGATCCTCCTTATTAAGCAAGACACATTATTGGAAATAATAATAACCCAATAATAAAACTTTGATATGAGCAGAAATCGTATTTATAATATTGAGTTTACAGTGGGCTTGCAGACCTGCCATGAAACTTCTGGAAGTATTTAATGTGATTTTTCAGTTGGTTTAGTCATTAGCAGAGATTATTGTAGGTGTGTTTTGTGTCTTTGCAAGCAGGGGGTTGGCTCTAGGTGCTGCCTTCCCTGGGTGCTCACCTAGTAGAGGACTAGACAAGCTAAAGCACTTTTTTCCTTCAGCTCCTCACTCTTAGATGGGATCTGAAGTAGTTCAGTTGAAGAATTAAAGTATTAACTCCATAAACATGTAGGATTTCCTACCAACCAGTAATGACTGGTAATTAAACAGCCTTATCATGAGTGATCATCCTGCACTACAGCCCTCCTGCTCCTAGGAACACCAAGAGGGCAAGTTCTTCACCTCTCTGCCTCAGTTACCTCATCTGCAAAATGGGGGTAATAATACTTACTTTCCTCACAAGGAGCTGTGAGGACTTCTTAGGTAATGTTTCTAATACACTCTTAGCCTGCAGAGAGTTGTGTAAGTATTATTATAACTTTTACTATTAAATCAGCTTAATCAACTCACACGGTATTGCTGGATATACCGTGGCATTTCTACTTTTTTATAGAACTTTAGTAATTCTGTTGAAGCTGTTTAAGGAGAAGTAAACTCAGAGCTGATGTGTTTCCTACAGGATCTGGAGTCCAGCTTTTGTGAACTGGAGTCAGGCTGTGGTGGGGAGTGGTGGTGGGGGTCAGCTGCACTTTCCTCTTCCCCAGTTACTGAGATTTCCATGTGCAATTGGACAATTCCATGTCAATGGAAGTCTTAGCAGAGCTGATTATTGCAGAGTGAGATTCCCTATGGGTAAATAAAGTCAGCCCAGCTGTTTTCTAGCAATATTTACACAGCCTCCTATGGAAGGAGAAGTGATGTGCTTTATGCAGCTGATCCAGCCCTGACAGGTTTATTCTGTTGGTGTTTTAATGTATTCCCCTGTCGTAGATCTTCACGCTTTGCTTTTCCTTCTGTGTGACACCCTAGTTGAAATGTGAAAGAGAACTGTCCTAGAAGCTAGGATTTTTCTTCTGCTGATGTCAGTCAGCCAAAAAAAAATAGAAAATCAGCAGTCTATTAATAATTGTAAGCAGTGAAGTGCAGGGGGAGAAGCAGCAGCATTGATCCCAGCCCAACCTGCTCCCACTGAGGCTCATTGGGAAGTCTACAGCTGCTGTTACATGGGTTTTATAACCATCAGTTGGTGACAAGAACACTCTAATAGAAAGCAAAATTATGTTTCTGACCTTTCCCTAAGAACTCTTTGAATTATTTTGTGAACCATGAGAGGTGATAGCATCAATAGCTCTGTCCTTCCAGAGGTTCATGGGCTCCTGGCTTGGTCCTCCAAGTGGAACCTCCACATGCTTAGAGCTCACTGGGTGCTCAGTGCTTTACTGGAGCCAAGTCCAAGGGGTCCAGCACTGGCAGCACTAAGCCTGTAAGCCCCAATTCAGCAAAAATATTCATTTTGCTGCTGTTCAGCAGAGCAGGGATCTTTGGGCTTTGAGCAAAGGAGCTTCACATCCCATAGAAGTCAGGAGAATTTGCCCACTTGGACGCTTTGCTGACTTGGAGCAGGAAAAAATGTTCTTGCACTGATAAATCTAATCTGTGGCTTATTCCCCACAAAGTCTTTCATTTATTCTCTCGTGCTATTAAAATGAATGTAAGAAAAGTAATTTCAGCAAAGCGAAGCTCATTGCCTCTTTTCAAAATGTGCATTTCCCACCACGTGTGGTTTTGCACAATACTGAGCACTCCTGACATTTTTTAATGGTTGCATGTTATTTTAATGTTACCTTTTTTTTTTTTTAAAATAGGGAGTAAACCCACCTGGAACTCGTTCATATTTTTAAATATTATTTTAAGACCCAAATTTTGTATTTATGAAGAGGAGAACATTATTTATTTTGTCATTTATCTGCAAGATGCTACCAGAAAATCTGGAAAGGCCATTCATTTTTCAAAAAAAATAAAATTTAAAAAAAAAAAATAAAATAAAATCATTGGAAGTCTAGTGGGCAAGACTGGTGTATAAATTACAGCATTTTTTTCTGAATTCACAATATCTTCAGTCTTTGTTTGCATGAGATGCTTTTGTTAAATATTAATTGTAGTTTCAAAGCAAGTGTGTATGAATAAAAATACTGATCATTACTTTGGTGAGAGTTTGCTCTGCCTCTAGGAAATTCCATCTCAACATTAACTCCACAGAGCTGCAGAGGTTCCAGACCTTGATTCTCCATTCACACCCACACCTCCAACCTGGGCCCTTTCTTAATTCCTGTGGATAAACCAAGAGGAAAAGAGGCTTAACTGGGAAAAGCTGCATCTGTAAGAGGATTTTGGGTTGCTGAGAGATGCTCAGGTGGCTCTTGGAGCCAGCACGTCCCTGGCTCGGTGTCTCTGAGCTGCCCCAGGTGTGGCTGCCACAGGGAAAAACAGCCCCAGGAGTGAAGGGAGGTCTCAGGGTGGAGTATCTGGTTGTCTGATTCTGAGTTTGATGTGAGACTTTCTGGAGGAGGGATAGACTCTCCTTCTCAGGAAGACCCCAAGAAAGTCAAACATCACCTTTTGACATCCCTGTGTGCCTGAGCCCTGGATAATTCATTCCACCCTCTGCCACTTCTCGGGGAAGGGGTTTGTTTCATGGTGATTCCTGCTGCTCAGAGCCCACCTTTGCCATGAGATACAGTTTTAGCACCCCTAGAGGAGAGGACACAACCTCCCAGCCCCACCAGCCATACTCACCTTGAGTCCTGGCACTTGCTTGCTTTATGTTGATGTCATTTTGTTTCCAAATTTGCAAGCAATGTCCAAATATTGTGACAACTTGACAGACAACTTCTGCTTGCTCTCAGATGTATTGAGTCTCATGCTAATTCAATAATTAGTTTAATTTGCAGAAAAGTCTGGCTGGGTTTGGTTTAACCAAACCACTGGTGGTACCACAGAGTCCTTGGATTTGGGGTGAGACACAGCTCAGCAGATGGATGTGAGTCTCTAAACAACATCCAGGCTTGTCCCTGGGGAAAGGCAAGTCTGGCAGAGCTGTGGGTGGGTGGAAAGTTGCTCCAGCCTGACACAAATGTTGGTACCAGGCATCTGAGGAGCTGGTGCTGTCAGACATGCTGGCTGTGGGTGGTTCTGCTCCTCTGCTGCCCTGGCCAGGAGTGGAGGTGGACTCCGGGGTGAAAAGGAGAGAATTTGTACAAACTGTGGTTTTGTTGGACTGTTTCTAAGCAGGCAACGTGAGGCTGGTGGCCCTGGGAAAATGAAGAGTTAAAGGCTTGTGCTGGAGAGGCTGAATCTCTCCGTGCTGGCCTCATCCCGTACATGAGAGCATCTCCCTCAGGAATGGTTCCAGCACCCAGCACTCAATAAATCCCAGCAATTACTCACGTCCCCCACCCGCAGCTGAAGACACGTCCTCCCTCTCTCCCGGACCAAACTTCTCCTCAGAGATTTGGGTATTTGCCTTCGAAATCTCAGAATATTTTTACAGACCTGCTACGTGAGTCGCAAATATAACCAGCTCCTCTGAGAGCTGCCAGGGTAGCTAAAATGATGACTGCATTAATTACCACAAGGTAATTACAATCCCACTCAAGCAACCTTCACTGCTTGGCTGGAAAAAAAATCTTAAGTCCTGGGGAGCTGTGGTAAAGGAAAGACAAATCACTGAGGGGCCAAGAGCAGGAAAGCTCTTGCCACAAGTGAATGGGTTGTCCTCAAAGGGATGTTTTCCCCAACTTCATCTGTCACCTTCCCAAAGTGATGCAAAGCCCAACAAAATGGGGATCTGACCAGAACAGTCAGTGGTAAGTCTGGACCCCCAGAGTTAACCTGCAACCTTTTTCTTTGCTTTTTTTCCCAAAGGAGGAGTGTGGAATGAGACAGATCTCATGGGAAATGAGTCAATGCTGTCTCCTTCTCAAGGGACTTGCTGAATGTGCTGCCAGGGTGACAGTGTCAGACACCAGCTGCCACTTCCAGTGTTCATTACTGGTCCCTGAGTCAGCCCTGACATCCCACCTCAGGAGATGTCACAGCTCTGACGAAAAGGGGGGGAAAAAATCCCAAAACCAATTTAAAGCTCAGTACCCGAGTGAGAAAAAAACCCCAACCCTGCAATGGCTGTTTGCTTAGAAGTGTTTTAGATCTTATTCTCACCCAACAAGGGTGGCAAAAATCACCCATCTCTTCCTCTGCCACAGCAGAGCCTGTGATTGACATGCTGGGAATGAATTTCCCGTTCCCCAGAGGGCTCAGCTGGGAACAAAACTTGAGCTGCTCCCCAGAGGTGATGGTAACGTGGCTGTTTGCTGGGCTGGGGAAGGGGCTTTTGGAGCCATGTGAAGTATCTGGCTCATGTGGCTGGATGTCCAGCAGATGGGATGAGGGGCCTGACTCTGCCTCTCAGGAGCACAGGATGCACGTGCTGTAGTTACAGTCACTCACCCAGGTGAGTGGGGATGCTTGGGGGACTGGGATGTTCACAGCAGCATTTCAGCTGCTGAGTTTGCCCAGTAAAATCTGGTTTTCAGGGACAGACCTTTCAGTAAACCTGTGCTTATTCCCAACCTGCCACTCGTGTGTGGCTCTGGGCAGCCTGGGCACAAACTAGTTGTTCCTTGGGTTGCAAACCAATGTTTGGTCCATATGTGTGTAATTTTACTTTCAGCTTTGAAGACTTGATCCACCACCATTTATCTCACTCCTCTATTCAGAGCCCTTAATAAAACCCAGGGCCCATAACAGGAAGACTTCTGAATCTGTATAAAACACTCTGCCACAATCCATATAAAAACTTCATTAAAGCTTCAACATTTTCAGTGACACCTCCAGAAACACTCTTCTTTTAACAGATTCATTTGCTTCTCCTACAAGTGTAATCATGTCTGAGACACTGATTAGATATGATTTCAGCAAAAAATCCTGCAGAAATGGTTATAAAAGCAACCAGCAATGAGTGCAAGGGTAGAAGAGGAGATAGAGCATGGGCCAGCGACGAGAGCACCCCAAAACTTCTTGAATCAGTTCCTGGTCCTTTTGGGGTAAGGCATTTAGCATTCTTCTGCCTGGTTGACCCTAACATCATTAAAAGACTGGTAATGAATTCAAGTGCTGTATAAATCACATGGAAAACTATTACTCTTAATACAAGCGTTCTGAGGCTTTAATAATTGATGTCATCTAAACTGCTTTCCAAAACATGACCTTTTAAATTGGATTGCTGGGGCTGGAGCCATCCCTCATGTTTGCCAGCCAGCCTGGGTGGCTCCCTTGGGGCTGTGCTGGGGAGCCTGGAGGGGTCCCCATCCAGGGACCAGCCACCAAAGGGGTTGTGTTGCTGGGACCTCCACTCTTTTTGCAGAGGGTAAACAGTAGTGAGAGCAAACTTACTGCCAGCATCTCTTCTAGCTTGTCTCACTGAAGGGTTCTTCCCTCTTGCGTGGTGAAGCTGTGGGACATGAGCTCTTCACGCCCTTCCCAACCTCCCTCCCTCCTCAGGCCACCACAACACTAAAGGATGGACCTGGGTGGGGCAAATCTCCTGAAGTGGCACATCCTCAGCTTTTATTAGCTCCGTTTAGACCCAGATAATTACAGGGGGTGTTTTATTTCAAATAAAGTCTCTGACTTCCGCTCACACGTGTGCCTTTGTTGTCCCCTGAGTCAGAGACTCTTGGGGAGGCTGCGAAAGGCTCTGCACCTTTTTTTTTTCAGCTTTCACACAGCATGTGGGTGCCGAGATAAAAATAAAGTTGCTCCTTTCCTTGTGCTTCCTCCCAAGCAGCGGCTCCAGGCGAAGGGATGTGGAGGAGAAACAGCAAACGGAGCTTCAGCTCCAGCAGCCCCCAGGAGTTAATTCCTTTAATTCAGTCGTGGTGCAAGCAGGATGTGAAAACCCTCCCCGGAGAGAGGAAAGTGGCTGGTGTTCTCTGGTGCCTTGAGTGTTCCCTCTTTTCCTACTTTTCAGTGCTGAAAAACTCAACAAATAATCATGTTGCTGCTGGGGTAAGGAGCAGAGGTTGTATAAACATGTGTTGACCCCTGTCACATAACAGGACCCAGCTGGAGCAGCCCAAGGTTACATCCCACCCGCCCAGCATCCCTGGGTGCTGAGGCTGTGGATCCCAACCCCAGGCTGCTGATCCAGTTTTGCTGCCCAGTGCCAAATCCATCCCACAAACACCCCCTCATGGAAAGAGAAAATCTCCAAAGCCTCTCCAGCAAGTGGTTCCCAACCTTTGGGAGCTGCACGGGGGTGGCAGAGGGTTGCCCCAAGCGTTGTGCTGGGGCTGCTGTGTATCTCTGCCCTGCTCCAGGGGCTGCCCAAGCCTCTCCTTGGCCACGCTGCCCACGGAAAGACAGAAAATAGCAATAGCTGGCATGGAGCATCCGTCACCTCCCACACAAGCCACAGCAGCTCCAGCATCACAGCACCAGTTCATTGCATCTACCTGCTCTGTCTCCTCTTTCCCTGGGCAAAGGCTGGTGCAGACTCACCCTTCCCGTGCCCAAAATGTTTCTTAGAGCCTGGTGTTAAGGGAGTGGAGCATCTCCCTTGTGAGGAAAGGCTGAGGGAGCTGGGGCTCTATAGCTTGGAGGAGACTGAGGGGTGACCTCATTAATGTTTATAAATATGTAAAGGGAGAGTGTCAGGAGGATGGAGCCAGGATCTTCTCAGTGGCATCCAATGATAGGACAAGGGGTGCAAGCTGGAACAGAGGAGGTTCCACATAAATATGAGAAGAACCTTCTTCCCAGTGAGGGTGACAGACACTGGCCCAGGCTGCCCAGGGAGGGTGTCGAGTCTCCTTCTCTGGCGACATTCAAGAACCCCCTGGACGTGTTCCTGTGTGACCTGATCTAGGGGATCCTGCTCTGGTGGGGGGGTTGGACTAGATGATCTTTGGAGGTCCCTTCCCATCCCTAACTTTCTGTGGTTCTGTGATTAAAGTCCCGGCTGTTTGCTGGGCGGATTTGCTGTCTCAATAATTCAGCATGGAGCAAATTAAAGGCAGTGGGAGGGGAGGTGAACCAGAGGTTTCCTAGCAGTTTGTGGCCCAGGTTGATAGGACCAGGCATGTTGTTGTATAATGTCCTGAGTGCCTTCAAGGTGACTTCTGCTGGAAGGGAAGAGGCTCCCTTTGGATGTCACCTGCAGGAATTAAACACTTGTAGCTGAAAGGAGATGGGTCCTCAGCACCCTGCTGCACTGCTGGCAGCCCAGGGAGAGCTGCTGTAAAGAATTGCTTCTGGTCTGGGCCATTAATGAAGCTTAAATCCCTCCTCACTAATAAGATTTGACCTCAGGTGCATCCTAAAAACTGCCTGCTCAGGTGTTCATGGAGCTTCATAATTCCACACTGGTTTTGAATGTGGTATGAAAAGCTGCTCCACCAGTAGGAGGGTTGGCAGAGCTGCTTCAGCTGGGCCAAGCCCTGCAAGGACCAGCACAGCTGAATAGTGTGATGTGCAAGATCCCACCCAGCTTCACTCACCCCACATGTGGCCATGGTGGAGGATCCTCCCTCTTGGGGAGGGGAGAGCTCAGCAGGAAAGGGGGAAAAGGGGGGAGGTCAAAGTGGTGCTGCTCTGGAAATGTTGAGATGGTGTTAACATCAAACAAAAAACCCCAAACCAGCTGTTGCAGGATTTGCCAAGTCCTGCCCCAAGTTTTGGAGGATTCTCAGAAGATGCAAAGTGCTAATTGCACTGCCTGGAACAGCCACCCTGAGCTCCTGGCCAGGAGAAGGGAGGTTCTGCTTATCTTCACCATCAGCAGGGAGGTAAGCGTTATTGGGAAGGAATTATGGAGAGCTGTTAATGAGCTAGGAGAGCTTAGTTGTGCTTCTGGGGTTTTGGGAGGCATCACTGGTGGCCTTTGCATCCAGGTGCTGGCAGGGTGGTGGGAAATGCTGCTGGTGTGAGTGCTGGCACCAGGCACCCACTTCACCACAGCAGAAGTTGCTGTATGAGACAAGCAGCCCTGGAAAACCCATCCGAGTGTTTTAGCCTGAGCACATTTGCATAGAAGCAAAGGGGAGGGGAGGAAGAGGCTGCAGCCCAAAATGTGTATTTCTAATTGATTATATGCATGGCTGCTGGGGGCCTCTCACACTGTAATGGTTAATTATGTCACTGCCTGTACGTGCTGCTGCCTTTATTTGTGTGGTATTCAAATAATCCTGCACAGGGCCCAGGCAGCTAATAGAGCACATTGCCTGGCTGGGGAGAAATTCAGGTCTGCTTTGGTTTGGGGGTTTTTTTAACAATATAGAGAAAAGACAAATAACAAAGAGCCAGTTACCGTATTAAAATAATGTCCCCTGACAGAATATGATGAACATCCAGGTCTAACCTGCCTCTTGGAGCTTTTTGACCTCATTGGTCATTCCTTGCTGATTAGCCCCATCCCAGGGAAGTCTCCTCCACCCTGGGGCTGGGGGTTCTGGGAGGCATCGCTTCTTTGACCACCTTTTTTCAGTGCAGAATCCATTCTGCTGACTGAATCCCTGCTCTCTCCTTATTATCTATTCCCCAACGGGGTTTTTTTTGCCTTCAGTTCTTCCTCGAATGCAAATGAGAGGTAAGAAATACCTGCAGGGGTTGTTTTGAGAGCTCCAGCTGCAAGGAAGGATACACCAAGAGACACTCTTTGCAAGCCCAGCCAGCTCTTCCTTAGGGGGCTGAGGGATGAATTTGCTGAATTTGCTATAATTTAAGTACCACTGTAATTTTGTGTGAAAGAACACATGCAGAGGTGCAGTCTCTCAAAGACAAATAACCTCTTTGCTCTGGCTGCCAGCTAAGGTCCTACTGGGAGGCAGGTTTCCACCAGCCTGGATCTTTGCTGATTAGGCTCCATCGTGTTCTGGGTGGAGAAATCAAAACTTCTACATCTGCATCAGCTTCTATTATTTCTAGAAATCCAAACAGAGCTCAACAAGCCAGAACACATGGATCCATTGACTTCAAACAAGCCAACCAACCAACCAACACCTCCTCGCCATTTCATCTCTCACTTTATTTTGAATTGTTCTATTTAGGATAGTCATGTTTTGCTAACTGAGGACGCCTTGAGCAGGGATGCAGCACGTCATAGCCAGAGCCCTGGGAATTGGTGATCCAGTACTTACTAGAGACTGAATTTATTAGACTTGTAATTAATAATGCTTTTATCTTGCTGCTGTCACTGCCCAGCTCCTGGCTGGAGGAGCAGCCCTGGTATGTGCAAAGCCCTCACCTCAAATAAGCTCTCACTGCAGAAATTGTGCCCAAATCCAAGCTTCGGGTGCTGTGATGGTGGCCATGAGGTGCCCTTGGCCCTGGGTTGGCAGCTCATGCAGCAGGAGTTACTTACATGGTGTGTGACCCTTTCCTTGTCCTTCCTGCTCTGTCCAAGGAAGTGTTCCATTGCTGGGCACCTTGATGGAGCTGCGTATTATTCTTGGCTCTGCCCCTCATTTTCTATGTGTTTTGGCTGAATCACTCAGCCTGGTGATGGTTTCCAGAGCCCACAGCACCTGTCTCAGTGTTCCTCTCTCCTTTAGTCCTGGCTTTCTCCCTGCCCTGGTCCCAGCCCTGCCAAGCTGGCTCTCTCCAGCACACTGGCTTGCTGCCCTCCAATCCTCCCCGCTGTCTGCTGTGTCCTTAGCTGTGGGTTTGTGTGACACTGGTGGCTGGAGTCAGTTCTCCCTTTCCCAGCTCCTGAGTCGTGTCTTGGGGAGCGCAGCCCACCCTGGGCAGTCCCACCCCAGGTATTTCTCCAAGCAGGGGGTGCAGAGGGGCTGGGGGGTGCATGCAAGGGAGGATGCACAGAGGGATGGGGGCATTGCTGACTCCCACTCCAGCCCTGGTGATGGACTGGAGCCACCAGCCACAGCCGAGGGACTGGAGATGGATGAAGGGAAAAAGGAGAGGAAGAGACCAGAGGAAAAGAGGGAGGAAAGTGGGGAAATAAAGGGAAAGGGTGAAAGGGGAGGGAAGAACAGGGAAAGGAGGCATAGAGGGAAATGAGGGAGGGGAAAGGGAGGGAAGAAGGGGAGGATGGAGAAAAGGAAGGAGGGATGAAGGGAGGGAAAGGGGGTATGGAGGGAGGGAGAGGTGGGCTGGCCCCACCGGCGCCATGTGATGCCCTCTCCTCCCCGGGCTCTCCCGGCGCGGAGCATCCCCGAGGCCGGCGGCCGCGTCCCGCCGCCGGAACAGCGCCCGCGGGGCCGGTGAGTGCCGGGGACCGGAGGGGACCGAGGGTGCACCGGGGCGGGGGGCGGCTGGAGCCCCTTCCCATCTCCTGGCCAGGCAGCTCCCCGGGGATGGGAAGGTTGGAAAGGGAGGGGGGGAAGTGGCTTCGTGGCGGGGGTTCCCGAATTGAGTGTAAAAACCTGAATTGAGTGTAAAAACCTGAAAGTTTAAAGCCCGGGCGGGGGGGTGCGGTTGGGAGGTGCCGCCTGGGTGCGGAGCAGCAGGTTTGGGGCTGCTATTTCTATATTTTCCACATCCCCTTTGGAGTCAGAGCCCTCGGTAGGTCTCCCCGGGAGATGGGGGGGCACAGACACCGCGGGGGCACCGCCCAACAGCGGTACCGGGGTGCGGAGCCGCGTCCTTAGCGTGCACAAAGCGCAGCCGAGCTCCCGGTGGGAACGGCTGGACCTGGGGACCGGGACCGTGTCACCGAGCCCGAGCCCTTCGCCTTACCTGCCCTGGGTGCACCGGCTCTGCCATGGGAGCCGGGGTTTGCCGGAGCCCCGGCTCAAAGGGTCAACCTTGGCTCATGGGGAGCCGGTAAATCCCGGCTCCTCATCCCAGGGCTTTTCTCCACCATGCTTCCCAGAGACACAGAGGCCATCTCTTGGACTCTATGAGCATCCCTGTCTTCACCAGTGACTTTCGAGCGTTGAGCTGAGGAAAGGAGGTGTATTGTTCACCAGGAATATAAAAATCTGCTGGGAATCAGTGTTTTCTCAGTGTAGTAAATCCTTTGGAGAGGGTGGTGTGGATTCAAGTGAGACTAGCTGGGAAAAACCTGACCTGGTTTTTAAGTGAAGTAAAGTAGAAGGGGGGGGGGATAAGAAAACTGGATCATGTGTTACCATATGAACAGGAGAATGGGGACGTGGAGCTTGTCTTCACTTCTCCACATGCTAGTTATTCATATCTTGTGCAAGGTGGTGAAAGGTGGAACAAGGCATTTCAGGCACCACGGCAGCGAGCAGGGCGGGTTTCTGACACGTTCTGCTGGTGATTAATTGCTTGGCATTTCATAAAGCTCCATCAACCCCTGACAAGTGATGATTTTGAGGGCTGGGTCTTCCAGGCACGAGGCAGCAGGAGGCTCCTTGGTGGTGCCCAGAGCGTGGGTCTGACCTGCAGCACTGGTGTCCCCACCATGCCCCTTGTACCCCCCAAACCTCCGCAGGGGCGAGGGCAGCGAAGAGGAGACCTCAGCAGAGCTGGTAGGTGACCTGCATGGTGCAGGTGAGCCTTTGGGAAGGGCAGCAAGGCTGTTGAAGTCACTGGAAGTGGCACTACTTCAGCAAGATGCTGAAAAGGGGGATTTCACAGAGTTTTGTGCCGTAGCAGCGGGTGTTGGTGGTGTGACCTGGGCAGGCAGCTTTGCTGGAGGAGCATTCCCACGTTCCCATCACTGCTGCCCTTTGCTTTCACAAGTGCTGTGAGTTTGGGCTCCCCTTAGAGGCTCATCTGCTGCTGGTTTTTAAGGGCACTGTTTCAGTCTGTCGCATCGTGACCCACATAAAAAGCCAAAGGGCTGGAGAGTGGCTCTCAGCAACCCCTCCTGTTGCCATCACACCTTCCCCTCGGCCACTCTGTGGCTGCTCCACGTGGCATCCAGGGGACAGAAATCCCTCTGTGTGTTTATTTCTCCAATCCCCTGCTGTATTATCGCGGCTGCTGAATATATTCATTGAGCTGAATCAATCCCCACCTGGCAGCAGCATCCATACCACAGCATTTGCAGCTTCAGCTCCATTTATGGGGAGGGAAGGGAATGTAAAATACGAAAGGGAAATAATGCACAAGCCCACAGAGGCTTCAACAGCATCAGCAAGCTGTGAGCTGCACAAATGTACAGCTGGGAGCTTTTCATAAGTCAGCTGGGAAGATTTAAAGCCCTGGTCTTAAGGTGGAATTTGTAAAATAACGAGATGATGGAGTCTAGGTCAAAAGCTATCTAGGAGTCTTAATCTCACTGAAATTAAGGGTCGTGTGCCTTCTAGGTGTGCTCTAGAAAGAGGATTTGGGATGGAAACCACACCGATTTCATCACTGTGTAGCCACCAACTTCTGACATTTCTAGTAAAATATTTACTGGGAAGATGGCATTTGTTGAATACACACTGAGGCACCATCAGGCTCAGAAATGGGCTGTTACAGATGCGTGGGGTTTGTGTGTGGTCCCTTCGGAAGGTGGGACGTGCAGCTTTGCCTTTATTCTGAAGGAGGTTTCGTTGCTCATCAGCACAGAGCCTCGCTAGGGCGGTGCTGGCGGCTGTGCCGGGCAGGGGGGATCTGAGCAGCACAGCAGATGGCAGCCACTGACCCAAGACAACTTGCAGATAATTCCTTTTCCCACTGGATGCACGTCCACTGATGCTGGGTGATGTCCCCATCTGCAGGGAGCAGAGGCTCAGGTCTGCCAGGGCAGGACCTTGCTCACCCTCGAAGCCACCTACAAGTGGGCAGCCCCATGGCCCTGGATGCTTCTCTGGAGACATTAAATGGTTGCTTGCAACCAATGTCCCTTTTCTCTGTGGCAGCTCTGGCTGGGAGTATCTCTGCTTGCTCCAAGAGGTGTGGTGGGTTATGTTTGGTAGAGGTGACCTGAACGTGGGATTACAGAGGGGTCCTGGACAAGCACCTGTGTCCCCACACCTTCTCAAATTGCCAGGACAAGTGGGACAGCAGAGCTGTGAGCATGGTGGGTAGAAACCTTCCCTTCTGCAGCAGTTAAAGTCAGGTGTAAACGGGAGGAGAGTCTCTGTGTGGGTTTGGTTATTAAAAATTCAGTAACAGAGGTTGAGACCTTGATGCCAAGCCTAGATGAGACATTCCAACCATTGCTTAGACATATGCAGAAGGAAGCTTTCCAGTCCTCCTTTTTCCAGGACAGAGTCACTCACTGGGTGTCACTTCCCAAGCAAAAGCTGAGCTGTCTCTTTGTAGGGATTAGCACCTCAGGGACTGAGATAAAATCATCACAGAAGAAAAATTTAACTATTTGGGAAATACCAAACAGAGGTGATGCTCAAGTCAGACACTGCAGGAGCTGATGTGGTGGCCCACAACATGTGCTGGCACAAGATGGGATGGGAAATCCTGGAGCATCCTCCATCAGCTCACATGGAGTGACAGACCATGAACATCTCACAGCTAGAAACGTGATTGGAAGCCCATTATTCAAGAGACCTCCCCAGGACTGTGGCAGTGTCTGGGTGAAGCTGTGGTGGGACTGGTGGCTGTTCTGCCTTTGTCTTCTGCTGCTGTGCCTTTTACTAGAGTAAGGGTTGATGCCATCCTCAGCTTCCCTTGCTTCAGATGTGCCCTGGTTCCTGCTGATCAGTGGTGGCTCTTGCACTCAGAGCTCCACTGACTTCACATTCAATAGCAAATGGTCCTTTCTTGGCTGCTGTTGGGAGATCCTGGAAGCTGCAGACAGCCAGAAGCAGCACAGCAAACCCAACCTAGAAAACTGGGTGATCTGAAGAGTTGTGTTAAATCCTTCCTGGAATTTCTCTGTGGGAAGCAGCACATCTCTCCTGAAGAGCAGACAAGGTGAGAAACTGGGACAATCTGCCCTTTTCTGTACAGTGACTGAAGGAGGGTGGGGATGGCTGAAGAGGAAAGCGATGTCAGCATGATGTGTCTCAACTGATTCACAGCTCTTGCTGGGAAATGTCTTCCAGACCACATGGAGAAGAAAACATCAGGTCATTGTAGAGGTGGTAGGAGAGGTACTGCGGGGTGGGTGCCATAGGAACCAGTACGTGGTGATATAAAGGGATGGTGTGAACAGGAGAAGGGTGAAAGGTGGAGGTGGAGACCAGCTGCACATAGTCAGACAGAGTTTCACCTGGGAGAAGGATGGAAAAGGAGTGAGGATGAGTCTATTCCCTGCCTGTTCCTGCAGACCTTCCCAGGACACACCTGTGCTTCCCTGTGCTGAGCAGAACAGGCAATTGGTGTCCTCCTGAGCTTGGCACTGAGCCCTGCTCCTCTGGACAGGTCACACTGCCTGTGCCTGGTCTTAGGCTGCTCCATGTCCTTCAGGGTTTTTCCAACCTTGTCTACCTTGAAATCCTGGAAATGGCAGTGAACCTTGCTAACAACTGAGTAGTGAGAAGTTTAATAACTCCAATGGTGTAAAAATGCTTATTATGTGCTTTAATGTTCCTGACTATCAAACTCAACAAGCTACACAAAACAAAGACCTTTCTTACGTGAAGATGGGACCAAACTTCTGCAGCTGCTCAGCATCAGACCTGGAGAGCTTGTGCACAAAGACATCACCACCAGCACCTGAGGACCTGTATCTCAAAGCAAAGGCAAATGGAGCAGCCCTTGTGTTTGATAACGGGGTTTAATGGCAGCCACAAGTGGCCCTTGGGTTATTAGGATGTTTGCCTGAGGTGTGGCTCATGCAGCCCTTCTCTGCTTGCTTTGTGCCATTGTTTCAGTGTTGGAGGCTGTGTATTAAACTGGTTTCTAAGCAGGGAAGTGGGACCTCATAGTGACCTTCCAGTACCTGAAGGGGCCTATGTAAAGATGGGGGAAGGGCTATTCAAAAGGGGTTGTAACGACAGGACAAGGAGTTATGGTTTGAAGCTAGGAAAGGAGAGATTTAGATTGGATATTAGGAAAAAGTTCTTTAACATGAGGGTGATAGATCAGTGGAATGGGCTGCCCAGAGAGGTGCTGGAGGCCCCATCCCTGGAGTCCTTCAAGGTCGGGCTTGATGGGGCTGTGAGCAGCCTGCCCTAGGTAGAGATGTCCCTGCTTGCATAGGGAGGTTGGACCAGATGACCTCTAGAGGTCCCTTCCAGCCTCAAACATTCCATGATTCTAAGTGGGACTGTGATCTCCTGGATAACAAGGTGCCTGCTTTGTGCTAGCAAATCATGCCGAGAGGATGGAGGTCTCCTTGGCCATGGCCAGAGCACCCAGCCTGGTCACTGTGCCACTTGTCTGCAGCCCTTGGCATGGAGCCACCAACGGCGCTCGGGGGATTTCCTGGTTTCTCTCATTTCTCACCCTGGCAGTGTTCATAAAAACACTCCAGCTGCCAGCCCTGGTGAGAAGAGCTGTGGCAGCGTGGGAGGAGCTGCCCTGCCTCCAGGCACAGGTACCTGAGGCTCTCCTCTCCCCGCCACCAACACGGGGGAGGTGGCAGAGTTTTAATTAGCTCTTGATGCTATTTTTTACCTCCCAGCACTGCTTAATTTAGCCCAAGCTGTCATGCACAGATCGTTAAGGGGGAAAGAAGGGAAGAGGGGTGTTGGCCCTTTGCTGAGCAGCCACATCTCCTGCAACCTGGGCTGGGAGCTGGGGCTTTTCTTACACCTTCTGTAGCGGTAAAACTTTATTGCCTGGAGAAATTTAATGTGCTGGCTGTAATAAACAGCTCCTGCAGCACTCACGCTGCATTTGGGGGTTGTGTTCATACCACTTCAGTTTAAAACAACGTCAATATCTTATGGAAAAGGCACCTGAGATCTTCAGTGACCTGCCTTGCTGCTGGAAGGACACAGAGACCTTGAAAAGCTATTGCTATTCTAGGAAGAGGCTTATTCTCCTCTTTTTAATGTACCAGGATTTTGTGCCATTTTGAATGATACGTGGAAGGGAACAAGAACCAACTGTTCAAGGTTTAGTGTTCCCTTAGAGCAGCCTTGGTCCTGGTGTGAAGTGGGTGCTGGCAGCTGAGCCAGCTGCTCTCCCCCAGCCATCCCATACACGGTGAGGTTGTGTTGCCTTCACCTTTCCCTGCTGCTGGGTCTGCTCAAGCTCCATCTGCTCCAGCCAAGGAGAGCAAGGGAAGCACTACAATGAAACCAGAAGAGGGTCACTGGATCAGTGGGTTACTGGAGCTGATGTATTTAGGATAGAAAGAGGGTAATGGGCAACCACTGCTCCATACAACACACAGCAGCAATGTTCCTGCAGACCTTACAGCAAAGTCCCTGATTTGTTTTCCAGCATGAGGTATTTCTCCTCTTATTTTGCTTTCACAGCTCTTCATAGGGTATTGAAACCAGCAGTGTGACTTGTGTCCCTGACATGGTGTGAGTAGGTGAATATTGTGTCAGCTTTGCTGTGCAGAGGGTTAGAGGGTGTTGGGGAGGGCCCAGCACAGCAAAGGGCTCAGCTGTTGTTAATGATATAAACTTTGAGTATATATATATACATTTATGTGTATATATAGTTTAGACCTGGAGAACTGGACTTGGGTGATGGGTACCATTGCAAGCTCAGAGCTTTAGCTCCTATTTCCATCTTAAATTCACTTTGTGTAACACTTTGCCACAAAACCACAGGGTAGGAGCTGCCAGCACGTGGATGCAGAGACCTACCTGGTGTCCACCTGTGTCCCAGCATCGTGCACCCTTCGTGTTAGCCAGCTGGAGGTAGAGAGCCAAGGCTGTGTCCTCTCCTATGGTCCTGGAGCTCTTCCCTGACCTCACTCCCACCTTCTCCCAGAGCCATCCAGCAGCTGAAGCATCCACTGAGAACCCTCCTTGCTGTGACTCTTGCTTTGCAGTTGATCTGCCAGAACTTCCCAGCCAACACCACAGGTTCTCCTCTTGCTAAAGCCTTGCTTCAGCTGGGGTTAAAAGAGGTAAGATCCTGAAACACCAAGGAGAAAGGAGACGTGCTCTAGAAGAGGTTTGGGGGGGATATCAGTGGATCCAAGTGAATGAGCACTAGCTGTAGGCACAGGCTGTGCTGGCAGCATGTGAGTTGGGATGGGGGGGGTGTTGGGTCGATGGTTTTGCTTGTTGCAAGTTGCTGGCACCATCCAAAGCCATTAGTGTGAGTGAGCTGGAGCGGGGCCATCGCCCCGGCGAGCGCGGCAGCCAGTTGGGAAAGGGTCTGGATAGAGGGCTGGGGAGATAAATCCCAGTTGCTGAGCCTTTGACCTTGGGAATATCATCTTCTAGTTGGTGCTGGAGCCAGAGGTGGGAGCAGTTAATCAGTAATGACCATCCCTGCAACCCTGAGCCAGGCAAAAAGGGCAGGTTTGGAGTAATCCACAGCAAAAAGGGCAGGTTTTGAGCAGTCCACAGCAAAAAGGCTGGTGCATGGTAAAGAGGGAGAGAGAAGAGAAGTTGTGGGTCAGCCTTGGGGGTTCACCAGGCAGGCTGTGGGTTCAGCCACCAAATACAGTATTTTCTATACAGCATTTCCTTCACTCTTGCACTGCCATGCAAAAGTTTTTGATTGAGATTAAAAACAATAACTCAGGTGGGCAAGAAGTGAAGCATGGGAAGGGCTAGAAAAAAGGGAATTTCTCAGAAAAATTATGAAAGTCAAGTTTAAGAGGAAAAAAAAACAAGTAATGGAATTAGTGATGAGCGTTACAGTGTGTGGCCATCACACATCATTTCTTCCAACTATTTTTCTGGTGTTTATTATGTCTGATGACAAGCAAAAAAAAATAGGTATGTGATTGCTGCGGCTCAATCTAGGTTTGAATAACTCATAACCAGCCTTCTTTTTATTCATTTATTTTTCAAAACCCCTCTCTGGAGAGCCTGTGGGCCCAGTGCACTTGATTGACTGGGTGCTGCTGGTTCCATCAGGCTGTAATGGCAGGGCTGGGGAGGCTTTCAAGTCCAGTATTGATCCTTTTGAAGTTTATGGCTGCTTGTAGCTGCTGTTTCTAGTGCTTGTTGAAGCTGCCACAAGATGGGCTGTTTCAGTTCTTAATATTGGGCTAAACCTCCTCCACATCAAAAAGATTTATTTCTGTACTTCATTTTCCCAATATGTAATTTCTCTCTCAGAAATGGAGCTGACGTTTCTATATGACACTAATGCAGCTCTGTAAAGCTACTTTGGGTATTTCTGTCTTCCCCTGTGCCACATGAGGTGGTGGGTGCCAGTAGCCCAGGACAGAGCTGCTGGAAACTCTACAGACCATCTCCAACCCATGTCCCCTTCAACCATTTCCCTCTTGGTGCACCAGCCCAGGCTTCCTTCTGCAGTCATCCCTGCTCTCCTTCAGCTATTGTATAGAAGCACAGCAGCCTTGTGTTTCTCTCCTGCCTGCATTACACCTTTTCCAAGCTTCAGGAGGGTCTGTTGCTTCCCAAATGGTAATTCCAAATCTGTCCTTCCCAGTCTCCCAGTTTACCAGGTCAGGTTTGTGGAGCTGCTTCTCCTGGGTCCCCAGATGGAGCAGTGGGCACTGCCCACCCCATCTCGTGCTCTTCTTCTCCTCTGCTGAGCTGCACATGCCCAGCTGTGGCTAAAGTCACCTCATCATATGCTCCTCACATGGTCAAACCCTCTCTGCAAGGCAATGGAGCATCAGTTTGGGTCAGCTGGACACAGGCTGCATCTTGCACAGGCTGCTTTAGAACCTGTGGATGCTCTATAAGCATTTGTGACCAAATTTCTATTCCATTGTGGTTATTAATGACCAAATTAGGCTTTCCTGGATTTACCCACAAGGGAGCCAGGGGGACGTTGTGCTGTCTGAAGGAGGATGATGATGGATGGATGGATGATGATGGCCTCAGCCGACCCCCAGCATGGTCCTTCCTGCCTGAGCGTGGCCAGCTCTG
The DNA here is from genome assembly GCA_013401335.1 of Brachypteracias leptosomus. Classification (NCBI taxonomy): domain Eukaryota; kingdom Metazoa; phylum Chordata; class Aves; order Coraciiformes; family Brachypteraciidae; genus Brachypteracias; species Brachypteracias leptosomus. The sequence continues at coordinate 152,335 of VYZX01014988.1, forward strand.
CAAAGTTTAGTTCTGAAAGAGCCACTCTCCTTGACCTATTTATTTTTGCCCACGTTCATGGCCTGTGTTGTGTCCTGAGGAAGAGATGGTGCTGCTTGAAGGCCCTTTATTTTTAGCCAGCCCAATTTTCTTGTAGCAGCTTAGAGGGAGCGGGTCCTTTCAGTTCAGCTCCATCCCAGCTCACCCTCCCCTGTGTTTGGCTTTTACCCAGGGCTCTGATGTTCTCTGAACATCGATCATTTGCTCAGTGGGTTTCCTACCCCCCTTCCACCAGGATTCATTCCTTCTCCTTTATGTTTTGATGGCCTCTCCCACTGCTCCAGGTCCATGGCTAATCTCTGATTTCCCCTGCCCTTGGCTTGCAGTGGTGACCAGGCTTTCACAACCACAGGGGCAAGTTGCCAGGCTTGTCCTGGAACACACCACCCCTCCACAAACAAAACCTTCCCTCCCGTCTGCTCTGACCACCTTGGCACTGCTTCCCCTGCTCACAAATGGCAGGCAATTGGAAACCATGCTCTAGCCACATACAAATCAATAGCTGCCTCCTTGGCCTGGCTTGACTCTGCTCTTTTCACCTTTACCCAGGGCAGGAGGGAACATTGTTTTCCACTGAACTTGGAGCATTGATTTATTGATATGACCTATTTTGTCCAGGCAGCTGACCAGCAATATATTAATTTTTCTAAGCCCATCTACTTAGCCCAGAATGGTGGCTTGTGCTTGGCATTAGGGCACAGGGGGGTGGGCTCATAAATCTGGACCAGGATAATATTTTCTTTTTGTGACTGTGGAGCGACAGGTAAGGACTTGAACTTGCTCCTCGGTGGGGGTGAACTGCATTAGGAATAATGCCAGTATTCATTTTATTTTCCAAAGGGCTCAGTCCCAGCAAGGGCCATGTGTAATTCCCATCAGAAGCCGTGGCTCCAAGACAAAGAAATTCATTATGAGGACTGCAGATTATCTTGCAGACTGCCTTTATTATTCTCTGGACTACTACCAGAAGGCACAGTGTGATTGAAGGAGCAGGAACACTTCTAAGGTCCTATTTCTTGGAAATCTTTGGGGCTATATTCATTTCATTTAAAATACAGCTACTGTTGGAAACCAAGCAGCATCACCTTTTCAGCTGTAGCACAGTTGGTAAAGGTTACTAGGGACTAAATCCTTGCTGAAAATCAAGCCAGCTCCTGTTCGTGTCCTTGAAAAATCTTTCTCTTGGGAGCTCTGCTAATTCTCCAGGCACTGGACCTGGAGGAAGGTTTGTCTGGAGTTGCTCTGCACCATCCCTGCCCCCTGTCCCCCACCACATAGGGCTCGATTTTCTGTGCTGGCAAGGCAGTGATAGGGATCACTCTCTAATGCATCCGTGATTACATGGAAATTGAAGTGTGAGGGAGAAAAGAAATGAGGCAATTGAGAGGCATGACTCTGACACCTGACCCCTCTCCCTGCTGCTAGTGTCACCCTAGTGACCAATATAAATGATGCCAAATGGGTACATTTTCCAGTGTCTGGTATGATGGACAATAAACTCAGGAAATACTTTGCTTTTCCCCCTAAATGGCTTTATCTGGACATTCACATACTCCCTACTTTGGTTTTTGGCTCCTCATTAATGAAAAGTGTGCAGGGAGGATGGTTGTTGATGACACATGAGCCAAGAATAGATTCCAGCTCCTTTTACCATTTTGGCACCAAAATGCCAAGAGGGATGAGACATCCTGTAGTAAATGCTGCTCATTTTGAGGCAGCGACTAGAAAATACGGCTCTGACTGAGATAGGGGGAAGAACGGGTGAGGCAGAGGATCTGGGATCTGTGCTTTGCCTGTTCCTAAACTGCAGAGAGATGGGATCTATAAAGGGATGGGAAATAACATATTCTCTGGGAAATATCACATTCCCATCCAGTGAAGGGGTGAAGTGGTGTCCTAATGCCTACAACTCTATCCTGGTGTCTTCCTTTAGCAGTAAGGTTGTCCTCAGGCTATTGAGGTGCAGGGCTCCCTTTGTAGGACATGTTTCTCTGTCCCACAGCTGCCACTTTCTTCTTTAGCTGCTGCCTCCTAATTCCTCAGGGAAAAAAATATCCGAGCACCTCCTCTGCACATCTTGCTCCTCACACCCCTAGCAGGGAGGTGTTCCTCCTGGGAACTCATCCTGCTTCTCTTGAGCTGAGGGGAACATTAAGTAAGAACATTACAAACGAGGCTCATTAGCACAGCCCAAGGTGGGAAGCTCACAGCAGTGTGAGCTGGAGCAGTTTTCAGGCTGTCTGCAAGTGACAGCCCCCCCCTCCTTCCTCTAGGTCGGTACCTTCTGGGAAAAGGCTCCCTGTGAACGTGGGAAGAGCCAAATCCTGAATTTCACATGGAAGAGAATTGTCAAACTGTGGCAGTGCTTGAGGAGGGTGCAAGTACATCTGCTTCCTACCAAGATGTACTTGTCTGCTTTGGGCTCGGGGTAGGATGCAGTAATAAAAGTCTCTTTCTTTTGCTCAAGAATTTGCAACCCTCCCAGCAGCATTCCCTGATTTTCTCTTGTATTGCCTCCCAGAGCAGTGAGCTGGGGGTGCAGACAGGCCTTGGGTGTTGCATCTGCTCAGGAAATTAGGTGATTTGTACTCCACAGCAACTACAAGTTTTCTTCACATTGGTCTTGTATGAAAGTTGCTGCAAGATGAGCCCAGGACCAGGCTGTCGGGGTGCTTGGTGCTGCAGGTTTGTGCTCTAGCTGTGCTTGATGAGCACTGAGAGAGCCCCAAGAGAGCCCAGCTCACAGGTGGTTCAGGGGCAAGAAATAACCATCACCATCATCTGCTGGTATTAATCATGAGGGAACCACAGCAGAACATTATCTTTGGAGGCTTTCGAGTGTAAAAGTGTAAGCTGTGAGGGCTTTTGGCATCTCTGAGGGTCACTGTAAGCAAAGAAGTATGAATATATTTGCATCAGAGGTGCAAGAAAGCCCTTCTCCAGTCTGCTCCTCAGCCAGAGGTGTCAGAGCAGAGAGCTGGAATCTCCTGGCACAGCCAGGAGCTGTGTCTTGTGATTTAATCCCTAAATCCCACCACCTTCACCTCAGTGATGACAGCAACAAGACTTCTCATCCAAGAAGGACAATGAGGGGCTGGAGAGGGTGCAGAGAAGAGCAACAAAGCTGGTGAGAGGTCCAAAGAATATGTTGTATGAGGAAGAGACTGAGGGAACTGGGACTGTTTAGCTTAGAGAAGAGGAGGCTGAGAGGAGACCTCAGGGCTCTCTTCAACTACCTAAAAGGAGGTTGTAGTGAGGCTGGGGGTGGGCTCTTCTCCCAAGTAACTACTGACAGGACAAGAGGCGATGGCCTCAAGTTGCACCAGGGCAAGTTTAGATTGGGCATTAGGAAGAAGTTCTTTGCTGACAGAGTGGTCAGAGACTGGCCCAGGCTGCCCAGGGAGGTGCTGGAGTCACCATCCCTGGAGAGGTTCAACAAACAAGTAGATGTGGAGCTTTGGGACATGGTCTGGGGGTCAGGGAGATGTTGGACAAAGGTTGGACTTGATGATCCTAAAGGTCTTTTCCATCCTAAGTGATTCTATGATTCTACTCTATCCACTGACGCGTGCCACGATAACAAGCACCAGCTGTGAGCACAGGCACGACGGAGCGGTTCTTGTGTGGGTTCAAAAGCTGACACCTGGGGAGACACACCACATACATGCCCCAGCTCTACTGCTTATCCATCATTATTTTGGGAATAGCTGTTTCAAGTGAAATGTGCTCAGGAGGACCCTGCCCTCCTCCCCCAGCAGTGGGTCTCAGCAGGGGATCACCATGCTCTGCCCCCAACCCTCTCCCATTTGCTACCCCTTGGAACCTCACGGGGTGTGAACAAACCTTGTGCAATTTTAAAGCCCACGGAAGGTGCATCCTGCTGCTACTGTGTTAAATTTGGTAGCTTCTGTTGTCTAGATGGATTTGAGAATTTTTTTTTCCTTATTTGCAGTGCTGAACAGCAAAATATACCTTGGAAAATATACATGACATGGCACTTATCTGTGATTCATGCTGCCTTTATAAAAGCAGCCACCAGCACTGGCTGCCTTGCTCCCACTCCCCACAAGACCATGTCTCACACTTGTCTTCTCCTTCTTGCTCTTATTCCTCTGATCTTTCATTCCTGTGGCTCTTTTCCCCCCCATATTAATTGCAGTTTTTCTCGAACGCTGATTTCTGGTGACACTTTATCAGCTTGCAGAGTCTTGTCAGAATTGCTGAATTCCACAATTTGGCAAACATAAAATAAATTAAAAAAAAAATATTCCATCCATAAGTGACATGAGGATGAGGGAAGGGTTTTTTGCCCCCTCCTTTAATGTTTGCCCAGAGCCTGACTGCAGCTTTTGGGTACCACTTCTCTGCCTCCCTCTGAAGCCCATCTGAGTTTGGACCAGTTCAGTCTGTGCATTCAGCCCACACTGGCACTGGCAGCTCTGAACCAGCAAACACAGTAAAAAACTAAAAAAAAAAAAGGGGCAAACTATTGCATCATGCTGCTCTGCTTTGAGGGGTTTGGTGATGTCATTCAGCACATGTAAATCATAGAATAATTTAGGTTGGGAAACACCTCTAGGATCATCAAGCACAATCTTTGTCCAACATCTCCCTGACCCCTAGACCATGTCTTGAAACGTAAATATATAAATATATTCATTATATATATAAAAAAAAAAATGTAGCATGTTTTTTGCAAAATCAGAATCTTGATCCCCCAGTGGGTAAATCTACCCTGGAAGAGGAAAAATGCCAATATTGGGAGGAGCAGGGTGGTGACTGGAGCTGCTCAGGAGGAGGTTTTGCTCCAGCAGCTAAAAGCATTTTTATTGATCTGTTACCGCGGTGTTCATGAGTTTCAACAGGCTCCTGTGCTGAGGAGATACCGCTCATGCTGCTGCCCTTAGATAAGGCTCTGGGGATGGCAGATGCTGTCGTTCAGCCGCATCCTCGGGGAGACAAGCACGGGGTTTGGCTGGAGCAGCAGGAATTCACCTGCAGCAAACAAAACAGGGGCTGATGAGCTGCTCCTGCCCAGCCCATCCCACCCCAGCACCAGCACCCAGCGTTCAGCACCTCCCTGGACCATCCTGGGCAGCAGTCGGGTGGGATTCACTTCAACCTCTCCATCTGTCAGCGCCCGCCGTGATTGTTTTAATGGCTTGTTTCAACTCAACCTAGAGAAGCAATCGAGGGCAGAGGGCAAAGCTCTGCCACACACCCAGGAAGCTGTGGATGTGCCCATGCTGAGGGCTGTCCCCCCTCTCCCAGCAGCGTCCCCCCGCCGCCCCGGCCCCCCATGCTCCTGGGGATGAGCACCTGTGGCAGGAAGGCGCTGACCCTGCTCAGCAGCGTGTTCGCCGTCTGCGGCCTCGGCCTCCTGGGCATCTCTGTCAGCACCGACTACTGGCTCTACCTGGAGGAGGGCATCGTCCAGCCCCAGAACCAGACAGCGGAGATCAAGCTGTCGCTGCACTCGGGGCTCTGGAGGGTCTGCTTCCTGGCAGGTATGGTCTCCCTCCCCAAAATGACCCCAGATGAGGGGGTGTTTGCTGCATGTCAGCATCACACTATGGGAAAAGGCTGGGGAAAGCAGGATTTCTAGAGGCTGTGCCCATCTTTGCTTCCAAACTTAGGCACAGCCTGGGTAATGCCGTCACCTCATGCCCAGCTTTCATAGTCAGGTGGGTAAATGTGCCTTTGCAGGCAGGCTTTGGGTGAGTTTGCTGCTGCTGTGCCAGACCCCATTGCCCCCCATCCTGCTCCATCCCAGTGCTATGGTCACAGCGCCTTGGGCAGCAGCTCACCTCTTTCCTTTTTGTCCCTGCAACATTTAGATTCAGGTCAGCTGGACCTTTCTCTCCATCCATGCCAAGTGTGATGAAGTGACTTGGCTGCAGGGACGGAGTTGAACAGAAACCAAGAGAATGGGAATGGCAAAGTGACTGATGTGAAATGTCACAAAGTTTCAGACACCACTTTGAAAAGCTTTGGGGGGTGAGGAGCTCAGATACCTCCCCTGGAGCGACCTTAAACCCTCTGGCTTCAGAGCTCATGTTTTTATATGCCAGGGAATCCATTTGCACAAGGGAGATGATGGTTAAGAGATGTCTTTCTTCAGCCCCAAACACTGACACCAAGATGGAAGCAGCACTTAAAAGCAAGATTGTTTTTATGCATGCACTGAAAATAATTTTGAAGCCACCTTCTCCCCCACCAAAAATACCAGACAAAGACACTGCAGGTGTGACTCGCTCTGTGTCTGCTGCAGGGGAGGAACGTGGCCGGTGCTTCACCATCGAGTACGTCATGCCCATGAACATCCAGCTGACGTCTGAATCCACAATCAACGTCCTTAGTAAGTGGGTTGGTCATGTCTTACTTTTTGCATCCTGCAAAGCCCCAATAGTTCACTAGGGAACCCCCCAGGAAATCCTCTTTGTCCTTGCTGAAGAAGCTCCTGGTTCCTTGACAGCACCACCATGCAAGGATGCAACTACATGTTTTACTATGTAGATTACCCAAACCACTTCTAAGCTTTCAGGGACATCCCTTTCTAATGGCAGGAGGCTCTAAGCAGTATCATTTCCAGTCACTGGTTATGCAGGGCTGATGTTTATGGAAGTGTTTGGCTTTATAGGCTCCTCTCCATAATTTGCAGCTGTATTTATTCTGTAGCAGTCAATTTTACACACGTTACATAGTGGGATGAGTTAAGGATGGAGTGTGACTGCTCTCCTGGTGAATTCTGCAGTTTTTCCTGATTTAATAAATAGAACTGTTCAGCAAATAATTTTGCAGTGAAGCTAAAGGAAAATGCAGGTTCTGATGTTTTTTCCTATGCAACACTTCACACAGAAACCCTCAGAAATGCAAACATTAGCAGACATTCCTGCAGCCAGACAGAGTCAGCTCATTAGCAAAGAGGGGAATCCCTGCCGGGGGCTGGGGAGCAGCTTGGGGGTACCCATGTTAAACAGGAGCAAGGAAGGACACAACGTAGTCCCTGGAGCCATCCCACCCAGCTGAGCCCATTTCTCATGCTGTGGGGGGGAGGATTAACTTGTTCTCACTTTCCTCTGCTCCTCTCCCCCAGAGATGATCCGTTCTGCCACCCCCTTCCCTCTAGTCAGCCTCTTCTTCATGTTCATCGGCTTCATCCTGAGCAACATCGGCCACATTCGGCCCCACAGGACCATCCTCGCCTTCGTCTCGGGGATATTCTTCATCCTGTCAGGTGGGTTTTGCTAGCCAGGTTTTCTGCTGGAAACCCTTGAGCGTGGAGAACGTTTGCTTTCGTAGCTGCTGGTGCTCTCCTAACCCACTGTGGTGGCTCCTCATTGGAGTCACCACCCATAGGGGCACTCAGCTCAGCTTTGCAGCCTGCTCAGGCTTTGCAGGATGGAAAATCACCTGAGCAAGGCTCATTTGTGGCAGTGGTGAGGAGATGTGGGGAAAAGCACCCACCACACGTGCAGGAGCAGCTGCTGGGTGAGACGACACCTCTCATGGCACGTCGTGAAACTTCAAACTGCTCAGCCGGGATGTTTCTACACGAGACAAGTGAATGTTTTATTCATGGTGTTGTGCTAGTGTTAAACAAATAGCTGTGACAGCCAAGCTTTGAAGCCAGCTCCCACACGGTGCACATGGACTTGCCTGAGCAGGTAATGGTGTGACTGAATGGAACAGAGTGCCCTGGGTGAGCTCAGCAGGGAAGCAGCCTCTTTCCCCAGTTATTTCAAGCACACTTCCACAGTTTCACACTTTCACCCACAAGTCACGTCTTAAAAGAAGGTGCTTCTTCAGCAGCTTCACCCCTGAAGCTTTTCCCACTGTCCTTCTCCTTGGTTTCTCCCCAGGTCTGTCGCTGGTGGTGGGGCTGGTCCTCTACATATCCAGCATTAACGACGAGATGCTGAACAGGACCAAGGACTCAGAAACGTTCTTCAATTACAAATATGGATGGTCGTTTGCCTTCTCTGCCATCTCGTTCCTTCTCACTGAGGTACCCAGCAGCTCTCACATCCCTATGATGAGTGTCCCATTCTCGGGTGGGTGGGAATTGAGGCTGTGAGCAAAAAGAGGAGTCAGAGGGCGTTTAAGGGTAAGCTATGGGGGCAATGGGTAATATATAATGTGGTGAGAGACATATACAGTGGGGACAGACCTGGAGCATTGATGGGGTTCACCTCGAGCTCTCTGCTCACAGTATAAGAAGGACATTGAGGTGCTGGAGAGGGTGCAGAGAAGGGCAATGAAGCTGGTGAGAAGTCTGGAAAATATGCCTTATGAGGGAACTGGGGTTGTTTAGTCTAAAGAAGAGGAGAATGAGAGGAGACCTTATTGCTTTCTACAACTATCTAAAAGGAGGTTGTGGTGAGACTGGTGCTGGTCTCTTCTCCCAAATTACCAATGATAGGATGAGAGGAAATGGCCTCAAGTTGTGTCAGAGGAGGTTTAGATTGGATATTAGGAAGAAATTCTTTACTAAGAGCATTGGAACAGGCTGCCCAGGGAGGTGCTGGAGTCGCCATCCCTGGAGGTGTTTAAAAAACAAGTAGATGTAGCACTTGAGGCTATGGTCTAGTGGTCAGGGAGATGTTGGGATGAAGGTTGGACTTGATGATCCTGGAGGTCCTTTCCAACCATAATGATTCTATGATTTGATCACAATTTGATACCAAACATGGATGCATGTTTGGAGGAGGAGCCATGGTGGTGCCACATTACCTACTGCACAACTCCAGGGCACAGTGCAGTGAGGTGACCATCCTGGGGAGCCCTTGAGCATCGCCAGCAGAGCACAAAAAGTGTGTGGTGTTCAGCTGGTGGTGGAGAAGGCTTCACTAGCAGGGTGAGCATCAGGCCGTGTCTCTCTCCCCCGCAGAGCGCCGGGGTGATGTCCGTCTACCTGTTCATGAAGCGCTACACGGCCGAGGACATCTACAGACCCCACCCCGGCTTCTACCGGCCCCGTCTCAGCAACTGCTCCGACTACTCGGGGCAGTTCCTGCACCCGGACGCCTGGGCGCGGGGCCGCAGCCCCTCGGACATCTCCAGCGAGGCGTCCCTCCAGATGAACAGTAACTACCCTGCCCTGCTCAAGTGCCCCGACTACGACCAGATGTCCTCGTCCCCCTGCTGAGCCCCCCCAGCCCCCCACCCGCTCCCACCCGAGCGATGGTCGCTGCCTCCCGACTCCCTTTGTCGTTTATTTTTCAGGCCAACTCTTTCAGGGTGATTCTCTATTTATAGGAGCGTAAATATAACCAGCGAGATTGGTTATATAACCAATAATGTAACCTAGAGAATTGGGATATTTTCCTTTGTTTTGGGGTTGGTTTTTTTTTTTAAAAGAGTTCTTCCCAGCATAACTAGAAATCTCTCCAAAGTCCTCCTCTGTCAGCTCATCCCGCTGAGCAAACAGCAGTTCTGCCTGGGGGATAAATCCAGGGCTGGACTCAAGAGCAGGAGGAAGAAAATAGAGTAGAACGAAGGAAAAAAAAATAGAAAAAAGTGTATTTTTTGATTTAGGTAGGCTGCAAAAGTTTGTGCGTTTGACTGTATCATTTAATTATAGATTTACTGGCACACACGCCAGCAGGCATAAGAGATCTGTATACATTTCCAAGAAATAGCCATCATTAGAAAAATATACATTTTGTCTTGATTCTATATCTACTGATTGATATTTCTCATTGCTGGGTATCACTTTCAACCAGGCTGTGATGGGAAATAGCCACTCTCAACTATACCTCAGCAGGCTTAGACACAAGGAGGTTGTTTCTTTATGGCCATTTGCAAATTATTGCTTAAATATCCCCTGTTATTCTGGAGGCACCAAGCCCTGGGGTGTCTGGGTGTCAGGCACCCACTTTTCCCCCACCAACCCATAGACTGGAGGTCTGAAGAGTGACTGGGGGAATTTCAGCACAGCATCGAGTGGAAAACTACCTAAAACCTTCCCATAGGAAACATTAGGAGGAGGATTTAGGGGGAATTATGGCCAGCAGTGCAAGTTATTTTAGTGAAAGGCAAGATCCCAAACCAGTGTCAAGTGATGTAGCTGAAATTAGTGGCACTAGCCCGTTGTAGCAAAGTAGAATTCTATTTCATTTTGGCAAGAAAATGGTATTTTAGCTGCTTTTTGCGTGTGTGTATGAACCTTATTTGGAGGTTTTCTGTTGTAAAATTCCATATGATGCTTTGGCACTCTGGTCTCAGAGATCTGCCAGGGTGAGAGCATCACTCTGCTGGGAAACCAAGGGCAGGGAAGGGAAAGGCTGTGCTCCCCTACACAGGAGAAAGAGCTTTGTCCAAACTTCATTTCTGTTCTTGTTATTTTAAACTTTTCTGAAAATTTCCTTTCTGTAAAAAAAAACCCTCCAGGGATTCTTGGTATATTTGAGCTTGTTTTGTCTTACTGTAACTGAAACAAATAGAATATATACACACTTCTGACTACCTTTGTAGCATACTGTGTAATGAATGCTGCACCTACTTGTGATTATTCATTAGTTATTTTTTATTTATTATGGATTTGTTAGAAACTACTCCAAAAGAGGGTCCTGGTCCTGGCACATCACCACTATTTGCATAGACTGACTCCCACCCCATGGGACCTCACTGCAGGTGTATGCATCCAACCAGCTCTTGGACAGGATTATTTCTTCTCCAATCTCTCCAGATGAACAAGTAATGTGTATCCAGTGTCACTGACTCCTAATTTGACAAGCTTTAAAACCAGGGAATCATTTTGTAGAGACAGTCGTATTTACCCTTAGTGTCTGTATTACCCTCAAGCATCTGTTTTCTCCTTTTAAAACCCATTTTATAAGTGCTACATGACAGGTTTGCTGCTGGGAAAGTTCAAGTATTAAAGCACAACCCAGTCCCACCATCCAGTGACAAACTTACTGGTCCTCCTCTGTTGACTCCATCAGTTTTCTGCTGAGATCTTTACGTCCAATGTGAATTAGTCTCCAAGAAAGTGCTGGAGTTCACAGATTATAATCTTGCATTTACAGAGTCCACTCTAGTTTGCTGGGCTTGATGTTAGTGGTTTCTAGAGGCTCAGAGACAGTTGTATTTACATCTTCCCTTGATGGATCCTTTATATTCTCAGTCCTTCTTGGAAGGGAGACCTTTGGGATCCCTCAGGGGCACGAGGGGTGTCCCACATGGCTACATTCCCCCATGCCAGGGAGTCATTTAGTGCAGTTAATCCTGTGCAGCTTCATGAGACATTCCTGTCCCCGAGTGGAATTTTCCTTTATAGTGATTAAATGCAGAATTATTCACTTTATAAATTAAAATGCCTGCCTATATAAGCAGAAGACATTAAAAAAAAAGAAGCCATGCCTTCCTCAAAGCCCCAGAAGGTTTAGCAGAGTCTAGGGGCAAATTAGAAAAGTAATTATTTTAATTCATCGGAGAGATTGTCACCATGTGGCTGCGTTTGTGAGCCTGGGAGTTTGCACAGTCACCCACTGAGCACAAGCCCTTCGTAGCTGCAGGACTGCCAGAAGAAATCTGTCAAAGTAAGTGTCTGCTCTTGGTTCAGTAAATGTTGGTTTGGGGCAGGAAAAAAGCACGAGCAGCAGTGGTTGTGGTGCTGGGTGGTGTTGCTGTCCCTCCCCAGCATGGCAACAGGTCTGGGCATGGCTATGGGTCTCTAAATGCCAGTATCACACCTTCATTGACCATGGAGAAACTTCTGCAAGGAGCTCAGCCACCCTGCAAGATCCTCCTCCCCTGAGCATCACCTTGTAGCTGATGTTCTCCACAGCAATTAAGGGTCAGTTAGTAAATGTAGTACATCCTTAGGAAACCTACTCATCATTTAAACACATCTCCTAGTCCTCTGGCATGGTTTTACTCCACCTTAATCTCTGTAATGCCTCAAGATGTGCCAGGGGAAGTTATGATCAGATTTTAGGAAAAGTTTCTTCACAGAAAGAGTTGTAAATCCCTGGCCCAGTCTGCCCAGGGCAGTGGTGAAATCCCCATCCCTGGAGGGGTTTCAAAGCCATGGAGATGTGGTGCTGAGGGATGTGGTTTAGTGGTGACCTGGCAGTGTTGGGTTAATGGTTGGACTTGATTTTGAAGGTCTCTTCTATCATCCTTTGTTCCCTGAATAACAACCCTTGGTTGCCTCCATCCCTATTTCAGTGCTGTCCATGTGCTGTGTCCTCTCTGTGTCTGACACTTGGATTGTAATAAATGAAAAGTGGAGTTTGAGGCTAAACTAAATTTTAGTTTAAACTAAAACAATTACACTAGAGGATTAACCCTTAGGAGAGTCCTTAAACTCTCCACCTGCACTGCTGAGGTGCCAAGTCAAGCCTCCCACAGGTAGGTAACTGCTGCTCTGATGCTTTGCAGAAAATTGTTTGCACTTAGAAGCAAAAACATCTCTTGTTTTGCATGAATGACTAATTGGTGTCAGAGCCTTTGTACGTGTGGCTGTGTCTGCTTGAACCACAGCATTAGAGCAAATTACTGGGATTACAGGTTTAAAAAAGCCTGATCCACACACAGTGCTCTGCTCCCTGGGGTGGGCTGAACTTTTCTCTGTTCCTGCCATCAGTCTCCCCCATTGCACAAACCCATCCCACAGCCCAGGGCCATAGGGAGGAACGGATGGTAACCAAAGAAACTGCACATGGGAGGTGAGCAAATCCTCAGTCTGCAGAGCTGAGGGGAGGCTGGTCAGGAAGATCTCTGAGACCTTCTCAGGGAACTCCTTGGAGCCACCTTCCCACTGTGTATTTGGGGTTTTTGAATTGAAATCCCCTTTCCATAAGCCCAGGGAGACATTCTGCTGGAACATGAAAGGTTCCCTCTGCCAGCATCTCCCCTCCCACCCCCAGAATGTGGTCTCCATGTCATATCCTTCCACCACATCATTCCCATGGCCACAGGTGTGATGAGGAGCAGATTCTATTTGCCCATTAAGTTGGGAGTGTCCTGAAAGCCCTTATTGGATCATGAGGTATGGATGCAAGAGATTCATTAGAGACCAATCACAAGCAGTAATTAAGTAGCCAGGAATAATAAGGCTGTGCTGGGTCATGTTTTCCCCCAGGTGCTGCTGGAGCAGCTTGTGGCTCCAGAGCCCTCTCTAGCACAGTGGGGGGAAAAAAAACCCAAAAAAGCTCTTTACATATAAATCTACACATGGGTAGAGCTGAAATGCTCTTCAGTGCTGTTCCCCTGGCATCTGTGTTGCTAGTGGACACAAGGAGACACTGGGAAGGTGAAGGTGAGGCAAGATCCCCCAACAGACAGGACCCCCTTCCTGGCAGGGCTGCAGCTCAAGAGCCCTGCTGAGCTGTTTTGGCTGCTGGTGAAGCTCCTGCTGTGGTGAGGTGAGGTTTGGGCAGGTGTTTTGGGGCAGCCTGGTCCTGCTCTTGCCCAGAAGAGGCCATGGAGTTGTTGCTCAGGTGGGCAGAGGGAGAGCAAATCCTACAGCTGGGGAAGCCCCAGATGAACTTTGCTGCTGCCTCCTCTGGACACAGGACTGAAGACCTTTGCTCTTTCATCAGCTTCAAGCCAAGAAGACTCCAAGGTATTTTCTGAGGGTGGATTTCAGCCACATATCACTATGATGGGGTAAGGAGCTGACTCAGGCACGGTGCCTGGTTTGGGGGTTTCTAGCACACGATGCTCTGCTCAGAAGTCCTTCTGTTGCATTATTGATGCTATTTTGTCAGGGCTGTGTGTTCGTTTTCCCAGAGGTGAGTTAGCCTCATGGGCTATTCAAGGTGTGCTAAGAAATCAGATAGTCCTGTTCCCCCCTGCTGATAGCTTGTGAGCTGTGCAGAACTGGAGTGCCCATGGTGGGGATGTGGTGTGAACAGGCAGAATATTCACCCAGGTAAATGCTCCTCCATGAATGAGAAGTAGCTGAGAGAGATTTCTTTTCTTTTCTTCTTGTTCCTTCCTTGTGAGATTTATTTATTTACTTACAATTTTTTCCCCACCACAAAAACCTAAGTAGAAAAAAAGAGTATTTTCCCTCCTTGCTCTTCTTGCCCAGATTAAGGACCTGCTGGTGGGGTGTCCTTCCCCCGATGCAGCATCTCTTGCTGCATGGGCTGGGATACTCCACCAGCTCTCCCTCCCTGAGAACCACAGGAGCTCTTGAACTTTTCTTGCTGCAAATTGTCCATGCCACAGCTGTCCTGTACCCTGAGGTGAGGAGCAGGGTGTCCCCAGCACCCAGCTGCTCAGTGGGTGCCACCCCCCATGCCCCACCAGGGCTGGGGTGCTCAGATGACCTCTCTCCTCCATGCATCACAGGGTTTCTGTCTATTGCTATTGTGTAGATACCAAATTGCAGCCTGTTCCCATGGATACAGCAGATTAGAGAAAGGGAAGAGCTGCCTCTTTGCTTTATCTTCACCTGAGGTTTTATATACCTTGGGTGTTGGGTTACGGTGACCTCGGCGGGCAGGGGTTATAATGGGTGGGTGATGGCTGCAGCAATTACTCTGTGTATCCTTAATTGCAAACCAACCCCCCATATGCAACCCTTGGAAGGAAAGGGTGGTGTGGGACTGCCCCTTGCTTGGCTGTAAAATATGTGATTAGCAAAGCACGTGCCCAGGTCACACTGACTTTGGTGACGGGCTCTGCTGTGCCATCCTGTCCCTGTGGGTGAGTGTGGAAGGGCCTTTACCCAGCCAGTCACACTGGCTTGTGTCACAAACAATTCCAGAGAAAATAGAGATGGCTGAAGAGATGACACTGTCAGCATGGCTGTCCTGTGGCCTGGTGTCCCTCACCACAGCAGCTGTGCTCCATGTGTAGCATCACTTCTTGTTTTCACACTTCATTTTTGAGCCTGTGGCCAATTCAGTCTTCTAGTAAACTTTGCAGAGGAAAGATTCTTTTTTTCTTATTACAGTTTGCAGCACAGGAAAGCAATATTTCAAGCCAAAGGTTAGCCCCACTCCACTGTGCTGCCAGACTCCTATCCCAAGAGCTGTATTTGAGGAATACATTGGCTCTAACTAGATGTTTCCAAGCCCTGAGCAGTTCACACCATGGTGTTCTGCAGGCTCTGTCCAGCATTTTTAATCAAACCATCTCAGAAATCCCCAGGCCTCACCCCGCTCTCCATTTCCAGTGAAAGGAGAAGTATTCACACACAAATAGTGATTAATATGCCTTGGAAATATGCAGCAGCAGCACTCAAGGTTATTCCCCATGAAGCCATCATTTTTGTCATCAGCTCTGGATAAATCTTCCGGCTGTGATGAGATACAGCTGCTTTCAATCTTTAATGCTAGGGCAGTGTGAATTCCTTTTTCTGAGAAGCAAACCACGTGTGGCTGGGGTGTGGAGAAGGTGTTTGATGACTTGGACCCACTCAGGTTTGCAGCTGCTTAAGCTGAGGTTGATGCAGCTCAAAGGGTGGAGTGAACCAGCGTGTTTGGGCTCTGTTTAAATCACTCATTTGGGAACAAAGTTCCAATTAATAGTCCCAACTAGTCCCAGCTACCACCAAGCACCTGTAAATCTGCATGTACAAATCCCCAGAGATTCAGCTCTCTGTTGCTAATTAACAAAGTGTGTAGGCACATGTTGAAATCTCTTGGACTTCAGCAGGATCCACATCGGAGCCAAAATGAAGCCCAAGTGAAGCTGCTCTGACCAAGAGTTGTCTTTGTGGGCACGTTTAGAAGCACCTAGTAGTGGGCTTCCATGGTGGAAGAGCTAGAAGGCACAAAAAAGAGATAATAAAGAGATGTGACCATACATTTCTTATATTTCCATAGTGATAACATTCCTAATGAGGTGCATGGTCACGAAAATGTCACCATGAGGCTCTTGCATCTCCCTGGCATCTTGATGCACGTCAGCTCCCTGCTGCTACTTCAGGAGGAAACCTGCTGAGAAAGCTGAAAGGTGCTATTTAATTAATAACAGCTAATTTGAACAAGTACCCAAATGTCACTCAGCTCTCTGGAGGTGAGCTTGGTGACTTCACCTCCATGGAGAAATGGGAGGTTTCTGAAGCTGGGGGACATTATTGGTGTCACACACACGAGCAAGGAGCAGCAGTGTCTTGAGTCTCAGCGTGCTGGCATGTCAGGGCAGGTCAGATCCTGCTCATTTCTTCATATTTAATAAGGAAATCACTGGTATTTTAGTGAAACTTGGTGCTGTGTGGGCCTTAATATTGGTTTAATCTGTCCCCAGCTAAGCTCAGCAAAGGCTGCTGGAGTGAGGGGATGGGTGAGACATCCCATGGCACTTGGTGGGGCTGCAGAGTGCCCAGTCAACACCTCGCACTGAAATAACACAGCTTTTAAAGCTGCCTTGCTTTGATAACAAGCAAGTTCACATATCTGAGTGAAAGCTCTTATTTACACTTAAAAAGCAAATGGTGTTTTGTTTTAGCAGGAATTACAAGGTCTGTTTCTTGAGAGAGCATCCCCAGCTCCTACTGGGCTTAACAAACTCCAGAATGACCCGTGTTTGTCCAGGAGGATAGGATTATATATTATTTAGTGTTATTATTCATAATTTAGATAAACAGAGAAAGTCTCTCTAGCAGTGCAGAGCAAGTACACATCAAATCCCCGTCAAATTATTTATTTCCATATAAATTATGTACTGTCAAAACTGCTCTACTGATCTGAAGGTTAAAGTCTTCATCACAAAAATGTAGCAACTCCCCATCATTTCAATCAGAATGTGATTATTTACAGAAAAAAACCCAACCCATCCTGGTAATTGTGGATTTCCTATTGATCTGCTCCAGCAGCTCTGTCTGAAATAAATGAAATAAAGATATAAACCTACGGTTGTTTCATCTTCCCATAAAAAGTAGGTCATATCCCCAACTGAGCTGTATTTTATTCATGTAAATACATTTTTACAATTAAAAATGCAACAAAACCCACAGTGGTGTCAACAGAGCTGAGCCTGGTGGAACTGGGTTGGGGCTGGAGCTGGGGCATCCTCAGGGCTGCTGGGCAGGCAGGTGCCTTGTCCTCTGCCATGGACCTTGGGCCCCAAACCACCACGTTGGGAGCAGGGAAGCTGAGCCAAGCAGGAGAGGAGTGAAAACGCTCAAAGCTCTCCAGATTGAGCTCCATATAGGAATAATTATGGCTGCTATTTTAAGAAGTTGTTTAATGATGTTAAACCGATGACAGGCTGAGATTATAACACTGCCACCTCCACACTCCTGGGGGCTTTTTCTTTTCTCCCCACCCCCATCAGCTCTGGTATATTTGCATTTTTCCAAGCCTGTGTTTCCAATTATTGTTCTCCAAAGGCTTCTTGAGAAAGCTGGGAATTGCTTCACAGGAGGGAAGAAGATGTCACTTTGAAGTGCAACAGCCATGAGCCCCTCTCAGGATGTGTGAGTGTGTTCAGAAGCAACACCCACATTGTCTTTTGGGCCAGTAAAACATCTGGGGGCAAATCAGAGCTGCTTCTGATGGGGTTGCCCTACAGGTACCACCCCATGCAGTGTGGGAAAACTCACCTCTGAGGCAGACCATGGTTTGGTTGTCTTGGTTTCCCTACTTAGAAACTGTATTATTGATTGACATGTTGCTACTTTGGGAAGTTTGGGTGAAATGTGCTGCCCTTAGTGTGCCTACAGATAATTAATAATGTTTTTTCTGGAGGTTGAATGTTTTGTTTGCACTGCATGGTCATTAGCACTGAGCTCCTCTTGGCAGGATGCTCCCTCCCAGTGTGGGGCTGTGTCTTACCTCTGCAGCAGAAACTGGAGCTGCTCATAGGAACTGCTATAAGAGGGATGTCAGGGTGGTCTTGGGGACCACCAGAAAAATGAGGAGCCTGAAACAGAGGGAAAAAATTAGTTAGAAAGAATGGTGCTTTCTACCACATTTTCCTATTTGTCTGGTGCTTTCCTTGTAATAAGAGGGGAAAAAAAAAAGGTTAGGTCCAGCTGGCCTTTATTTGAGAAGAAAGATGGGAAGGTGATGCCCTGAAGCTCCAGAATTGGGGTGTGTAAGGAGGGGTTTATAGTGCCAAGCCCAGCCCAAGCTGGGCACTTAGGCTGAGCTCTGGCCATCACCTCCTCTGCAAACCTCTGTGGGCCTTTAATGGGAGGGAGAAGAAACTATATTTCCTCTCTTTGACCAAGTCTGTCCTTGTTCCACGTGATATCATTGAGCATTTTTGTGCTGGGGCTTGGTTTGGTTGCTATTTCTCTTTGCTGTTCCTGTGGCTAGAATTGTCCTTTCCATGCACAACACCCTTTTCCAGCTGGTGAGGGACAGCTGCCTGTCCTGCTCCGTGCTGGAGCTGCACATGGAGCAAGAGGTTGGGAAGGTTAAAACAGAAAATAGATCTGTCAACCTGTCCCATTTGCTTGAGGGTCTTTCAGTTTTGTTTGGTTGGATTTTTTAAGACGTCAGGAAAGATGCTTGAAAATAAATGAGGTTTCATTTAGCTCAGAGTAACAATTAAAACTTGGAATGGTCGGGGCTTGTGTAGGCAAATCAATTAAAAGATTGGCACATAAATAACATCTACCTTTGTCTTTCCCTGTCCTAGTCAGGCTGGGAGACCTTCGGACTGGGATGTTTGAAGTTGAGGCCATTAATCCAACACGTTTCCACTAGCCAGCCCTATGACCTTTATGACCTTCTGGCTGGTCTCTAACCTGTGATATTGTGGGCTTCTCCCTGAGAAGGTTTTATCCATCAACGGCTGCTCCAGTCTATTTAATTTAAAGCAATTTTATTCTGCATCTCTAAATTTGTGCCCAGGAATCTGAAGGAGCAGGAACATCTCTCTGTCTGACAATAGCACTTGTATGTGTTGGAGGCATCTGCACGTCCAACCCCAGCAGTGATGACTTTCTGTCAGTGGGGTAAGGGTGGAAGCTTAAGAAACCCTTAGGAGGTATGGGCCCTATTTCATACTCCCTCAGTGATGGAGTTAATTTTCATGATTTACAATGAAATTGAGATGAAGCACCAGCTATTTAAAACAACAGAAAGAAGCTGGGGAGACCATGAGTCCCAGCAAAGAAGACATTGGACACAAGAGGACCCTTCAGCCCAGCAGATGAAGACACTGCCAAGCCAGAGGAGGCTGGAATGGGCCAAAATCCAACCAAAAGTCACAACTGTTGAAGAGAAGCTGCTTGTCTTGGCTTCAGCCCTGCTTTGGTGCTGGCGTTGAGGATCTTGGGCTGCTCACCACATCCTGGGCACAGAGTGAGGCTCAGCAGCAGGCTGGGGAAGACCAGTGGCTTCTGCAGCATCCCAGCTGCAGTGCTCATCACATCAAGTATTCATGATCCAAATGGCTGCAGAGAGCTCCTGCAGCCCACAGCCCATCTCACAGTAGGGTGCACTCCTGACAGCCAACAGCACATCTGTGCTGGCTGCGAGTCCTCATCGGGAGGGACTTGAGGGACCTTCACTAAGAAGGCAAAGGGAAGCCCCACAGATTGAAATATTTAGGAGTAGCCAGGACAGTGCCCTAGTGACTACCCCGAGGAGAAGAGTCCTGCACTGGCAGCTCTGTCTGTGCTCACATCCATGGCTGCAGAACAGCCTCCTACAAGCAGCTCAGCAGCTCCAAGTGGTGATGGACCACGCTCGCTGAACTGATGGCAGCGTGTGGGTGTCAAGCAGGGTTGTGTGACAGCACTGGCATCACCAAACTACCACTGGGTCTCCCTCCACTAACACCCCAAAGGATTTCTTGCTCCAGACAAGGAGCACAGTGAAAGCTGGGATAAAACCTGCTTCTCCTGCAGTTTCAGGGCACAAGGTCTCCTGTCAGCCCCTGCCCACTGCACCTCACCACCGGTGGACTCACCAGCAGCTGGGCTCCATGGATAAAACATGGTCTCGGTGTGTCCCTCAGCTCCCTGCCCAGGTTATGCTGGTTTTCAGTGCTGAAAAATTGTGACACTTGTTTTTTCCCTTGCAAACTGCACCAAGGCACCTGGATCCCAAGTGCCCAGCTGAGAAGTGCTGTCACCGCTGGGACAAGAAGGGAAGGTCCATCACCAGTCAGGTCTTTCTGCCTGGCACGGCTCTGAGCAGCACCTTTGCCAGCTCCAGCCCTTCCTTTTGGCCCAGGTGAGAAGTGATAAATAATAGCCACAAGAGAATCCCCACCCATTCCCCCTTCATAAAAGACATGACAGGTTGTAGAGTTCATCATTCATTCCAGAGACAGAGAAGCTGAAACCCAGAAGATTTCAAATGTGGTTTTATCATCTTTTTCTTTTCTTTTTTTTTTTTTTCCATTTTTTCTCAATTTTTTTTTTTGAGATAAAGATATTGCAGAATGAGCATGTGGAGCAGTTTCCACCCTGAACTGCTCATCCCTGGGATGCTGAAACGCTGTATTACAGAGAGACTTTTTAATCTCCCCCCCATCTTAGGAGAAAGCGGCTCTTTAGGGTCTTTAGGGGCTGGGCTGGGGGGTCCCCGCTCCTGCAGCACCCGCAGCCCCCGCCGCTGGTTTCGCAGCTCCCTCTCCTGCTCCCGCGGCGGAACAGCAGCCGGGAAGGTGGGGACGAGATCCCAGAAATCGCTTTTTCCATCTCCAGCCTTCCTGGAAAAGCTCCTCAGTGACCTTGAGCCCCACTGTGAATTTCTGGGAACACAGGCTATTGAAAAAGCAGCTGAAACTCCTCCTGGAGAGGCAGAGGTGATGCTGACCTCTAGAAATGATGCTGCTTCTGCAGAAAGATGGTTGGTTGTTATTTGGTTTTATATGGCAAAAGCAGAGCTGAGAGTCCTCACTCAAGTGTAACTCCTGTAGCCTATCAGCATTTTGCCAGAGCAAAAATATTTTTTTAAAAAGCCCAAAGACTGGGGTAGGCTCAGCCAACCTATAATATATAGTATATTAATATATACTATATATACACTATTCTAAAGTATATTAATATATACTATATATACTATTATATATAGTGTATAATAGTTAATATATAGTATATTAATATATACTATATAGAAACTATTATATAGTATATTAATATATACAATATGTATACTATTATATATCGTGTATAATACTGTTTAAGAGCAGAAAGGAATTAATCAGGGAAATCTGCTGCCACAGTGGCACTAGTGTGTGTTTGGAGCAATTACAGGCAGAGAAGTGCAAGGTCATTTGGTCAGTGACAAAAGGGGTTGCTCTGGGGCCAAGCAGTGACCCAAGAGGAGGTGACACCATCACCACCCTTGTGGCACATCCACCCTGGTCCCACCTTGTCACAGTCACGGTGCAATCTCCTGTGGATGCTCTTGCTTTGATTTAAACTTGTTGCATTGCTGAATCAGCAGAAAACCTGAGGCTGCTGGAGGGATGTGAAAAGATTTTTTAGAGAAATTAATACTTTCACAAGCAGTGAAACAACAACCCCAGCCTGGTTGCTGATGGCCTTGTGACTTGAGGTGGATTCTCTGACCTCTGGTGGAGATGCATTCCTGCAGCAGTCCTTCCTCCAGGCAGTGCATTAGCATCCTCATCGTCCTTCCCCCAGCTCTTTGCAGTGACTTTGCAGCATTCTGATGTTGTTCCAATTTATATCCTACATCAAACTGAAACAGCTCAAAGTTCAAAAGGTGAACAGAGAGATTGACTGGGCAAAGAGTTACGGATACACAACCAGGCACAGAAGTGACCATCAATGGTCATGCAGAGTTAGGGATGCACAGGACCAGCATCGTGGGATGACCACACAATCCACATTGTCTTAGGAAGGAAGGGTTAAAAAAAAAAAAAAAGCTGAAAGTTTAATGAATTCTTAGCACGGAAAGTGCTGTGAATGGAAATTCAGTCTGAAAGGGCTGTAGGGCTGAATGAAGGACCTCTAAAGAGCCACTTAAGTAGTACCATGATGGGGGCAATGCAGCACCTCCAGCAAAGATAAACAAGAGTGTGGGCTTGGAAAAAGAGAAGCAGAAAGTGCAGAAGCAAAGGAGCCGTTTAAACCAGCATGGAGGAGTGGGAGGGAATGGAGACAGCACCCAGACCTGTGGTGGTGGCAGCAGAAAAGAGGAGTCAAGAACTTTCTGGAAAACGGCAGCAAGAACATATCCAGGTAAGAGCTTTCCTGCAGCCTTAGAACCCCCTGCATGGGTGGCCTCACCAACTCCAGCACATCTTCCCACTCCTCCCACCCCACACACCTTGGAGGGCATCTTGGAGCTGAATAATTGATTTTGTTCTGTACTTTTCCCTCCTCTGTGGCTCAGAGCAGTGGGTCTGTCAGGAAACCCTGGGTGACATGCCGACTGCAGGTGTCAGGCTCCAGTTCCCAGATGCTGTCACAGGCGATTACTGAAGACTTCAGTGTGCCCAGACTTTCTGCTCTGTAGAAATGCTGCTTTTATGACAGGCAAGAAAAAGGTACCACACTCCTGCCTTTGCTCAGACATTGAGGAGACTCAGTGTTTGCACTGCTGGATGCGGGGAAGCAGAATGGGAGCAAATGCTGGAAAGGAGAGAACCTGCCATGGGGAATATCCTGCCCTTCTCTGGGTCCATAGCTCCAGGACAGGAACTTTATAATAGTGGAGCAGTTTTTATTCTGGCAAAAGAGAGGTGTCAATAAACACCTCTTTGGTGTGATTTCTGGCAGCTGAACTTTGATTTGTGTGGCCTCTGCAGCTACCTCGGGGATAGAGCTGCACGTAGCACATGGATTTTTGCTGATAAGAATTGAATGCCTCCATGTGGACAGAATTGACCCCTGAGTAAATAGTGCCCTAATAAAAGCTGCCTGCAACACTGGGCAGCTAAAGGTGGGTTGCTCCCGTTTAAATGCAGGCAGCCCGGGGCAGTGCGGTGAAAGGAAACAACCTGACCAAGTGATCTGACAAAGGCTGGAGGAGGGGAGATGGGACAGAAAATATCCATCACGTACAAGAGCAGATTAGTGCATCCTTCTGCATCCCACAGTGGCTCAATGGAGACCACAGGAGAGAGCTCAAAAAATTCCTTAGAAAATAAGGATGCACCAAGACCAAGAATCCCCCAGAGTTTTCCTGTTATTATTTTGAAAACAAATGAAAATTGCTTTTGTTATTAAAAGAGCCTGTCTCAGGAAGCTGAAGACCTCCTCAATGTCTGCTTGCATTATTAAAGGGGATGAATCATTAAATGCACCTTGAGATGCAGTCATAGGTATCAGGATAAATCAATCTCCAGGAAGGAGAAGCATCAGCTGAGGGTCTTATTTGCAGCTCCTCTTCAGAGCAATTCCAAGGCGTGCAGGAGGGCACCAGGATCCCTTAATACTAATAACTCCCAGGCAGCTCTTAGCAGCACACAGACCTCGGGCTATGGGGAAAGCTGCTGCTCTCTGTACAGAAACCATGGTCCATGGAGGGGTCTATGGAGGAGCCCGTGGAGGAGCCCAGGGCTGGCTGGGGAGAAATGCAGCATCCTCTCTTTGTAATGGTGCTGAAGGGAAAAAACAAGCATCAAGCCTCAGCAATAAGACACATTAGCATGACAGATGGCTTGCAGAAAAGGAAAAACTATCTCGGGTTTTGAGATTTGTGCTGACTGAAAGGAACTCTTCCAATTAGCATTTGTACAGAGTAATTGAGGAGCATTGAGAGGATCAACCCAATTTGCTGCCATTGTCGAGCAGTCATTGTTCTTGATGATTTTTCTCAATTATCCCTCCAGTCACAAGTCTGGGGACAGAGAAGATGCCACTTTGGGTTTTGCCTTCCTGTGCCTGTGTCTGCTCTCCCAGCTCCCTTCCCAGGAGGACACATGGAGCTGGGTGGAGCAGCTCTCTGGGCTCACATCCCACCAGCAAAGGTAACGCAGCTTTCCAGGGTACCCGAGGTCATTCCTGCCTGGTTCAGCCAGTCCATCATGAAGCAAACGTTGTGATTCATCAACATGGCTAAAGGCAATTGAGTTTTCGCCCGTACAGCCATGTGGAGCTGTCATTCTGCATTGCTGTAATGCAGAACCAACCCAGACTTTCTCCAGGAGGAAAGTCCTATCACCATCAAATGTCCCTGGGGGAAATGCCCCTCGGCACACGCACGTGCTGGAAGCCACAGCCCTGGCACCCATCATTTAGCTGTCTCCTTCTGTTTGTAAATTAGCCCTGAAATGCAAGTGGTCAAGGCCAGGTTGGACGGGGCCTTGAGTGACCTGGTCTAGTGGGAGGTGTCCGTGTCCATGGCAGGGGGGCTGGAACGAGATATCTTTGAGGTCCCTCCCAACCCAACCCATTCCATGACTCCATGTTTATGTGCTCTGGCTGCACCCCGGGCTCCAGCACAGGTCATGTAGGAGCCAGAAATCAGCCCCTAACTGCAAAAAACCTTCTCACTGATCCCTACCTACCAGACCCAGTCAAAGAAAAATGGGAAAACACTCTTGCATGGCAGTTATATCCTCTCAGGAACAGAAGGTGGCAGACGAGTTTGCTTCGAGTGCGTGGCAGGAGCAGCTGTGATATTACTCAAAAGTTTAAAAGTGTTGAATTATTGAATCTCTTGGCAGCAGTGCCCACACCCTGAGCCCAGGGCAGCAGCCCCACACCAAGTGATGAGCTCTCAGGTTTACGGGTGCTTGGCAAAGGGTCTGGGCAGCACCTTTCCCAGGGATGTGCTAACCTTGGTAACAGGCCTGGGTTTGTCTGTGAATTTCTGTTGGAAAAAACCCCGATATTTGCTATTTGTTAGCTTTTAGTGTCCAAGCTACAGGCACAGCAAAGAATTGGGCAAATCAGGACATAACCTCTCCATTTAAGATATTTTTCTCAGCAATTGCTTTCTTTGTAAGGTGCTGATGTGACACCTGATACACATCTGAGAACAAACTGATGGAGCTAACCCTGACATGCTCCATGCAAGAGGCAGAGCTCCAATGCAGGCAGAAGGAAAATGTTGTGGGGTTTTTTTTTTATGATGCATCTGTATTCCCAGTGCAGAAGAAAAGACATCACATTCCTCTGGACAGCTTTGCCCCCAGGCTGCTGCAAGCTGTGCCCAGGGCTGGAGCTGCACTGGGTCTGCTTGGCAAGGAAGGGCAGAGCAAAGGCAGCACTGGGGGGTGCTCAGCCCTCTTCAGAGCTCTGAGCTCATCCACACTCTGGGCTGGAGCTTCACCTCCCCTGGTCCCCTGGGTTCTGCCGTGGGCTTTGCTTCCAGGCTCCAGGGGGGGTTGACCCCTTTAATTGGTGCTGAAGGGGTGGGGCTATAAAAGGTCTGCAGTGAGCAAGGTGGCACCTGGGGAGGGTTTCTGCTCAGTCCTGCCCTGCTGGGTGGTAGCTCAGGTAAGAGTCCTCCTTGCTCCTATGGTATTGCTGCTTTTCACCTGAAATTTATCTTGTCCTGAAGTCTGATTTTCTCAAGAGCCTTTGTAAGCATCAACAGAGGTCTCTTCTTGTGCCCAGTGGTGCTGGGGCTGCAGTTTGAGCTTCCCCAGAACAGCTTCTTGCCTAGAAAAAGGAGAAAAAAAGGTTTAACTGGAACTAGCAAACCCTGTATCTTGTGGTCTTGGCTGCTGTGAGGTCCAGGCTTGTTTGAGCAGCTGAGAACCTCTCTGTGCTGGACTGTGTCATGGTCCCAGTGGGAGGGAAGAGGGTTTGTTGATGTGAAGAGCTTGAAGTGAAGTGAAAGCTGCAATCTGTTAGCTTTAAAAGCCATATTTTTATGCTTCTTTCTTCACAGACAAAAAAAAAAGCTCTCCTTGTATGTATCTATAGACCACATGTGGATGAAAATGTGAGGTGTTGCTACATAAGCAGGAGCAGGGGGAGGGAGATGTGCCAGAGAAAAATAATTATGGTCCTGGTGAGGAATAATTTGATTAAAAATATTAGTGAGTTCCTCCATCTCTCAACTAGAGAATACTGTAATTGGGTGGTGAACTCCTGTGTGGACAAACCTCTCTCCATCTTCCACTGCAACAAAGCTCGTGTTAAAGTTGGGATTTTCAGTCTTCACCTAATCATCAGGCTGCAGCTTGATGCTGCTCCTCACTCACTAATAGTAGCTTAACAATAAAATATGGTAAAAATATTGATGTCCTAAGAAATTAACTCCCTAGCTTCAGAAAAATCTCTTCAGGCTTCACACGTGGAGGGATCTTCTTCACCTCTGCTCTGTGACAGGGTTAAATTGTTGGTTATTCATTGAAAAGTCATATCTGGGGGCAAATCCAATTTTCAGGCAGGTTTGGCTCCAGCTGCCATCTCCCAGAACATAGAATTTCATGCTTCCAGCTGATGATGGAAAACTCTGCCTGTGCTTTCTTTCCATACCAGGATATTTTATTTTTCCTTTTGTTTATCTATAGTTTTGTCCAAATTCAGATGAAAGCCTTGAGCCTAATGTAGAACTGGATCCTTGGAGGTTTTTGACTAAAATCCTTATTTTTTCAATGTTTTATCTTAATATCATACATTGATACTATGCATTGATATCGTGCATTGATACATGCATGACCTTAATATCATGCATTGATATTATGGACAAATAAAGGTACCAAGCCTTTCCTACACAAGTTAATCTAATTATTGGTAGTTCAAAACTTTAAAATGATAGATAAGTTTCCTACTCTGTATCTTTGGAAGACTTGTAGGCTGTGCTCCATCTAGAGACAAGCAGGGCAGCAGCAGGGGTGTATTTTCTACTCAGTTCCCTGCTAATATCCAATTTATAAGGAACACCTTTCACTGGGAATTGTTTTCAGCTGAGGTGTGTGTGTACTGACAAAATGAGCTGTACTCCATTAATGTTCTCTTAGAGATTCAAGAATGTTATGCAACAAAAAATTGCCAATTCACACCACTTCTTTAATCGACTTTCTAATATATACTTTAAAAAAAAAGTATTAAAAAGCCTGGATTGTGGAGGCTTCTCGAGCTGTCTAGGCTTGCTATCAGGAGCAGCTTCAAAGACATTTTTCTTTTCATATGATGTCTGCTGTGTCAAACTGAGCCTGATTACTTTTTGCTAAATGAATAGATAATTTTGCCTTATAAATAAGTAGAGCATCAGGATTTTGTTTTGTCTTTGACACTATTGGGCTGAATCTCAGGCTGGCTTAGTGTAGTGTGCCTTCAGGATTTAAAGAAATGTGGTTTATGGGGTTTTTCCCATCTTTCTGAATTTGTTTCCAAGTAATAGATTTTTGTGATAGTGCATTCAAACACACTTGAAATATTAATGAGGCAAGTAATGGCCCATTTCAATTGAAGTTTGTCATAATATGCAAGTAATCCTTCACAGGTCTCTGTTTTAGTAATGGTGATGATAGAAATATCTAATTTCCTCCCCAGACAAGTATCCTGATTGGGTTTTGGGGTGTGACAGTCATTAGCTATGCAGGGGCTGAGCTCATTACAACAACCACCAGGAAAAAGGTTCTTGTTTGTGCATGAGTTCTTAATGGAAACTGATTTTCAGGCCACACGCTTGTGGTCAGATTTCCAAGGCCCTCATTAAATAGGTTGGCTGCTAGAAAAGGTGGCGCAATGCTTTTATGGCCATAATGACTTTGGGATCAAAGCTTGAGGTTTTGCCACCCTAACTTGGGTGGATCTCTGAGATTTGTCTGGGACGAGCTGAGAGTTGGATGGAAGATGAGACTTTGACTTGATGTGCCAAATGAGTGTGGGGGGGCATGTGTCAAGCTCCTCATCTCCCCATATATTGCCTGGTCCAGCTGCTGCCAGCTTGACATGATTAGTAGAATTGCAGTAGGCCCCTAAGATGAAGTTGCCTTTGGAGAACTTGCCTAAAGGATCAAGATTTTATAAAGAGCACAAAAGCTGCCTGTGAAGTTGAGCATTGCTGGTGGGGGGGGCTCCTTGCTGCAGTGGCCAGCTGAGAAATGAGGACAAGTGCCTGAAAGGAGGATGAATGCACACAGAGAGCTCAGTCTCCTGCTTTTACAAGTGGTTGTGGCAGGACCTTTGCTAAGGTCATGGCTTTCCTGGAGTCTCAAACCTCTCAGAGCTGCCTTCCAGGAAACACAGCCTCCTTTGTGACCCCAGAGGAGAAAACAGGTTTTGAAGATGTTAAGAGGCTCAGCAGCTTCAGAGTGAATCTGTGAGAGCTCTGCATCACCTACAAACCCATTTTCCTTAGATCGCTGACTTCTTTCAGGCCTGTCAGGCTCTTCTGTGCTTAGGCTTTATTCAGACCTTGTGATGAGACATCTCTGAGTGTGTTGCTGTGAACTTGGAGCAAAAGCTGCTTGGGCTGGGCTGGCAATGGATGCACAAGGTGTCTTCAGCAGCCCTGCCCATGGGTTTGGTTTGGCAAGGGCTACGGTGAGGGGTGTCCCAGCCAACCCTGGGTTAGCCACTGGCACAATTAAATGAGAAGTAAATAAGATTGACTGGAGGCTACAAATAAAAACATCATCAGCCTGAGCTGTTTGGGCTGCTTGAATTGTGTGTCAGGCCAGAGTCACTCTGCATTTTGTGTGTGTTTTGTGAAAGCAGCATCTCTGCTTTCTGTGTAGGGATAGAAAGCAGAAGAGAAGAAAAGCAAGATGTGGATATCCCTGCTCCGTCAGGGAAATTGGCTCTGCAAGTAAACCAACCCCAGGGAGGCAGGGATATGTCCAAATCCTGGGAACGTAAATCACTCTGCAGCAAGTGCTTATCTGTAAGCCCTGCTGGGGAGAGCCCAGCTCCTCTAACTCCCAGCTCTGCTGCTGATTTGCAATGAAAACATGAGCCTCAAGAAGGTACCTGGATAAGCACATTGACAGGAGAAGCCCCAGAGCTGAGGGATCTGCAGAAGGACTTGGAAACCTCATACTCCTACAGCAGCCATCCTTCCTTCTTCCCACAGCCCCAGTTTCTGGGTCAAGTGAGCTGCCATATTTCTTTTTTTTTGTTTGTTTTTAATCCCCCATTTGCCACTGCTGGCTGAGTACCCTGGAAATGCTGATGGTCCTGTGAGTGCTGTGGGTGCAGGGTACATGCATCGCTGGGTTTGCAGAATTACCGCGGGGATGAGCTGGTGAGTCACTGCTGGGTTGGAGCTGGTGCTTCTGCTCCAAAACTGTTGTCATCTCTTAAGCTGCCATATAAGAGAGGCTGAATGTGCTCATGGCAGAGAAGCAAACACTCCACCACTTCTCTGAGACTGCCCTAAACACGGACCTAGCTAAGGGATGGCTCTATTTTCTTATACCAACCCAGCTTTGTCTTTCTGCTGGTGGCCATGGGTCATATTCTGGTCTTGTTTACACTGCTGTCAACTGGAACTAACCCCTCTGAAGCCAGAATATGAAATTAAGCTCCTTGCCACGTTTACATATTCCACTCCTTACAGCATAATTTGTCCTAGTTTTTTAAGCACTGAATGTCTTCGTAGGAATTTCATTACAGAGCACAAGTTTTGTCAAGTGCATTCTGCTACTTTTGCTGGAGGTTGCTAAGCATACTCTATTTTTTTTTTTAATTCTTTGTACTGATAAGTATATTTGCCCGTGCCACAAAAAAAAGAAAAAAAAAACCATGTAAAAAAATACAGCTTTTTGTCAGAAAAAAACCAGGTTGTTCTTGCAGGGGAAGGGTTTTCTGTACCAGGAAAACTATCTCCAGTGGCTCTTTGGGATACAAATATGGACAATCTGAGGGTAATTTGGAGGATCTCAGACTTCTTGCCCAATGGCACAGCAGTCAGTGCTGATAATTGATTTCAACCCATCTGCGAGATGAACACCTGCTATGCAATATGGCTCTGCTAAGATTGTTTTTCCCTGCATAACTGAAGTAAAATCTCCGTTGTTGACCACAAGATTGGGGGCATATCTGCTAAAATCTGAGCCACGCTCTAGTGCAGTGTTAGCTCTGTTTTAAATACATTGCCTTGACACTTGGGCATTTTTGTGGATTTTAATGGGCTTCTTTCTCTCTAAGCAAACTGAATTCCATCACTAAATAATGCATTTGGCCTCCAACCTGACTCCTGCTAATTACTCACGTGCTGAATGGGTTTAAAATCTTGTTTGGAAACACTGTAGAGTTTATTGTCTTAGGAAAAGCACCTAACGTGAGCTTTTCTCTTTCTTCTTTTTTTTTTTTTAAGACTGCAATTGGTCTCTAGTGAAATGAAACAGATAACGCAATAATTTTTCACTAAACTAATTATCAGAGCAGAAGATGTTAATGTGTTTTGCCAAGTGTGTCTAGTGTCTCCTTGGTTAACGTGCAGCATGGTCACGGCTGCTCGGCAAGACTTCACAGCTCTGGAAGCAGAAAACAGGGGCTGAATTCAGCTCACCCCTTGCTCTCCTTTGCAGCCATGTTAAAAAGTCCAAGCTGAACTGCCTCTGCCTCCACTTACAAATTTGTCAGTTCTATATTTTTTCTTCTATAGAGATAGGGACTTAATTTACCTGAATTCCTAAGGGTATTGGATCTCTGGGTTCCCTGTTTGCAAAGGTCTTGAGTATCCAGTCCTCAAGAATGACTCTTCATCAGCTGTGTTGGAAACTGAGGTGCCCAAAGTCAATGATTGCTTTTAAAAGTGTTCAGGAAATGTTTCTTCAATCTTCAAAATAGGTCTCCATGCACAAATCCATGTAATCCTGACCACACGTGTGCTGGGGCTGGCATTACCAAGAATGACTTCTCATTTCCAACTAGCAAAAAGGGTGGGCTTTAAAAAGTCATGACACAAAGTAAGAGCCTGCAGGAATCCTGTCCTTAGATGTGTAAAGCCTGCAAAAAGCCCTGAGTGCTGAGAAAAAAAATCTTCTGTTCTTGAAAGAAGAAAAATTAAGAGTGAAAGAAGCAAAGTGAGGTTTCACCTTGAGCAAATGCAGCGAGTGCTTCTGTAGCTCTCCTCGGAGCAGGCCACGATTGAAAAGAGAATTGCAGCTTTGATAAGAAGTGGGATTTGCCTGTCTGATTGCTGTTACTCCCCAAAACAAATAAACAAAGCACAATTATCTTTGAATGGTACCCAGGCTAATGTGTGGAACTGGCACTGGGGAGTAAAGAGTGGAGGACATCAGGCTAAAATCATTAATTGGTAATGGAGTTTGTATATTTGTCAACAAGATGCTCAGCTTGGAGAGCTGAGCACAAAGAAAACAGGCTGCAGCAAAACAAATGCATAGCAAGCCTTGTCACAGGTATTTATTTAACAGCCTGTCACAAGTAGAAAATGTGGATCAAAGGTAGGAAAGGCAAGGAAGGAGCAGTTTCAGTCCAAGGCACCCGTTCTGCATTGCATCAGGGTTCACTCCTGGATCAGGGAATGTTCTGCCACATCGTGTTACATCAAGTGAGTTGTGAAATGATGGAGCCTAATGCAGAGTGAGCGTTGGGAATGGGAAGTGGAACAACAACCCGTTGTTTTCCTATTCATTACTCACCATGGGTTTGGGGGTTATCCAGGAACAGAGATGCAGTTTTGAGTGAGGAGGGGAGTGAAGATTGCCAGGCTGTGCTTGGGAGGAGAGCACTGCAAAGTCCTGATGGGATCTGATGCTCTCCTGTCCTGCCTCAAGAACATGCTGATGGGGACTCTGGATTTTCCTTCTTTGTTGGAAAAACCTTTACAAAAGAATGATTCCTTCTACTTTTTTTTTTTTTTTTTTTTTTGTCATTTCTATTTCCTACATTCTTTTTTCTTTTTAACCTCAGATCATTTTCCTGGGCTGCACCTTCCCCTCATGCAGTTACGGATGCTGATCCTGTCCCCTCAGCATGAACGTGCAGGGTAAAGCTCATTGATTTGGGATGATGGAGGATGTGAATCACTTCTCCCCCGAGGACACTGCTGGAGATGCACTTTCCCCCTTCGGCCACCTGCACAGAGGTGACTGCTGGCCCCAAAGGACCCGTGGAGGTAATTGCCTTCAGACATGTTTTCTGCCAAGCAATGGGAACATGAAGCTTGACTGGGTAAGGAGAAGAGATGGAAAAAGATGGTTGGTGGGAACTGTGGGTGCAGAAAAAGGCAAAACAGCAGCTGAAAAACAAGCATTGTTCAGCTATCAAAGAACACAATGAACCTGAAATTCAACTGGTAATTTTCATGTCTTTGCATCAGAAAACAATTTGGGAGGGGGACTGAGTTAAAGGATCAGAGCTCCTTGTGAGGCTTTAATGGCAAATGTTCCCCTTCCTTCCTAGCCAACCTCAGTGCTAAGAAGATGAATGAGCTGAGAAATTGCAGCAAATAATGGAAACAACTGATTTATGATATTCCTTACTGTAGTCTGTCAAACAAAAACACTGTGTACTGAGCAGCTCCTGAGCATTGTTCCTTAAATTTAGCCCATCCACACCCCCTGAAGATGACTGTGCAGGTCTGTCTAGCAGTGACAAGCTGGCTTGGTGACTTTCCACTTCCATTTGCAGTGCTGATGGCAGCACTGGCCACCTCAGCTGCTGAAGCTGTGGTTATTAATCACATCCTCCAGCTGCAGAACATGCACCTCCTGGCCATGCTTGCATGCAGGAGACATCACCTCCAGGATTAATTGGTATTGATGAGCTTGCTTAGCAACCACACACCAACCAGCACTGATCCCTGGGGATCCTTGGCCAAAAAGACCAACCCTGGGGCAAAGTAATGTTGTAGGACAAGAGACAAGTGAGGATGGGCTTGTGCCAGCTCCTCCCTGGCTACCACTGGGCAGTGGTGGCTACGTGGGCTCCCTGGGTGTGCAGCAGCAGAACTGTGGTTTGTTTGAACCCTGTTTGATCTCTGTCTAGACTGGCAGCTCTAACATCCAACTGTTGGCCAACCAGAGCCAACACCTTGGGTTTCTCCTGTTCCATTAAACTGATGGCTTTGGGTAGGAGCTGCAGCAGTCGTGTAATCCACATGCTGACAGTGGCCCTGGAGACTCAGGCTGGGGATAATCGCATCCTTTTGATACTGCTAATAATTAACTATTAAAACAATTTACTAATGGCTGTAGTGGCTCCTTTAAGTGATGAATTCATACGATTTAGCACAGCTATGAGAGATGGGCTTGATGCAAATATTCCTGAGTGCAAAGCCTGCCTGCATTACAGCCTGTTGAGGTCAGAATCTATTAGCCATAATGCCTCTTAGCCTAAATTCTCTTTATCTATGGAGTAAGTATTTTCTACAGAAATTATTCTGAAACCTTCAAAACCAGAGCTGTGTGTGCTCTGTCATGTGGCAATGTATGGTCTCATTCACTAAGTGGAGGAAAGGGGTGTTTATGTAAACTCCAGCCAAAAAATATAGTAGTATTACTAAGCAGAGTGAGCTTATCAAATAGTCTAGTTGGAAATGGATGAACTTTGTGTGCGTGAATAGATGAAATTGTATTTACTGGCATGAATTGAATGGGTCTAATCAGAGTAATGGCTGTTGAATGGGTGTAACATCTATTAATTGAATATGGCAACTAGTTTTACCTGATTCTCTATTCTAATAGGTTTCCAGTATTTACACAACAGAACTGTCACAGAAAGTTTAATTAGGTACCTGAGATCTCCCAGATCTTGTCAAATTAATTTCTGAACTCCAGACATTTCTGTGACAATACTGTCCTAATTCTTCTTGTAGCATTTTCTTAAGAAGACTTTAATAACTAACAGTCATGTCTGACAAAATAAAGATAAGCTGTTATTTCTCTCAGCGAGATGACAGTTCCATTTTTCAGGAGAGAAGGGAAGGTTGCTCACCACTTTGCTTCCTGCAGCAGCACAATTTCCAGGCGTGGGACTGGCAAAACAAAGAGTTACTTGCTGTAGGTAAAGGGTGGTGGTTTTTTTTTTCCTTTGCATCTCACCATTGCGCTCGGATGGAAAGGTCAGGTGTGTCAGAGATGGTTAAGGCTTTGAAGGAGACAGATGTGTGTATGTAGAGAGAACATAAAGGGGATTGGAGCAGCTGAAAAGAAATAAGCAGAATTGGAAAGATCTGGGCTTTAAACTTCATCCTGCAATTGAAGTCATTGTTATCGCTCTCCCCCACTGAGGAAAAAATGTCTTGGAGGGGGGAAAAAAGCAGGAGAAATGAAATATTAAATACATTTTTCTGGCTATCTCAACTGCTGGAATTACAACAGCACAAATTACTCCAAGCTTTTAGAAACTGAGTAGAATCCACTTCACCATTCTTTCCTCTCCAGCCCGAGGTTGGGATTGTGGGAACAAGTGCTGGCTGTGCTGCAAGAGGGGAGGGGGGACAGCACCCTGAGACTGCCAGCCCAGAACAGGCAGCTGGGACCTGGCTGGGCTCTTATTCTCCAATTTCTATATGATAATTGAGCTGGTTTTGCTCAGATGTTTAGCAGCCAAAACCTCCTCTCTTTATCCCCCTGCCCATAGGAGGGAGGGAGCCCCTTGGCTCCCCACAACCACCCTGTGGCACCTGCTGCCCTACCCAGCTCTGGGATGCTCTTGCAGGGTGGCAGATGCCTGCGTGTCCCAGCCCTCTGTGTGAAGGGTGTTTGCATCACATTTTAAAATATCACCTTGGGGGGAAGGTGTCAGACCACTTGTTCTAACCCATTACCACCCAGACCTTATGGGTTTTGGTATTTGCT
This sequence comes from Brachypteracias leptosomus, assembly GCA_013401335.1. Lineage (NCBI taxonomy): Eukaryota > Metazoa > Chordata > Aves > Coraciiformes > Brachypteraciidae > Brachypteracias > Brachypteracias leptosomus. The sequence continues at coordinate 186,895 of VYZX01014988.1, forward strand.
ATGTTTAAGACCCTCTATCAAGGTGGGCATTGCCCAGGGGCTCTCCAACGTCTCGTGGCACCGGGAAACCCACACACCTCCCACCTCCACCAGGCTGCAAATGTGCAGAGAGCTCTAAACCAGTATGGGCTGTCTAAACAAGGAGAAAATCCCTGATCTATACGGGGTTTACTGCAAGAGGGGTTGGCTTCTGGCACTTTCTCTGCCAGGCTGCAGGCTGGGCTGTCCGTGGGTGTCTCGCAGCAGCCGATACCCATTAAATAATCCTTTCCACCCAGGCTGCCCCGTTTGCTTTGTCTGCCTCCATCATGTTCCATGAGGGACTGATTTTGGAGATGGAAAAGCTGCTGCATCTTCTCATTACCCCCACAATGTCCCCTCCGAGAGGGGATTTGAATTTCTGGTCCCCCACATGTAATCTTTGGCTTTGCCATATTCTCCACGTCTATTTATTTTCTGTTTTAACACTTGTAAAACTGGATTGCTCCTTTTTATAGAGGCTTTACAGTTATAGGTAAAAAGTCAACATCTGCCAGCTTCTTCAGTAGAGATGCTGTGAGTTGTTTTTTTTTTCTCCTTGCTACCTAGAAACCGTTGTATTAATAGAAATCTTATTGGAAAGCTTTCCTGAGAAAAATGTAAAAATTCCACTAAAAAGGCAAACACACTTTTGCTGGAATCAGTCACCTCAATAATACAAAAAAAAAGGGGTCTGAGGAGATCAGACGTTCATATTTTGGATTTCCCACTCCCATGTAAGAACATGCACAAATTTCAAGAAAAGCAGGTACTTCATGCCAAAAAAAATTTAAAAATTAAAAATCTCATCTGAAAGCACGGCTCTCTTTCAAGAAAAAAAAAATAAATCAACAAGACTGTTTTAATGAGCCTAATAATGAAGTTTGAGAGTAGCTGTTGACCTTGTAATGGATCTCTGCTGTGAGAAAAGAGGTTATTTACAACCAGAATAGCTGCTGTTATTTTTCATTCTACTAAGTAAATTGTAGTAGAATTACTCGCATGACACCATTGTTGAGTGGAGCTCAGTGAAAAGCTGATTTTTTCCAGGTTTTTTGAAACCTCATCTTCATTCTTTAACAGTTTCCTTATAGAGAGATTAAAAAAAAAAATCTAGTTGCATCAACATCCATGTGATGAACCTAAAACAGTATCTAGAGATTATCTATTGAATTTCCTAGGCATATATTTACTAGCTACATCACAAAATAGCACATTACTTATTTGTTAATTGAATTGGGTTATTATTCAATTGAGTCTCATAGGAGAGGAAAATTTTTAGCAGAGCTAAAGGCACAGTGAAAACCTGTAGGTGTGTTCCAGCCCTTCTTTGCATAGATCACTCAGAAAATAGTGTCTTTTTAATAGTAGTGGCAGTAACCATCTAATAACCTGAATTAGGAAGGCTCTGGCAATTGGCAAGCGTTGTGCTTTTCTCTCTATTAAATATTTTGTCAAGGCTTTTCATAACTCTGGCTGCTGCAATCTCTCCTCTTCCTCCAAAAGCTGTTTCTCTCTGGAGCTGATGAGACTCGTGCTCTCCTGGGCAGAACCTCCTGTTTCCTGAAGCTCTTTAGCAGCCCTCAAGAGCAGCGTTGGCAGCACCAACCTGGACCATGAGCTTTGGTGAGTACAGTCTGGTATTGCCTGTGGAAGGGGGAACTAAAGCGTGAGCTCAGGGGCTGGAAGAACGTGGTTTTGTTTGCTCCACCATGAGGAAAGGTGTCTGATGCTCCTCAGATAACCCCTAGCTACTCTTGCTCATCCCAAACTGATGACAAGTCATCAGCCCCTGGGATAAGAGGAGTATTTGGCTGGACTCCTCCCAGCTACCATGGAAGAGATGCTGGTGGCACCAGTGTTGCCACCTCAGCAAGGACTGTGATGTCCCACCAGACTATTGTTCCATGTTCTTCTATTCATCCTTTGGAGAAAAGTTTCCTGGTGAGTGAGCAGAGAAGGTTGTGTTGGTTTATGATGTTCTTTCAAGGTGTTTTTGACTTATTTTTTGACAATTTCAAGTACAAGGTTTGAGGGGGTTTTTTCACGCCGCTTTGGTTCCTGTTTGCAGTAGATTGGCTGCTCTAGCAAAAGCTCTTATAAGATTTTCTGTTGATTGCTAAATGTCTATTGTAGAGCTATTCCCATCCCTGCCCAAGAATCCAGACCACCATGGGAGAAGATTTCAACAACCTACAGCCATTACCAGCTACATGTACTTAGTCACTGTGTTGAGTGTAGAAGCTTCAGCTTAAACTGCATGAAGTTCAAACAATTTTAGACATGGCATTAATAGGATGTAAAAGCTGGGGAGGGACTTTTTAGGATGTTGGGTAGTGATAGGACTAGGGGGAATGGGTCAAAACTAGAGGTGGGTAGATTCAGATGAGACGTTAGGAAGAAGTTCTTCCCCAGGAGGGGGGGGAGACACTTGCACAGGTTGCCCAGAGAGGTGCTGGAAGCCCCATCCCTGGACATTCGGAAGGCCAGGCTGGCTGGGGCTGTGAGCAACTGATGGAGTGGGAGGTGTCCCTGCCATGGCAGGGGGGTTGGATGATCTTTGAGGTCCCTTCCAACCCTGACAGTTCTATGATTCTATGATCACTGGTCCTACCAGCTTTTCCTCCAGAGCTCTGTGTTACATTGAGTCTCTTTGGAAAAAGAAAGGGAGGAGAGGAAACACTTGGGACCTTACACTGACTAAGGACACTGTCTTTGTCCCAAAGAGCTTATGGTTCAGCCACAGAGCAGGTGTTTGCTGCATAAGTAAATGTGCTGTGACCTGGCCTCGAGCAGACAGGCAGCATTGGAGGTGTGAAGAGAGAGAAAAATCAATAAATACACCACTCACCATTTACTCAGCCCAAACAAAATACTTCATCGAGACATCAGTGGAGCTTCAGAAAGTCATAGCACGAATTATGGCTCCACTGCAGTGTGTGTGGCAAGGTTTGATGGTATTCTCCTGGCCATGTTTACAGCTCATTTTAGCACTGTGTCAGGTCGTTTTGGTTTTATTGGTACTTCTTTTCTTCCCCTTCTCGCTGCTGCTATCACAGAATAGTCTGTGGAAAGGGGTTTCTGCCACGCCATGTACAGTTGCTAAATGAAGAGGTGCTTGGACTCTTCCAGCATTTATTTGACCTCAATCATCTTGAGAATTAGGAATGAGTTAAAGTTCTGCTCCTCTTCTTGGCAAAACTCACCTTTGGGTTCTCCTGTTTCTCACCTGCTGTCTACCCTCATTTTCTGTCGTCTTATCTGGAAAACTAATTGCATTGAATGTGGAGAAGAGCAATGAAATGAGAAACCCTTGACAGAGGCTTAAAGCCCCTTGGTTTAGATAATTTCAGTCTAGTGGAGTTGAGTCCCAGAGTAAAGCTTTGATTATCTGGTTCAATATTCACCTCCCAAGGCTGAGTCTATGGAAAACCAGCTCTTTGAACCCTTAAGTGCTGCAAACATCTCATCAAGGGCATGGCTTTGGTAACCTGTGCTCAGCACCAGGCACTGCAGCTCCTGCTATTGCAGCAGGCTGGTCTAAAAGGATTTCTTGGTCTCTTGTGTAGAACAAAAAGAACTGGAGCACAGGGAAGGTCAGATAAACCTTGTTCTGTTGAGTACTTGTTCTATCTGGCCTCCCAGAAGCAATGACTAGCTTTAGTCTTACTTTCCAATTTCCCTTCTTACTAGCCTGAGTGTTTATAAAACTTTTTCCAAGGGAGTTGCTGGGATGTGCTCCCAAAAGACCATCTCTCTGGTGAATAATCGGCTGAAATTCTAATGAGAAAATCCCTTCACTAGGCAACAGGCTTCCTACTCCAATGCTGCATTATCAGCTCAAAATTATTCGGACAGATCTGAGGAATTTACTTTAGGCAGCTTAGGAGATAAATTCAGTGCAGCAAGTTATCGTGATTGATTTAAGTATTTAAGACTTATCCTAAAAACCTGTTTCACTCAATCCTCCTCCTAACACGTTCCCATTGAAGCCCTTCTTTCCAGGTTAAAATGCAATCTGAGCTCAGCGAGCAGTTTCCCTTTGGTTGGGCAGGGGTAATTCTTCTCCATCCTCTGGGTGTGGGGGTGATTCAGTGTTTCAGAGGCAATAACCTCCCCGACAGATTGCCTCATTTTACACCCCATGTGACTCCAGCAAGCCGTGCTGTGCTGCTCTGCTCCAGCACCTCCTCCTGCAGGTCTGAGAAAGGATGTTGGTTTGAAAGAGGAATGGGGTTTAAAATTATTTTTTTATTTATAAAAAGGACATTAAAGAGATTAATGTTGCTTTGTTTGTGGAGTGATTAGGACTTGGTGCTCGGGAGACCTGGCAGTGATGAGCAGGATGCACACAGGCACACGTGGGCTTGGAGAGAGCCCTCAGAAGCACAATCCATCACGGTGACATCCAACTCCCTGCTCTATCTTTTAGTTTGTCTGAAGTTCGTGCATGGTTGTGTGGAGCAGCTGCACGTGTGTACAGCACAACCAGCCTGTTGCTGGGCTGTTTACAGGTGCATAATTACTCCTTAGAACTGATGGATAACGGGTGGAATGGGAAAAACTCACAGTCATTTTTTTTTCCCCCCTTCTCCACCCCCTCTCATTGTACCATATTCCCAAGGAGAATTCATATTTCCCTCTGGAGGCTGCACTGAGAGTGAATGTAGTTCATCCCAGTAGTGCCTTGTCTGGATGAACCCTGGGTCAGCACATCTGCTTCCCCACCACCCAAAAGATCATGGGTGTTTTCACAGCACTTCCAGCAGGTCTCTTGTGCTGGAAACTTCCCTCAGTGTCTCCTCAGGATTCAGTTGCTCTAAATCTTTTGAAACGTGATGCAAAATCACAGCTCTAGTCCTATTAACCCCTTGTTCTTTCTCCCACTCCCTTTTTAACACTTTAAACTCATGAGTAACCTTCACTCAGACTTTTAACTCATGCTCTGGATATTCTTTAATGTGGCACTTACCACTGGAGTTAATTTCCCAGCTCTTAGGACATGGACAAGAGGTAGGACTTGAGAGAAGAAATTGCATGACAGGTAACGGGCAGTGTGAACTTTAGATCTGTGAGATGTGTGCAATATTAGTTCATTCTGTAGCTGAATGTGGACACTCTTGATATTTAATATCTTACCAGGAGGCTTGAGTACTTGAAGGACAAGCACTCATAATTTGCTTTGACATTTGACATGATCAAGCAAGTGAAGGAATAATATTCCATTTCTCCATTGTCAAAAAGATAATGAGTTTCATAACCATTGGTATTATGGGGAAAATGCAGCCCATGTAGTGTAAGACGTGCGAGAGCTGCTCTATATTCTTCTATAAATTGTGTTCTTTCACACAATATAGTCTCCTTTTGATGGCCCCATTCAAACACAGCATGCCTATCCTTTTTAATTTTCTGGTTTGCTGTGCAAGTCTCTAGCAAAAGAGATTTCTTATTTTTTTTTCTTAAATGAAAAAATGTTTTCTTGAAACTATTTATAGAAAGAGCAGTGCTGTCATCGAGTCTGTCTCATCTTATCATTCTTGGGTATCAATTTCTAGGCTCAGATGACAAACCATAGCAGCTACTTTTCCAATAGCAGCATCTGGCTTCCTGGCAAACTCGAAATGCAGTTATCTGGAAAGCCTCAGAGTTGCTTCTGAGCACATTTTATTTATTAGAAAGCAGTTGTGTTGCTTTGCTTCCCATGACTAAGCCAAAGAATATTTAATATATTAAAAGGAATAATAGAATTGAGGCCAAGCTGTTGTCCCTCAAGTGGCAAGAGAACGCCAATATTTTCCCTTTGGGGTGACTCTTTCTTCAGCTCTGAAGGACAATCTGAGACTATTCATGCTGACTTCTTTTATAGGACTAAAGAAGAAATTTGACCTTAGCTCCTAAAACGAAACTCAAGTTCACCTTTTTCTAGACTCAACTCTCCAAACTGTGGTGGTGGCTTCTCTGCCAACCTTCCCTTGCTGGAGGAGGCAGATCTTCCATGCAGAGTGGGGGCCTCAGAAGTGAGCAGCACGGTGTCCTTGCAAGATCTGATGAAGGAGCAGGTGGGTCGGTAGGTCAGGTACTGTACCAGCCTTCAGAAGAAGGGAATCCAGCCTTTGTTTTGCCATAGGATTTATGAGCTTGGCAAGTCATCTGGATCCAGCTCTGCAAAGGTCTCCTCATGCGGTTCAGTGGGTATCACGCTGATCCAAGATATATGAAAATATAGTTCCATAAGCAACTTAAATGTTGCTCCTTCTTAAATATACCTGTCAAACAACTGATACCTTTTCCCACATCCCATATCTTGCGGGGGTCTGCTCAGGCTGGAGGTCTTTGCACTGATGAAGCTCTGCTGCTGATCTGGTGAGTTGAATCAAATCCCACCACTGCTGTGTGTATAAAGGGAGATTATCTGACACTGTAGAAATGCCTGGAACAGTTCTCCAGTTCTTCAGATGTAACATCATCTGAAGGAAATTATTAAGGTTTGTTTTTCTCCTAATATCAGCATCAAATTAGATAGGAAGGATATCAAGACACATAGGAGATGACAATAGTCAATTATACAGATGTCCTTATAGCTTTAGGACGTTCTTAGATGCTAAAATTCATTCTCACATGCATAGAACTAAAAGTTGAGAAAGGACAAAGAAGGATGAAGTATCTGTTCCAGGCTTTGATGATGGTTAGAACTGTATCTACATCAAAAGCTCTATTTAATCGAAGTGATGATTTTCATTCTGAGAGAGAACTCTCTTGAGTTTTTCTTGAGCAGTTTCCAAAAGTTTCTCTTAGTGAAATTCTAGTGTTATTTTTCTAGATGACAGATTAAAAAAAAAAAGCTAGATCTATTAAAGTCAATGTGTTTGACACTTAGCAGCAGAAGCAGTGATGCTAAATGGTAACATCTTGTAGTTTTCTTCTGATACCGGTGGTGGCTCTGGGGCAGGATTTTATTAGTGTCAGCTTGCACAGAATTCAGTTAAAGCCCAAGTTCCATCTCCCAAGTAACTGTTATTCAGTTCAAAAATAAAATGATCAGGCACGGGATTTCATTTAAAGCCTTGAACATCAACATCAAGGAATCAAAACAATTCTGTTTCTGCAGTGGAAAAAGTATTTCTGGGTTTGGACACTCACCCTTGCACGGTGTCAGCTGGGCTGGGGGGGTAAATTAGAGGCAGAAGCTGTGGGGCTTTCTCTTCTCATTGCTGTGAGCTGCTGTCTCTAGGCTGAGCTGGTAACAATGGGGTCTTAATTCTGATTGAGGATGGAGGATGCTGCTGCAGTGCAAAACACCCTGCCAAGGCTGCTTTGCTGCGATGTTCAATGGCAGGATTATGAGGCTGTATCATAAGCAAGGTCTGCAAATCAAAGGTTACATGATGGGCAACCTTTACTACATCGAGTGGGTCAGATTGCTTTCACATTTAAGAAAAGACTACATGCTTTTTTTGCTATTGAAGAGCGTAAGCACTTTTGCCTTCCTTCCGCCACAAATGGAGATTATTCAATGGTTGGATTTAATGAATTCAAAATCCTTAGAAAATCACTAGAGCCAGACATCAATGTAAAATACTCCACCAGCTTTCAGTAGTGGAATATAATATTAGCTCTCCCACAATCTACTTCATGCATTTCAAAAGAATAGAGAACATTTTTAAACTAAAGAAGATAGCTTGGGCAGAAAATGATTGTCTGCCTTGGATGCTTCTCTGTAACCCTTTAGGAGCCTGAGTTATTTCACATAGGGCTGTAGAAACAGAAACAGGCATTTTCTTTGCAAAAATAGGAGAGGAAGAAGAGGAGCGAGAGATTTTATTAACAAATTAACAAATTTACTAACAAATTCTGTTAATGTGCTGCTGCCTTGCACTATCATAGAGTTACGTGGGAGGGTTGGTGTGGGGCTGGTGGCTCTGAGCCCATGGAAAACCCTGCAGTTGTGTCCCACCTTCCTGCTGGTGGAGGCTGCTGAGAACCCACCAAGCACCACTCATCCCATCTCTTGTTGTATGTCTGGACTGGGAGCACTTGAGGAGGATATTTCTGTGCCAAGTGGGAACCCTGCCCTGGTTACAGCCCATCCAACCCTTCCCCGGCTCCTTGCTATGAAGAGCCAGCCATAGGCAGCTCTCTCAGGCTATATAGTAATACAAATAAATAATATTAATTAAGGCTCGATAGGTTTAAAAAGCTATGAAAATAGCTTCTCTCCTGCTGTTTCAGTATCTCATTTTCCCGCTGTGTCCAAACCCCCAAAGCTCAGAGGTGCAAACATATATTTTAAATGAGAAGTTTGTTGAACCTCATTAAACTTAAATGCTCGATCCAGTTTTTCCGAACAAGGCTTCATTCTGCTTTTGAGTTTACCTGAATTCATTCGTGCATCCCTAATGGCCACATTCATTTAGGAGGTGATTTTGCAAAGGCACTGATAGACCTACAAACTCCAGCTGAAAAGCAAAGCATGATTTACATGCTTAAACCCAAGCATCTCACTTCGGAGCTCTTCTGTGTTTATAGGCTTCACGTCTGAGCAATTTGCCGAGGCCTCTGTGAAACAAAGAGCAGCTTTTAATTTGTATTTGCTTTTTGCTTTCCCAGTTTTTATGAAAAGGACAAGCAGCTGAAAAGCCTCTCTGCGTTGGTATGCTGAGCAGTGGAGTCACACAAGCACCTGCAGCCATCCACGCACTGCTCGGGAAGAGCGCTGTATTTCTCGAGGTTTGTAGCTCTTGTCCTCCCACTCCCTAATTCATATACATAAAACTGGTGTGCTGCCACGTTCCCTCCACACAAATGCATTAGCTGATCAGGAAGGCTTCCCATTCATCTGGCTTGTCACTTGGATGAGGTGGAGGCAGGACCGACTTGTCAACTCGCAGTGATGAGAGTCAGGGGTGGAAGGCAGGAAAACACGATAAAAAATGGTGTAGATATTTCTCCCCTTGGTTTTCCAAAGGGAAGTATTTTCAGGTGCTGGATTCTTTCCATCCCCTTCCAAACAGGAGAAAACCAGCAACCCAAATACTTGCCTACAACCTCCTTGTGTAACTAATCGCGGAGTGAGGCCGCAGAAGGAAATCATGACTAACCCCCCCCAGTTTGCTCTGCCGTAGCTCCCTGACAATGTGGGTATCAAAGCACTTTGTCTCCACTGTATTTGGCCCTATTTCTACATTGCTTTCCAGGGTAGCAGAAGGAAGGTGTGTGTGTAACCCACCCGAGACCCAGCAGGGAAGGTTCAGAGCTTCGCACCCATCCGGTGAGCATCACCTTCCAGCTCTCCACACGCATTCTGTCTGGACTCTGTGCGGGGGTCGGGAGCTGGCTTTGTACGTTGCTCCCACCTTCATCCCCCGTGAAGGTGCCGCTTCAGGGCTGACATCGCTGCAGAACCCACCGACAGCCAACAACAAAGCGGTGATAGAGCCCCGACAGCGGCTGCGGGGCGGGGCTGGGGACCCGGGCTGCGGGGTGGGCTCTCCCCGTCGGGCTGGGGACTGCGGGCGGGGACCGGGGGCTGCGGACCGGGCTCTCCCCATCGGGCCGGGGGCTGCGGGTCGGGCTTTCCCAGGTGTGTCGGGGGGTGCGGGTTGGGCTCTTCCCGGCTGGGCGGGGGCTGCGGGCCGGGTTCTCCCCGGTGGAGCGGCAGCACGTCGGGGGTCGGGCAGCTCTGCTCCCCTCGGGGGGTCCGCAGCCGGGCTGTCCTGCTCTCTCCATCCTTCCCTCCTGCGGCCGGGGCGGGGCGGCGGGGGCGCGGCCGGCGGCGGAGCCCGG
>VYZX01014988.1:197040-288309 GCA_013401335.1 Brachypteracias leptosomus
CCCCGCCCCGTGACTCGGCTGCCTCCCGCGGGCGGCGGCGGCGGCGGCTGCCGGGCGGTGTCGTGCGGCCCCCCGCGCCCGTGCGGGGACTATGAAGCACCATGGTGTGGTGTGACCGTGGCGTCCAGATGCTGCTGACCACGGTGGGAGCCTTCGCCGCCTTCAGCCTCATGGCCATCGCCATCGGTACCGACTACTGGCTCTACTCCAGCGCCCACATCTGCAACGGCACCAACATCACGACGGACGATTCGCAGGGGCCGCCGCGGCGGGCGCGGGGCGATCTCACGCACTCGGGGCTCTGGAGGATCTGCTGCCTCGAAGGTACCGGGGGGGACCGCGCCGGGACCGGGACCGGGAGTTGGGGGGGAAGCAACTTCCCGGGGGGGAAACGGGCTGCGCGACCGGAGCTGCCGGGCAGAGCCCAGCCGGAGCCGCGCCGCTGCCTCGGACACCGCCGAGGAGGAGGATGGCGTTACCGTGGCAACCGGCATCTCCGAGATTGCCATGGGAACCGGGCGGCGGGATGCCGAGCTCTGCCCGGAGGAGCTCTGTCCAGGGGGGCGAGCAAGCTCCGTAACCCCCCATCTCCTCCTCGGGGCTTTGGGGGCTCCCGGCGGGTTCGCGGCTTTGGGATGCATCTGAGCCCTGCAGGTTCTGGGGCCGGGGACCCCCCCGGGGCTGTGGCCTCAGGGGCTTTGGGGATCAGGCACAGCTCCCGGGCAGGACAGTGGGAACCCAAGTTCATCCCCGTCTCCCCTCAGACACCAGGCACCTGGTTGAAGATGTTGTTGCTGCTGTTCAAGTGCTTCAGTGGGAGCTGGGGGTTACTTGATGCAGCCCAAGGGTCAGGCTGAATAATATTGACAAATAAAAGGGTGCGTGTTCCAGGGCTGAGGTGGGCAGCAGGACACCCCGCTCCCCGCAGAGGCCAAACATGTGGCTCCCTCTGAAAATGCAGTTGTAGCGAAGGCGCGGCGGGTAACTGCCGGGACAAAGGAGCACATGGGTGTTCAGAGGATTTGGCAGAGCAGATCGGGAAGCCCAGATGGGAGACAACATCTGTCAGCAGAGTGCATGGAGCTCTGACCGTGGGAAACCAGCAATTCCCCGGGAAAGGGACACACGCCGTGCCATGCGCTGGCAGCGGGGCCAGGGCCACGGGGGCTTGAGAGCCCCTCACCTGCTGGGTCCATTCCCTCCCTGCCAACAGGACCTCAGCGATGCTGGGTAAAAAAGGGGAGCAGAGAGGAAAGGTGTGGAGTTTTTCTGAGCTGCTTTGTGGCTGGCAAGGGCGGGGGGTACGCTGGAGGCTCTCTTCCCACCGTAATGCACTTGGCATGTCGGCTTCAATGCACCTAATTCCATCAGCACAACTTAGCACACATGAACTTTGCAAACCTGGTCTCCTGGTTTATTCCAACTGACAGACAGCCCAGCCCAGGCAAGCCCAGCTCTAGTTCAGAGTCTAGCAGCTGTATTGGGAGGGGTTTTTCTCCCCAGAAAAGGCTGTGGTGTGGTAGAAGTGCCTCATCCTCACGTCTGTTCTCATCTTCTCCTTTTGCAAACAATTTAAGGCTCCAGTGTAACATCGTTTTTCTCTTAAAATATCAGACGTGCTACCTAGTGGTAGTATGCATGCGTAGAATAGCTGTAGGACGAGAAAATATTTTTAGACAATGAAGAGAGAAAGAATTACTGAAATGTGAAGGGGTTTGGGTAATGATGATGCTTGGCTTTATGACTCCTGAAGGAAATCGAACTCTTGGTGTGGGCTTTTATGACACCTGGGCTTGCATCTGAGAGCTCCTACGTTTGCTTGAGGGATGCTGAGCATCCTCTGCTTGAGCTGAATCTTGTGATCTTCAGTGAGCTTGTTCTAGTGTCTTCAGTCTCCATTTTCCATGGAGAATAAGTTTGTCTGCATCTCGTGGGAGTTGCTGAGCTTGCTCTGCTAGACTGGGCCTGTTGTCTCCAGGAGTTTCCCGAAGTCGGGATTTCTGTGTGGTCTTCCAGGAATCTCATTGAGAAAAATGAAGGGCAGCTTTGCCTGAAACGGGTGGAATTTTTACCTTGATTTCAACCGGGCTTGAGTCAGAACGTTAATTACAAAAAGAACTCAGTGAAGTCATGAGAAATGGGCAGCACCGCAAGCAGTGCCCAGTAACACTGGTGACCTCTGGTCTGGTTGCATCGCTGGGGCAGCCCCTGTGTCCTCCTGAGAACATTTTATTTGCAAGGGTATCCATGGGAAAATTGCACCCATCAGTTGTGTGCAAGTGAACCTCGAATCTTCAGCAATTCAGGGGACAAAAAAGCCTTTTGTGGGACCCATCTCTCCAACGGCGATTGAGCTTGTTCTGCTCAGAATTCAAATTCTCATAATCAAATTATAAAGTTACAAATTTTAAAGTTGTCAAATATGTGCTAAGAATGGACAATTTGAGAAAGCTGTCATCTGTTCACAGATATGAGGAACAGAGACTACATTCTCTCCTACATTTTCAGTATGTTCTGGCTCTGTAAGATAAAAATCTATAGCTACATTAAAATATTCATGTTTTAAACCATACCATGGGGCTTTGATTTCAACATGGAAAGGTCCCTTTGTTTCATAAAATAATAAAATCATTTCTAGAAGCTGATATAAAACAACAGCCCCTTGGTTGTTTCAGAGCATCACTCCTCAGAGCGGGTGGATCTTCTGGTAAAATCGACGTAATAGTTGCAACTCTAAGGAGATACACAGCAAGAAAATAATTTCAGTTATAGATTTTTATATGTGATTAAATGGTCTGGTTTCCAACCTATTTTTAGAACTCTTTTTGTCTTTTGGAGTCATAATTATCAAAACCTACTTAAGTTATTGTAATGGTCTTAAGCACCATTTGACTCTTATCTCAAAAAGACAAATCTAAGACACCAATGTCCAAAAGCTAAAAATACCTTCAAGAGCCTCTCAAATTGCTTTTGGCATGAATAAAGCATTTCACAGAGTAAACTTCAGGTCAATTGAAATTTTCCCTTAAAATGTTTCTCAGTTATATCCATAAAACAACCTGTATGCTGGATTTTGAACAATCACCTATTCAATATCCCCAGTTCCAAGATTTCAAACAAAACTGTTGGAGCAGAATGGGCAAGAAGAACCTTCTAATCAAATTAATAGGGGTTCATCAATGGTTTTTCTGTTTTTCTTCTTTGAGACAACATTTTACAGCAAATTAGCATTGTGGTGATAACTGGAAAGATACAGTTCAGGGATCCTGCATATTATCTTTGCAATTGTCTAGGGGATGAAGTCATGTTTCAATTCTAGTAGTTGATACTACTATGGAGCTTAGTCACTCAAGAAGCAGCGTTAATGATACATCACTCAAACTCCTGCCTGTATAATCCCAATTTTGTTCTTTTAGCGTGTTTGTCAAAGGTGGAGGTAGGAGGCTCATTGAGTGAATTTGGAATAATAGCAGTATTTCTGCATGGATTTAAAAAACTTCTATCCAAGGTAATTGCCTTAGGTAGGAAACTGTTTAAAATAATTCTTGGTATGAATGTGTTTGTGCCAGAAGTGGATGTGATTCAACTGAGCCTCTGCAGGAAAATGGCCCCGGGGCTTCCTGGCAATGCTGATTTTGGGGGGTTTTGGGGCTACAGCATCGACGTGGACTGCAGCTTTGACAGCTGAAGTTAAACTGTCACTGGAGTAAGACGTTTCTGATGAAGCCCCCACTGCAGCCACAGATTTATGATAGGAGCAAATCAGCTCCATTTCAAGTGGCTGCTGTTAGGTCCCGTGTCCACGCTTGAGCTGTGGTAGTTGTCACAAGCTTTGGGTCCCTGTCAAGACGGTGCAGAGCAGAGTCTTGCAAACACAGCAGATACTGTGTCTCATGACTAATCATTTCATGGTCAAGCTACCTTGAGAAAGAGAGATTAAACCACCATCATTTCCCATCAGCCCCTATTCCTAGGGTGGATGTGCAGCACAAGTACATCCTTGCACAGTCAGTCACAAGGAGGATCTGAAAATTAAAATATTTGCCTAAAAAAAGAAGAAGATTTTAAACCCACCACTTTATCCACCGAAACTGCTTATCTTGGTGAACAATCGTGCTGGAGTTAATAGGACAGCTCACAATAGAGAGCTCTGCAGGCTCTGTGACATCAAGATATGAACTCAAGTAATGTACTTGTAATTTAAATTTATTCAAAGAGTATTTTATTAAGCACTTCAGCATATGAATCTCTTTGAACCCATTGTGTCTACTGCTTTTAGTATTCCCTGCTCGCCATTTACTTCTCAAGTGGCGCAATTGGTTGTTTAACGTGTGTCCTTCCTGACTGGGTGGCTGGAACATTTATAGTTGGGAGGAAGGATTGAGCAAATCATTTATGACTTGAAAATTTGCACAAATGCCCATTTGCACAATTATTTGGGAGCCTTCTGGCGTGGATGAATGCACACAAACATGGGAGCTGCCGCTCGCGCATGCGCTGCTTCCATGGATACTCTGGAAAACAAAATAAAAATGCTTATACAAATGTTTGAGGCAAGCAAATAAAGGAAGGCTGCCATCCATCAATACTGCAAATTCACGGCTCATCCAAAAAGAATTAATATTCTTTAGTATTCTCAAAGCAGAGCTATGAAGTCCCAGGACCACCACAATTCGTAATAAGCTAAATACAATGCAGACTTTATATTCAAATGCTGTTGCCAGAGTCTTATTTGTTGAAGGGCAAATGTTATGTTGCTTTAATATCAGACGTGACCTGCCTTGGAGGTTATGTCCACAGGCACATTAAGAGATGGTTGGTCTCCTCAGTCTTTACAGATGCTCTATGAAAGAAGGCAATTGCACATGGAGAATTCACAAATGGGTGTCTCTGCTATGAAAACCTTCTTCTTTATATGCCATAAGACAATATATATGTCTTTTGTACATGCATTATAGGTCTTGAAGAGTAAAATTTCATCCATGAATCTTTCAAGACAAATGTAAACACATTACAGAAGGACTTTTCTGAGGTTCAGCCCATGTTTTCATTCTTTCTTTCCATACATCCTGCTCATGTCATCTCCATTCTCTTGGTAAAACACGTGCCGTGCTCATTGGTTTTAAAAGCAATTCTTAGAGTTCCAACATCACTTTTGCAACAGTGTTTGAAGTGCTGCGGTTTTGCCAGCAATTGATGGAGTGATTTTTGACAGCCTTTCCAGGTTAATTCTTTTCAAGAGCATTCCATTTGCTAGAGAGAGTTTCTGACTTTGGAGCGATCTTTAGGGATGTGGAGTTCAATCTCTTCAAAATATTGTCCATCGTGTAACATATTTTAAAATCCCCTGAAATTTTGTGCTGGGAGAATTGTCAGCAGAAGATGGGTTAAGGCACTATCTATTCTTTTCCTAAACATAAAAAAGCATGAATCTCCTAAATGCTCCCCTTTGAACATTTGTAGCAGTGGGGCTCCAATGACCGTATTGATGTAACAAAACATCCATTCTTTCTGAGCCTCTCTATAAAACAGGGATCTGAAGCTAATTGACTGAATATATGTCACTTCAATGAATTAATTTGCTGTCTTGAACTTGATCTGCTGTATAGCCAGTAGGGAGCTATCAGGCTACACAGAGGTTTTTGGCTTTTCCTCCGTGGCTCTCAGCACGTCAGATATCCCGATGCAAAACTGAGACCCCAAAGCCTTTCTGTGCATTAGAGATCCTCCCCGAAGGCTGTAAACCAATGAAAGCACATTTGTAATCCAGCTGTAAAGCTTCCTCATCTCTGCAAGATGTAATGTGGATAATATTAATCTTACCTGGGCTTCAGAAATGTTTTGTGCAAAGTCAAGGAGGCGTTGGGTTGTACAAATAGGGTACCTGTGGCTGTGTTGTGCTAGAGTTGCTTTTTTATTCTGTGTATAATTATACTGCACATTGTAGGAGGCTGACAGATGGCATTTGTGGTAGTATCTGTCAGAGCCATAGTAAGTAATTTTGGGGTTTGTGGGGACCTTTGCAATGTAATGTAATGTAGTCTTTGGTCTTCTTCCAGCAGCCACTACCTTTAACTGACCATCAACCCTCAAGTTGGATGGGGCCTTGAGCAACCTGGTCTAGTGGAAGGTGTCCCTGCCCATGGCAGAGGGGCTGGAACTTGATGGTTATTACGGTCCCTTCCAATCCAAGCGATTTTATGGTTCTGTGATTCTGCCATGGGCTTTTATTACTCTTTTTAGATACTGCAGGAGCTCGTAGCTGTTGCATCTCATCAGGGCTTGCCCTGCCTCCTGGCAGCTCTACTAACCCTCTCCAGTGTAAACTGGTACAACAGGCAAATACGACAATGTATTTTTATGTTCCTGTAAAATTTCAACACAGTAATAATTTCTTCAGTGGATCCTCTCCCATTCTCTAGGTCACTCTGAGTTACTTCTGGCCAGGTCATGCTGACCAACCTGTAGCTTTGGTCAGAGTCTTTCCAGGTGCAAAACACATGAAGCTCCTTAAAAAGCTGGGGCAGAAGGGGAGTACATCTGATCCCTCCATTCTGTAGCCTTGTGTATCTTTACAGAAACAAAGACAAAATTAAAAATATTAGGAGAGGCTAGTGCTTTCATCTCATTTTTAGTCCTTTTGAGCGGGTAGGAGCACTTGTGTACTGAGTGTAAGCTGAAGTCTGCTATTAATACCTCTCAGCACCCAGATATTTTGTTGGTTTCTGTGTGGTTTGTGTGACAAAGAGCTGAGCAGTAATTTCTGCATCCCCAAACTGAAAATGGAGAGGGAGGAGGATGGATGGACTTGGGGGCCTGGGCTTCACTGGATTTCCTGCTTGATTTGGGGCCAGTCATTTTATCTTTCTGCTGCTGACTTAGGAGGGATAACTGTGCTTCCTTCCCACCCACTTTCCTCTCCTACTAATAATAAAAGGGACAAGAGGATGTGGAGAAACTGGGACACAGCGATGTGGCTGCCCAGCTCCAAGGAGGTGCATGAACACCACTTCCACTGGGTTTGAAGCATTTGGCTCCCAGCTTATGTTTTATACATGCAATATTTTGTGTTTAAGCATGTCTTCCTTGAGGGACAGGATTAAGTCTGATTCTCCACCTACGTAAATTTAACTGCTTTCTAGGAAGGTGGTGGAATGGTGCCAATATGAAGCCAATGTAAGAGGAGGGATCGTGGATCTGTCCCTTCAATTGGACCTTTTCCTGCTGGTCCTTCTTTTCTGAGCCAAGACTCCTCTCAGGAAATAAATCATCCTATGGAACTGAAAACCTGCTCCTGCTTCCAAACATTACTTTGTGCTTATCTTCATTTCAGATTTCTGTTTACTGGTATTTATTATGTCGCAGACTTATGGCTCAGCATCCAAATTCTTACCAACAGATGGCAAGGCAGGATGCACAGGAGTAGTAAAATAAACAGGATAAATGCACAACTGCCCATATGTCTGAGAGGCTGATGCACAGTTATGACTTCAGAACAAAAGGATGTTTTCTGTAGGCAGTTCCAGTGCTGTGCAGGGCTTCTCACTGGTTTCTGCCTTGCTCTAAACTCTCTCACTTCTTCAGCAGATTTTGATCAGTTAAATTGCAATTCATTTTGCCCTCTCTCTTCTATTCCCAGAGAGTCATTTCCTTTACTTATTTGTCTCCACTCCCAAAGTACATCAGTCCATTTTACCTTAAAAAATTTAGATTGAAAAGTGGCTCTTCCCTAATCTTCAGTTCATATTTATTTTCTTTTGGAGTGGTTGTTCTGGCTATTTTGAGGGGCACACAGAGCTGCTGGGGACCACAGCAACAGTTGAGATAGTGACTTTCTCTATATTGGGATTTATTACAATATTAATAAGTGGCCTCTCTAACATCTCAAAATAGCAAGGCTGGGGGCAAGCTGCCTGCAGGATGGATAGCCCAGCCTAGGCAGACTCGAGCTAGATTTCCCTTCAAGGCTGGGGGCATTTTTGCCAGTTGTTGCCTGCTGTGGGTCAGATGCAGCGAACGCGTTGAAGCAGATCTTGATGTAGCCTGGCAGAGAGTCCAGCCCCTCTCTCTCCTCCTCCGTGTGCCATCCTGTTGTCTGAACATCTTTGTTCTCATTCTCTTTTTGCCTCTCCTTGCTGGAACGTTATAACTTTCCTCCTGCCAAAAAGATACCTCCTAAATTAGCTTTTCAATAACGGCGTGAGAGGCTTTCTTTAGAGAACTGCTAGGTACTGCCTCGGGTAGAAATTTAGGATTTTTAATTTCTCTTCTTCACTCTCAAGCATCTCTGTGCTGTCCTGCCAGTGAAAAATGTGTAATCAGATACTTGTCAAAAGGTATGAGGTTTGGATCCTCTTTTCTCTACCTATTTTACTTTGTTTCCCATGTGTTTATCCAGGCTCCTGCTCACTTTACAAATAGCACCGTAAGTTCTTCTTCAGTAGGATCAAGTCAATTTTTTTCTTAAATGTGAAGGAATGCAAGATTATGAACATGTGGTGGTGATACAGAGAGACAGATGAAGGGAGAGCACATTATGGAATTACAGTATTTCCTGTGCAGATTGCCAGGCCCTGATATGAGTTAACCTCTTTTATTGTTCTTTTTCAAGCATTCTGCCTTTTAATTGCTGTTTTGGAATTGTGCCACTTAGTTATGTCCTTTGAATGCTTCTCACTTAGCCAGTCCTGTTAGCTTCATAATGCCAAATATTCCAAAGATATTCAGAAGCAACGAGCATCCTCTATTTGAATGGGAGAGGCACCCAGTTCGGGGAGGAATTATCACCCTCGTTTAGCTGCCAGGGTTGGGGGTTTTTTTCAGATTTAGTTAATAACCTTTTTAAAGTCACTGCCAATTCTCTACTGGAGATTTTAGATCAGTTTTCTCCCATTTATACATTTTAAATAATGCAGTTTTGTGTAGAGTATGGATGACTGAATGCTTTCTCCTGTCCAAATATATAGCATTCAATAACGTTAGGATTGTTATCGTGTCTTACTTGCATCCCAGAGGCATAGTTTATCTATTGTTGCTGCAAGGCATTAAAAAGGAACGATGACATGTTGCAATTATGACTTGAAATAGGATCTTGCCAGAGGTATATTGCCTAAATATAATCAAATCTAAACCACAACTTATTGCACATACCCTTCTCCGAGCTGTGCACACCTATCTCACGGCTCACTGAGTATCCCTGATGGCCATTAGCATTAGATGGATAATGTTGTTGCAAGAATTGCCATGCTGCTTTAAAGCTCAGCCCCCAGCATTCAGCTGCCCACGAGCAGAGGAAATGCTGGAAGATCTTGTGACTATTTAGCCTGAATTTTCAAAGGTAGCCAGATATGAAAGTCAGTAATAGCCCTTTGTATATGAGTCATTAATGGCCACGTTGGGCTTTAATCATCTTTGTCTAGCAGATCTTCTAAATTCATGTAAACTCTAGCAATGCTCCTTTACATACTTGCATATATTTTAATACAAAATTGGCTGAAGTTGGATCCTTTCTGTGTTAGTTTGTTTTTAGCAAGCTGATGAAACAGCAAGTTGAGTTGTGTCGCATCACATTTTTATCCACATGGATCATGAACAAGGGTTGAAGCCCTCAGGTGGACTGAACAGAGCTCTGGTACCTGAGCCAGGGCAGTAAATAGCCCAAAAGGGATTGTTATCCTCCAGATATGCCTCTGCTGACGGTGGGCAGGTTATTTGTTGGCAATTGTGAACTGCCAAAACTTCAGGAACTTGGTTTCCAGTGCGGGTTCCAGTGCAGATTCTTCATCTGTTTCTTCCCAGATTTAATGTCCCCTAGTCCTGCTCTGTCACCCAACATCCACCCAGCTGACAGCAGTTTGTTCTGTGCAATTAGAGCTCGGCAACACTTAATGATTTCAATTGGGTTTTATTAGGGGAGCTGCTGGAAAATGTCAGTATCAAGCAGAGCTATCCTAGACATGATAAAATATCAATTAATAAATCAGGGAGCTGAGTAACAGTTTGGGAATGGCTTCTTAAAACTCGAGACTGGTTGGGTGCTTCTCCTCCTCCTCCTGCCAGCAGGCAACTGAGCATCACTTATTTGCCATTACAGCGATTTCGGGTTGACCAGTGTGCTCTTTGCAGACAGACCAACCTCTCCCAGACAGACCAGTAGGATGCAGGCGGCCCCAGTCCAAAAGCCCCTCTACATTTATGCATGTGCTGAACCCAAGCCAATAAACCTGGCAAGAGGCTGAGTTTCTTGGCTCGGGCTTCGCGCTGCTTCATCTGCCCACCCTGCGTTTGGATCAGAGCTGGTCCCCGTCCCCCCAGCTCTGCCTGCTGCGAAAACACATTTTTGTCTGTCGACAAAAGATGCTCTGAGATGATGAGCAGTCTTTTCAAAGGCTGTGGCTTGTGAGCTCTAACCAGGGAAAGTTGGTCTTTGAAGCTGATGTTGCATCGGGAGTCAACGGGGTTTCATTTTTTAAGTTACTTAGGTGATTTCCAAAAATATGAATCCAAAACGATGCCACTATCTGCTGATCATGAGATGAAACATCCCGTGGCTCTCCTCAGTAGGCTGGAGGTTTGCTTCAGAGGTTGGTAAACGTTTTCTCCTTTGCTCTGCACATTTTGCTGTACTATTGTCCTTGCCTTCAGCGCTGGCAAACGCAGCCGGTTTTGGAGATGCTTTGGCATCCTTAAAGATGCAAGACCTGAAATAAAGCATGGAGTGTTTAGGAATAATGCTAGGGCTGTATTCACAGTACCACTTCTAATTATAGCCATTCGAACAATTCATTTGCAATGTCCCGCTACAGTTGTGCTTATTAAAATAGAATCCTCTTTATGGTTTGGTAGCAAATTAAGAGGGAAAAAAAATAGCCATCCCATTCCAGCCAATGTCTTTGGAAGTGGTTTACCCTCATAATTTGCTTTCTAGGGATATTCACCTTGTTTTTACTTGCACTCCTGGTCTGATTTTTAATGACTTTCTTTGTGTCTCTTGGTACCAATTCCCAGTGACCTTTTTCCTCATTTTATTTTAATTTCTCTATATAAATGGCAGCATTCTAGCTGGAGACGGCCTTTGGACACAGCAGCAAAACCCCACAGAGAAGGAAAAACGGGCCAGAAATTTTCCACCTGAATTCTAAGTCCTACCCATGGCTTTGGCTGCACAAAGAGCCAACACACTAAACTTTGCAGGGTCAGAGGAGCTCTCACACAGAAGCTGGACCAAGGGCAAGTGGTTCAGGACCAGGGCCAGACCTGGGCAGCCAGGACCTCGCCGTGGGCATCTCCAGCCATCAGTGCTGGCTGCAGCTACTCCCACAGGTTATCCCTTTTTCTGGCATGGCTGCTTTGCCCCGGGAGGGCTGAGCAAGTGGCTGCAGCTGGCCAGAACATGGGTACACAGCTCCTAACGCTGATTTTTACAGCATTAATGTGCACCTGTTTTGGTGGCCAACTGGCACCCCGTTCAGCCAAAAGTGCCTGTGTAAGCCCCGTGTTAAAAGAGGCACAAGAATTAGCGTGTATCAAACATGTCATTAGCCACGTGCCTGGTAGACATAATGTAGGATAATGAATGTGATCACGAGAATAAATTAATAACCGAAAATATTTTTTCTCCGTACGCACTCTTAAAACGGGATAAGAACTAAGTGACACTTGTGTCACCAGTTTATAATTAAAATGCAGTGCTTGAATGAAAATGTAAGCTTCAATTAGCCGGCACGACCCCGCTTCCGGCTTCACTTCCCACTGAAAAGCAACGATAACAAGCTCACATTTATTATCAGAGTTTTTCCTGGAGCTGTGCACTGAAACATGCTCACATCTGAGCCCTTTCACTGAAGACATTTTTTCGCTTCAGCAGTTTGGCATGCCATACAAAGGCTCTCTGATTTTTAGTGATGTTCACCTCCTCTTACATAAAAATGTTTTTCTGTGCATATTATTTGGTTTTAGTTAAAGTCCAGGTGCACGGGTTACTGGGGAACCAAAAGGATGGCTCATCACATAGCACAATGGGTAATTATTGCTGAGCTTCACTGTACTGCACAGACAAACCCTTTATCGGAGCTCAGCATTGTAGCTGTGAGAGACAGAAAATACCTACCATCTAGCCCAGAGTCCTGCAAGGGTAAGAACAGATCCTCTGGTATATGCTTTGCCCATTTAATTTTTAACTCTCTCAAGGGACACAGCCTCACAATTTTGTTTAGAGATACTATTTTGCATTTTAATTTCACCAGTGGGAAGTTAATACATCTATAAATTATGAGGTCTCATGTGTTGCCGTTTTCATCCCAAGAGTCTTTCTAGTGTAAAATGGTTAAATAATTCTCTGGGTTTGGCCCCTGTTTAAGCCAAGATTTGTCTTGATTTGTGCACGATCCAGGCAAAGTTTGGTCCTGCATTGCCTAAGGAATTGAGCTGCTGATTGCTGCAAGGCAGGGCAGGGGCTTTGGCTTGAGCTGAGCTCCCTACATAGGCAGGAAAAAAACCCAAATGCCTGAAAGAGCAGCTCTGGAAATGGGTGTGCTGGGTGGGCACCTGCCTGGGTCAGCTTGCAGGAAGGTTAATGCTGTGCTACATCTTGGCTCCTGCCCAACTATGCAATTTGGGTACCTGGCTGAGTGCTCCGTGCGAGGGGCGATGCCATCCTCGTAAGATCCACATCCCTGAGGTGCCTTCTGAGAGCTGCTGACAGCAACGGGGCCTTCCCAGGCACTCATCTTGCCAATACCCCAAAAAAGGAACCTTTTAGTCTAGGACTTAGCCTGAAGATGTCTGGCATGTCTTGAGGACATGCCGTAGGTACTCGGTCAGGTGTTTTTGCACCCTTCAAATTGGTTCATGTGCAGACAAGGCTATGGGAATTGGAGCCTAAAATAAGAAGGGAATGGCCTTCCCAGCCGGTGCTTAGGACAGCTGGTGAAAGGGATCCAAACCCCAACCAGCCCCAAAATGTCAACACAGAGCAGCTGAGCCTTGGAAAGTGCACTTAGGGAATATGTCCTCTCTGACGGAGATGGGACCGAATGTCCACATGGATATCTTTTTGCAATGCCCCTTCTAATATTTTAAGCAATTTCTAGGGGCAGAATTCTTGTAACATAGGAGGGGATGTCAAGCCAGGATATCTCAACTCGGAATAGATGTGTGCTCTTAGCTTTGGGTCAGGCAGTGATGTGTGGTGTGGGCAGAGCCCCCAGGGGCTTTTCAAGTTGTAAAAACTACAAACCTTCTGGTTTTTCACTGGTGCTATTCACATGGGACAGAGTGACCTCTCCAGAAAGCCTTTCCAACAGCAGCACGGCAATCTCTCTCAATAGCATTTAATAACTACCCATGGAGAAAATCACACTCTATTTAAAAGGCCAGAAAAATCATCTTCAGTTTAACTCTGCTGACTTTGGTAGAATTATACCAAAAATTATTTTTGTCCAGTATCCTTTCCCAGACTAATGTTGAGTAGCTGGGCTGAAAAAGCCTTTTGAGGGCAGATTAAACAAGTCCAAATGGTGAAATATTCTTTTAATTTTCCTTCTCACACGTTGTTTTAGGTGTAGCTTGGAATGCTGCCCTTACGAGAGGCATCCCTTTAAATATACAGCATCAATATGTAGCCACCTTCATGCGTTTTTAAAGATATGTTTCTTTTTAAATTAACCATTAGGTAACCCCGTTCTATAGAGTTCCATATTTTGCACTGCCTTCATGCTACCCTTGGAGTTTTATTTATTTATTTCTCCGTGGAACAATGAAGATGTCAAGGCAAGGCCCAGGGGCACCGTGGAAATCGAATTCTTGGAGCTCCACCGCTGTTGCCATGGTGGACACGCACTCAATAGCACACTGTGCTGCTCTGCAAGCCAAGGGGATTCAAACCCCAGCTCTGCTGCTGGCCCGTGTCAGTTCACTGCTGTTACAATGGAGCCTCTTCCTCTCTGTAATTGAAGTTCCCAGGATCAGGGGGGGAAAAATATTGAAGCAAACCCAAGCAAGGAGGGGGAGGAGGAGCGAAGGGCTAGGAAGTGACAGCCCCGTTCTGAGGTTCTCCCAGGGAACCTCTGCTGTGTTAGGCAGGTTTCTGGATTTTCCAGAGGCTTTTCTATTTCGTCTTGTCATTTTCTGTTAGTAAGATGTTGTGGTGTGATGAAGTGAATAGAACAAAGCCCAACACTGTCAGCTGAGTCAAAGATCTTCACTATTTCCTCAGCCCCAACTCAGACTGAAAACCCACAAGTGTGGGCACAAGCCATGGGCTTTTATAATGGTGGGATTTATGGATCTTGTTTAGTTATACCACTTTATCATAGAAAACTGGTTTCTGCAGAAGCTGCTGGTGGCTTGTTTCCGTTCTGGTTTCCCTCTCTCCTGAGGGGACCACAGGAGATGGCTGCACCCAGAGATCACGGCTCCATGACCAAAAACTTGGCAAAGCCTCAGCAGATAGATTGACAGAGGGCACACACATCCCAGGTTTGGGAGGGAGATTATTCCCCTGACAAAACAAAAGAGGCATCAGAGCTTGTCCTATGCCCTGTTATACTGAAAGCAAGAGGGAAATATTCCTGCACGATGCTTTGCAAAGAAGAGTTGCTGACTCCAACCTCTCCTTCCCTTGCCTGCTGAAGGAGCCTTATCCTGTACTTGGTTTGTGAGGGCTTCAGTTAATTCAGTAGAGATTTTGTCTGAGGATAATGGGCTCAACAAAATACCGAAATGCAATTTCCCTGAGTTCCAGTGTCTTGAGACAGAGTTTGAGTCACAAGCAATCCCCTTCCAGTGCCAGAGCTCGGTCCCTGCTGCACACATTGCTGAATCAGTCCCAGTAAGGATGTCACCCTCTCTCCTGCTGGTGTATAAGATAATAAAAGCACTGGGGTATTCTCCTCTCTTCTCTCCTATGAACTGAATCTGGTAAGATGTGGCTCCAGCAGTGACTTGGTTTGCTCAGTTTTTAAATGTGCTTGTAAAGGGACTTTGTTTACTCCAAACAAAAACCTCCTGGGCTTGGCATTCGAGGAGTGCCTCAGGAGAAGGAGCCAAACCACAACGAACTCTTCCACCCCAGGAAAGGCAAGATATGGCCAAGCTGAAATTGTGCCATTATTTGAGGGTCTTCTTTGGGTTGCAGAGGCAATTTTTCCTCAGTGTTTGCTGCAAATATGTTTAAATTCACTCTGTTTTGGAGGCAAGTAGTCAATGCATCTGAAGTGCATACTTGACATATGCTTCTTTTCACATGCTGTCCTCCATTTGTTTCGTGGAGCAGATGCTCAGTTTACCACTTTAAATGTATTCTTATTTACTAGAAATTATTTTAGAAAATAGCTGTTTGGAACTAAACATTTCCAGCCCTTCTTCTGGGTGCTGGGAGCTCCTTTTTGCAGCTGTCCTGGGTGGCTGCATGCAGATGTTGACAGGTTAATTTGCATTTGAAGAGCTGGATCCAGTGAGCTAAGCAAGGATTTTTCTTCCCCTGCCTCTGAAGGCAGTCACTTAAACACTCCTTGCCAAATTTAGCCCTGATGCTGTCTTCTTAATTAACTAGAGCAACATCCAAGCTGAGTTTGGCCCATTATTAGCTGCCCATTTATTCCAGGGTTGAATTAAGCCCCCCGACCATGGAAAAGAAAGGCTTTTATTCTGCAAATCGATTGTACAACAGCGAAACACAAGGACGGTGCTAATTCACAGCAAGGTGGTGTGTACAGGCTGGTTTATCTGATTTCCACTCTCTTGTCCCATTGCCAGGAACTGCAGGTCTGAGGTTCCAGCTGAGGCTTCTGGTTTACCTGGCTGCTGCATACTACTGGTGTGCTACTGATTGCTAAAGTTTCAGTAAAAAGGAAATCCTGCTAGCAAGAAAAATATTCAGCTTGCACTGCTTGATCCCCCTTCCTGGAGGGTACTTCTGTTGGTAGTGCTGGTGTATGTGGGTTTTTCCCCTTTAAAATAAGATTGCATAAAGACTTCTAGCACAAAGACCCACATTTAGACTTCATTCCCTCCCATCAGCACAGAAAAAGGCAGAAGTTCTGATCCACAGCTGCTCTAGAAAGTGTTGCTCCTGGTCTTTCATGTAGATGATCCACTCACGTTGACTCAAAGCATGATCTAGCAGAGACCAAACACTTTGATGCTGTAGCAGGGAGAAGAGCCAACATTCAAAGACCTGCAGCCCTTCCACCATCAAGGTCCCTACACTTTGTTTCCTCTTCATTTGCTTTTCTTTCCTTTAAATGGTACAAAACTGCCAAGGAAAGCTACATCCAGCAGGTATTAGAGCACTGAACTGAACCTGCAGAAGCACGGGAAGGCATAATGAAGGTTGCCTTTGGGTTTTTTTATGTCCATTTCACCATGATTTTGTGCTTCCCTGCCGTGATCAGCCGTGAGCAGATAATGGTCTCACTTCTCCCCCTTAACTGGGATTTCAGCAATTTTCCAGTTTCCTCGTGCTGGTCTAACACTGAGCTGAGTTTGCTGCACATCCCCCTGCTCGAGGCTGCCATGGGGACAAAGTTTCCCACCTGAACTTTGGCACTTCTGATGTGACCACTAAAAATTCAGGCTGTGTTTTGGAGCATCTATGGCCAAATTCTTGCTGATCACACTCAGGTACCAACTAATTCATCCCCCCAACTGTGCATGGGTGGGTTTGAGAGGCACTTTCTCAAAGAAAAGAGTTTTCTCTGGTCCACCATTTGCATCATGCATGAAGCTTTTCTTGTAGATATCTTTTTTTTCTTTTCCTATGTAAGAACTTGAGGGGAGGAGACGGGAATGGAGAATGTTGCAGTTAGACAGGCATGATTCAGGTACCCATGGTGACATGAGATGACTCCAACACAAGATTACCTTATACAAGAGTAGCTAAGAACAGAATTTTTGACCTTCAAGCTTTTTCTTATCTGTAAACATTTTAACTGTGTAGCAATGCAACCCAGCTTGTCAACAACCAGAAAAATAAAACTAATTTAAAACCCCACGGTGGCAGCAGAATAAATTCATACATTTATCATTTCAGAGGTTCCCATTGCTCCTGCCTCTTTTCCTGGAAGGTTTAAATTATTAGGTGGGGGGTTTTTTTATGTTATGTTTACTCTCCTAAGAATAGAATACGATTTACAGAAGCTCATATGGATGAAAAAGCATTTTCCTTTTGCACCATTGCTCTCACAGTTAACACACACAAACCTGCACCTTCCAGCCTTCCAAAACTTCCACTCATGCTGTCAAATAAATTAATTCAATATTCAGAAATGTATTTTGAAATCCTTAAAAGAATAGGATTTATTACTTGATCTGTCACTTTAGAAATATCATGCATCTCAGTGTTTGGTGCAAGACTTTATCTAGTCCAGTTAAAGAGGCAGATTCTTCATAACACTTACATGTGGAGCTGGTCCTGCCAGTGCTAGAATTGCAGATACTTGCATGAGAAAAGATCCTTAAAGTGAAGAAATGCAGGATGGAAGCTTACCAGAACAGCTGGAAAGGACCTAGTAAAATGAAATTCAATATTTGCTGCTGTAGATCTCCCAGGTTTTCTGAGACAGAAGGGTGATTTTTAAGCAGAATTTTAACTTCCACGTACATGAATTATTTCTAGTGACTTGCTCAAAAATAGCAATTGGAGCCTGACTCGCACTGTCCTTCCACAGGGCTGAGGTGGGACCATGTCTGGGAACACCAAACTTCAGCACCCACCTCAACCAAACCCCTCCTTGGGTCTGCACTGCGAGCTGGGGACGTGCTCTCGGTGTCCCTTGTCCCTCCCCTGACCTGGGTTGGCAGGGAATGGCCACAGTTGGGGTCCAGCCATCTCATAAGGTCTGGGCCAGCAAGGGAGGGCTGTAGGTGGGTGCTGCTAGAGGCTGCTGGTTAAAGTGCTGTCCCCTGGGAGCAGGGAGCATCATGCTGCGTGACTCAGAGGTGCAGCTGAGTCACAGCCTCCCGTGGCTGCTCCTGTGCTGGGAGCGGCTTCGATACCTTATTTGAGGTTGTGCTTGAAGTCACGATCCCAATCATCGTGTTCAGGCTCCTCGTTTGCTTCACAAGGCAAAAGCATGTTGCACTTAGAAGGAGAAAAAGGAGTTTGTGGGGCGGGAAAAACCAGCTCCTGGATTCCCACTCGTGAGAGTGATGTTAGGGAAAAAAAAAATCCAACAAAAGCCACCTTTAAAGCACAAGGGGATGACAGTGTCTCTGCTGGAGCCCCTCAGAAGCCAGGGGAGGTGCACCTGGCATATGTGTAGTGGCTGGTTAGCAGGACACAGCAGCTGAGATTGCCTGAGGCACGTGGAGCTGCTGTGGAAAAGCATTGATGTCTCCTGAGGGTACAGCTCTTCCACTCGAGAGCACTTAGATCTGCAGAGGGGTTTAGGTGTTGCTATGCCTAAAAATTAAAAACTCAGCCTACAAACCCCAGTGCCCTGATCAAATGGCACCAAAGAGCAGAGCTCAGGAGCTGGACCCTCATGGTGGGAGGGCTGGCATCAGAATTCAGCTTTACAAACCCCCAGGGCTGGTGTTCCAGGCTGTGGTCATCCCAAGGGATGGACATGATGTTTATGGTCCTCTGGACGGAGTCAGGGCAGAGCAGGGATGTGTTGGTGCATCCTCCTTGGCCCCTCGCAGCTCCGTTAGCATTGAACGAGGTGGCTCAGCCTCACTCCCCAGCAGGCACCTGCTGGCACGTAACCCAGGGAGTCCAGTCTGTGGAGCGTGAGTGATCCATAGTCACTGGGCAAACTTTCTCAGGAGCTGATTTAGGAGGGCAAGCCCTGATTGCAGCACTGTGTGCAGGGGAGCTGCTGGAGCCGGGCGAGATTCTGACATGACCGAGTATTTTTAGAGCCATCCTATGGTGCAGGAGTTTTAACTTCCATTTCACAGCCCTTGGAGCCTGGCAAACTTTCATTAACATTTGATGCCTTGAAGTCATGCAAGGTCTAGAGGGGAAAGGGAGGAGAAGGAGGAAAAAGAAATACACCTTTTTGGAGTGTGTGGTTTGCAAAGTTGCTGTGAAGCTTAGAAAAAGCCTCCAGTCCCTCCTTTTTGTGTTTTTATAGTACCCAAACCACTCAGAGAGCAGAGCTAGAATCCCAAACCATGGCTGT
Organism: Brachypteracias leptosomus; assembly: GCA_013401335.1. Lineage (NCBI taxonomy): Eukaryota > Metazoa > Chordata > Aves > Coraciiformes > Brachypteraciidae > Brachypteracias > Brachypteracias leptosomus. Next base: position 216,168 of record VYZX01014988.1, read on the forward strand.
GTGGGAGAGTTTTGCTTAATTAAAAAATAACATGGTACATACCTGGAGTCTCTCTGGCTCTTGGGGAGAGTGAGGCACTCTTTAAGCAGAGAGATCCCCACCTGAGAAGGATTATACCTCTCTTCTTCATCCATTATTGGGCAGTTTTGCTAATATAGGGCTCTTTGACCTATAAATCCCCAAATTATTGATAAGTCATCGTGTCTCCATCCTAGAGAGGAGAACCTGGGACATGGAGCAGTTAAAGGATTTGCTCCCAATTCCCACTGCACACGCTGCCATTTCTGCACAGCACAAAGTAAAGCTTTTCTCTCCAACTTTATACACAGTGAAAACACTGCTTCCCTGGCTACAAGGCAGACTTTCAACGGGAAAATAAATTAACAGAAACTCTATTTTTTCCCCCCAAATACACACACGTACACGCACAGAGAGTCTCTTTGCACACAACTGAGATTTTTTCATAGGCTGAGGGAGTTGGAAGAAGAGCTATATTTTTGTCTTCTTGGCAAAAATATATTGGCAGCATATCACTGAGTTGTAAAGATTGAGTAAGTACCAAGAGCGTGGCCCCGTTAAGAGAGGCAGGTTTTGGAAAGCTGCCCTTGGGCTGCCTGTGCCCGTCTGCCAGGACCAGTGCAGGGATCCTTCCCTGGGGTGGGGGTATGGGTGTGTGGGACCCTGAGCAGCCCACACAGGCTTCTGTGGAGGGAGAGGAGTTTGTGATACCTGGAAGTGAGGAGCTGTCAGCTCTGCAGGGCTCCAGATGAAGTGTCTGAAGGGAGAGGAGCTGTAAATCTCCCTGGCCATGGCAGCGTTCCCAGGCGGCCGGAGCTGCTGCCTGCCTCCCAAGCTGTGTACCTCGCGGGAGGTCTCGCCAAGGTGGTGACAAACTGGTCCTCTCCTGCCTCCAAAACTCAGGAGGAAATGCGGTCCCCAAGATGCTGTTATACAAGGGCAGGGAGAAAGATGAAGGACAGATGAGGGAGGGCTGGGAGGGAGGCAACGGCACCGCCAGGCTCATGGACACCTGCCTTTTGTCTGCCCTTCCCAGGAAAAGGAGCATTTCTCGGGTTTCTCCTCCCAGCTGTAGACACTCCCAGGCACTTCCATGCCATCCTAGGACAGCAAAAGGCAGTAAGCATTTCTGGTTACAACGGAAGGTGTGCCTGGTGCTGATAAGGGCTGGGACTCTCCGATACATTATTTAAATCCAATTCTAATTCTGAGATGGGATTGTCCAAAGCTACAACACCATTATCCTTCCCCGGTGCAGGTAGAGACATTTCATAGTAAAATGCAATTCTGAAATGCTGGGAGTAAACTCAGAAATCTCGACAATAAAATATTTATGCATCTGTGCTTTAGTGCATTGTAGTTTTGCATGATATGCTTTGCTTTTCAGGACTGACTAGATTAAGGCACTTCTGATTCATTAAACACATTTTCCCAAATGCTGTTTCTACAAATATTGTTGGGCCGTTGTGTTTGGTTGTATTTATTAGCTGGAGTAACAAGGAGGTTACGTCTTCCATAAACCTGAGAGGAACCCACTTAAATGTGTTGCTCTGAATCTCAGCAGAGAAGAAAACAGTTCTAATGAATAATTAAAGCTTAAAGAGGTCATGCTGCTTTTGCAGCCTCATTTTTATTTGTCACTGCTTAGTTTGCATTAGGAGATAGGAAGTTTCAGGTGCAGGAGCCAAATGAAATCTCCTCTGCATGTGCTCGTTTAAACAGATCTATTTGGTAGCCGTCTCCATCTTTATGTATTAAGTCATTTGTCAGCTGTAATAATTTAAATCATTCCTGGGAATTCTAAGTTTCAGGCTTGCAATTTTCATCAGGCAGTGGCTTTGTGCATCCCCTTGCCTTCTGTCAGCAGCACGAGCATCGGCCCTTCAGCCGGGCAGGGCTGGGGATGTAGAGCTGCTCAGGGAGCGCCCGAGCCGCCATCTGCTCCTTGTCTCCGCAGGCACCACCAATCTGCCAAGCTCCTGCTCTCCTCCTAGGCCCTCTCCTCACCTCCGGCCACCCACCGCCCACCCTTCCCGTCTCCTCCTCCTCCTCTGCTCTGTCTCCCTCCCACTTTCTTCCAAGCTCCCTTTCCTCCTCCCCTACGAGCTGTCTCCCATTCCTCCCTGCTCTGCCCCGGGTGCTCCTTTTCCTCCTCCTTTTTTACCTCACTCTCTGCCTTCCTCCTCCAGAGCTACTCATCATTTTCCTCCCCCTCTCCACATGCCCCAGTGAGACCAGCCTGCCCCATCTTCTTCACGAGGCTGGCCACAGCCAGGGACACCCTGTCCTGGCTGCCAAGGCAGCGTCACTGGCACAGGTTGCCCAGAGAGGTGGTAGAAGCCCCATCCCTGGAAATTTCTAAGGCCAGGCTGGAAGGGGCTCTGAGTAACCTGATCTAGTGGGAGGTGTCCCTGCCCATGGCAGGGGGGTTGGAACTAGATGATCTTTAAGGTCCCTTCCAACCCTGACGATTCTATGATTCCACCACCAGACACCCTCCAGCACCTGCTCTCCATGAGGATATGACACCTTATGGGTTGCACCTACTGCTGGGAATCAGGAATAACCAAATCCGGAATAACCCTCATTCAAGCTCAAGTCTTTCATATTTCTTTTCTATTTTCTTCCAGGATATATCACAGTTGCAAAATGTTTTTGTTCCTTTCATTTTTTTCAAGCTGGAACCTATTTCTGAGCAGCAGCCCCATTACTTGTTCCCAAGGTTAGAGATTAGCCCAGAGTACTCAACTAGACACCACGCACCATGCTCTTCTCTCCTACTGGAGTGTCTTTTCCACTAATACATCATGCAGATGATTTCTGAAACCTCTGCCTTGCATTTCCCAAATCCAGCCATCAGCAGAGTTTGGCAGTTACAGCCCTTTCTCCTAACCTTTAGATACCCCGTTGTCATCATCTGCCTTGTTTCGGTCCCGCATCACTGATTGTGCATGATCAATCTCTAGAGGTTTAGCTTCTATGTATAACTCAACAAGCTGGCATAGAAATGAGGAAGACATGCTCCAAAATGAATGCAGACCCAACTCAAGGTCATTGCTTTCTGAAGACAGACATATTTCTAACATTCCCTTCAATTAAGATGATTTAGGGAGTGAAATTTCCCTATTGCTTCTTCAATATGCAACTATTTTTCTAAATGCCATCATCTTATGATCAATCACTATGGATTGAAGAGACATGGAACCATTACAAGATTCCAGGAGTGTTCACATATCCTGCATATTCCTAATCCATTAACTAGTGAGCTCCTATATCACTACTTTCCAGTATAACCCTTGGGTTTTTTTCATTAAAAAAACTTCATGGTGCATGAATGAGCCAAAAGAAGGTCTGTAAAGAGTTCCATTCTAGACATCAGGTTAGAGACATTCCCTGCTATTAGAGCAGACAATAATTCATTTTATGCAGAGAGGTAATTGTAAACTTCTGCAACACCAAGAGATCTCACAAGGAGTATCAATAATATGAACCATTTTTTTACTGGCTGTATCTGGAGGGTTTTTCCATTACAGAAGAAGACATCCTGTGCATGTTACCCCAAACATGCCCAAGCAATACCTGGGTCCTCATTCTGGAGAGTTGTTTCTTGAATTTTAGAACTGCAAACCTGTTCTGAAATGAGGATGTTTCAGGAACCTGAAAAAAATGGCAATTTAAGAGGGTCTAAAAGCAGAAATTAAGAATGAGAAGGCAATAGCTCAAGGCTGCACATTTATGAACGTTGAAGTGGGAGGAGATACAGAGGACAAAGCATCACACTGGTATGTTTCATACCACTATGGTACTGGGTATGTTTCATCTAGTTCAAGAGCCGTATCCATTCCCCAGACGTGACCATGACTATGTCTCAAATTATAAACTCAGTAGGGACTTTGAGGAGACATGAATGTCCATTTCCTTAAATATCCTCCCCCAGGTAGTGCCGAGCCATGGTACAGGCTTTGTAGACATGCTGTGATCGTGAGAGGTGAAACCATCCAGCCCTGGTTGATCACCATGTTAATGAGGGAGAACTGATGACTTACTGAAGTAAGGGAAACCAGATGGATAAAAACCAAACTATCCCTTAAGGGAAACTTGATTCCAATTGTGCCAACACAGGGAAAAAAGCACAGTTTGACAATGTGAAAATAAACACAATTTGTCATTTTGCAGCATACGAACGCTTCATCAGACAGAATGACTGTCTGTCCTCAGGATTGCACCCGGTGCAATTTGGCATTTCAGCCCTCTCCTAATGAGTGATGGACTGGCAGCAGCCTGCCTGAGTGAGCAGGCTTTGTACCGGGCAGTGTATGTCAGGGTCAAGAATATTGAGGGGGGAAAAAGTGGATTTTGGTCCAAATCAAGATGTACCCGCATCCTGGCTGGCGTACAGGCCACCACAGCTTTGTCCCCACTGAGGTGTTGGAGTGATGATGGCCACTGTGTAGCTAGAGCTTTGAATAACAAGTTATTCTCTGATGCATTGTGCCAAGAGCACTGTTGGTTACTAAAGTACCTTTTTAAATTAAGGCATTTTGGAACAGAATGTGAGTAAGAGCTGGAAACTCGTCGGAGAATGACTTTCAGTCCAAAGCTCTGATGGGTGAAGATGCTCACCTAAGAAGCCAACACCAACTCCTCAATTGCTGTTAGACCAATCTCACCTAAGGTAGAGAAGCCAACTGCAGAGCTCCGATGGGGGTTTCTATCCAAGCTCCAAATTCATCTTAAAAGGATGAGGATGATTATATCAGCCACCTAGAAACAGCTTTGGCAAGTGGCAGCAGAGCAAAGTATGGAAATGAGTGGTGAGACAAACTTCTGGGCTGCGGGATAAAGGAGTGCAGCATGAGAGGCAGGACGAGACGAGGTGTGAAGGCAGAACACAGCAGGCGTGGGCTGTGGTGGTAGATAGCAAAGCAGACACAGGAAAGTGAGTTAACAACCCCATGACAACTAGAAATGTTGACAGTCTCTTGGGACTGAGCCAGGCATGGGAACGCTCGCCGTGGCAGGGCTAACTTAGCTCTGACTTGAAAATGTTCCTCAAGCAGCATCACCAGCATTGCCCCCAAAAAATCACCTCATACCCAGCTTGGGGGATTGCCCCTATTTCCCTGTGCAGGTGATTTAGAAAATGCAAACTGAACATTGGAGCTGGAAGCATCTCAGTGTTTCTTCCTAGAAAACACAGAGTCATTCCCTCAATAAGCTCCAGAAAAAGGAGCAGTAAAAAAGACTAAAATAAGGCACAGAATCTTCCCGAACTTCCCCCACTTTGCCATCCAAGCAGCAGCACAAGAAGAGATGGTTAATAAGGAGCAAATTGCAGATGGTGGTAGGAAGCTCGTCAGCAATGCACAGAGGGGCTACGGGGGATGCCTGAGCAGCAGAATCTTGCAGCACACCATTTTATCTGCTGTATGGCTGGGAAAGGGAGAGGAGCACTGTTGAATAACCTCCATCATGACTTCTGGGGCCAAAATGCTGGTTTAGGAGGGGAACTTTTGAAGAAAATGGAAATGAAGTAGCTCAAACCAACATGTAACATACAATCAACCCTTGCCTGCTTTGCTGCTGTCCTACATTTCCCTGATACGATTGGTATTCACTGTGGTAGCACAAGGACACTTAGTACTTTTGGCAGCAGTTTTGTAATGACTGAAGAGAACTCAAAGGACGGCCGCCAGACCCTGTGATGTGTTTTATTAGCTCCCAGATGTGCAGGTGAGGTGAATCTTCAGGAAATGGGTTTCGCTGCCATGGATTTTCTTATCACTCAAGGTCTCCAATAAAATCTCATAATGGAACAAAAGGCTGTCGTAGAATTTTAAAAGTCATCTTTGGCAAAGCATCTTCTCTGCATCTGTTCATTTCTTGCCCAGAAATACAAAGGCACAACATCTTTGATGGTGTTTGCCCAGCTGAAAGCAGAAGGTCATCTGCTGAGGCTGTGTGTAGCCACGTGAATTATAACTGACTGAGTCCCTGTGGGCATTTCCCTGGATGCCTTCTGGTGTAGGTGATCCAGGATCTGGAGATGCTTTACCAGGCTGTACAAAATAACATTCAGGTGTCAGGTCCTGGATTGCAACATGCTAAAATAATATTGCTTGAAGAGCAAAATTGTTCAAGCCAGAGCTAGAAATCACCAGGCAACAGCAGATTTCTTCACCACCTAAGTGAGATAATGTCTTCTCCTATGTGGCTGTCTTCTTCAGGCAACATTGAGCATCCACTGGTATCTGGAGATCAGCTAAGGCACCACATCCAGGCCATGGGAAACTCAAGAGTGTTAGAAAAGGGTGGGTCATGACATGAAGGTCAAACTGCCCAAGCAGGAACCTCGCTGGTCACTATTTATGGCTGTGAAATTGGCACTCAGGTCAGTGGAGATGGATCTTCTGCAATGCAGAGCATAAGCTCTGCTACAGCTTGAGCCCACTGTAGAAAAAAAGCCATGCAAGGAATAGAGCAACACAACCTCCTTTCTGCAGGGATGGGAGGAAAGGAGAAGCTCCCAACAGAGAGGGCTTTGTGGAGGAGCACCAAGGAGACACTGCAGACAGCAAAAGGCAACCAGATCAGACACTGCCCAGTGCTGGCAAGTTGGGGAAAGCAGATTAGAATATCCTAAAGTAAATGCTTGAGAGTGGTGGTATGATACACACAGGAGGGAGCATTAACTGCCCTGTGAAGGCAAGAGAAGTGGAGTGAGGTTGAGGAGGTTGAGGGTGGGACTGAGCATGTCGAATGACAGGATAAACTGAGACCTGCTCCTAGAGAAAAGGGGCTTGAGGGAATGGGGAGTGCTAAGAACAAGGGCTGGGGTGAGAGCGGAGCATGATCTGCTGCCAACACCATCTCATCCCCAAGCACGTGGGCAGGAGCAGTGGGCATCTCCTCCAGCACCACTGCCACCAGAGCCACCTGAGCCCTCGTGAGGAGTTAAACACACCAGGAAGGTGTTTTCTGCTCAAAAACATTCCAGAGGAGCAAGATGGAGCAGGCAGCACCAGCGACTGGTTGTTATTCCCGTGGCATCCAGGGGACTGATGAAAAGCTCTGAGCAGCCAAGGGTCTGTAGGCAGCAGAGGGGGAGGACTGGAAAAAGGGGGAAATTCATGTCACAGCAGAAGATAAGAAAATAAGAGACTTGAGGAGGAGTTTTGCTTTGCCCACCAGACAATTGAAAATAGATCAAAAGAAGAACCCAAAGGGTTTGTTAGAGCTGACAGCTCCTAAGGAAGAAAGTGGGGCAAATTTCATACATTTCAATATTTTAAAACCATTTTCTTTTTGCCCAGGAAGTAGAGGGGGAGCAAACAAAGGGAGAAGACCAGATTCTGATATCACTGTTACTGGGCAAGACAGATTTGAGTCCAATGCACTGAAATCAGAACCTGGCCCTTAAGCAGGCAGGTCAGCTCCCTGCAAGGAGAAACTAGTGAATTCTGAGTTATGGGATGAAAGACAGAGAAAGAAGGAAAGGACTTTTATGAGGAAAAATAAAAGATTATTATTTCACTGTCTCCACACCTGTAGAGAAACACGGTTAAGGTTCAGGATGAATTCTTCTTAAAGCCTCAGCTGAGCTGAATTTGCTTTAGCCCATGGTCAGCTCATGCTGCTCAGCTGGTTTATGGTACCCAGCTAGCCCACAGTTGTGGGAATGGGCTTTGGATCTATCTAGGTCCTAAGCATTTCTGAGGACAAGCCCTACCCTGGCAAAAGCACGACAATAACCCCAGGTACTAGCAGTGCTCTTCATCAAATTCACCTTCAGGATGAAACAAAAATACAAACTGTCATGTGGACAAATATCTCCTGGACTGGCAGGAGTCAGGGGGTGTCAGACAGCATCTGTCTCAAAAACAACCGATGCTTTGAAGTTTCCAGCTTCTCACAACAAGCAAACTTTTTGCAAAGGCAGACACCCAATAAATGTGTATTTAACTTCCCCAGGGTTCTTTCCCTGCCAGCTCCATCCTCCGTGGTGATGAAGGCAGCATGGCAGCAGCAGTGTGGGGTAGCAAATTCACATGGGGTGTGTTTTGCACACGTCCTGCATCAATACTTCATGATTCCTTTTATAATGACAGCATTAAACACTCTCTAGCAGAGGCTCCCAGGATCTGTGCTCATTCAAGTGGCTTAAGGACAGGCTTGTGGAACTCAGCAAACAGCAGGAATCGAATAATCGAACGCAGGACAATTTAACATAGAAAGGGACAAGTTACAGAAAAACACCTGACACTCTTCCTTGTGACCTGAGTGGAGAGCTCAGGACCACAACAGTCCCCGTTTGGCCATTAGCACCACAAAGGTTTCGAAAGTAAAAGGGGGTGCCCCACCCATTCCTCTTTCCAAGGGTTATTTTATGACGAGAGGGATGAAGAGAAACAAAAGTTAACTCGACAGCTGCACTCGCTGTTGTGTGTCAATCCAGGGAGACAGGGGAGTTGTACTGGTGGAAAATCAAAGAAATGAACACAGTGCACAGATAGACTGTGCTATAAATTGTGCGGAGAGGAACATTTTTTGGCATGTCTCAACTCCTTTGCTCACTATTGCTCAAATCACGCAGCAAAGGATTTCTGAACTTGTCAGCAGAGAAATCTTCCTAAGGAAAAAAAAAATAAATCAAACTGTTTCTCCTCTTCCCTGGCAGAGTCCAGCACTGACACACTCCCTATAAATAGAGGTTCTCCACCGTTGTCCAAGGGAAGTGCAAAGCCATGCCATTAAGGAGACCCAGCCCCACACGACATGCTCGGATGGGCGCCGTGTTCAGGCAACTTCTGTTACAACAGCCCTGCTGTGCCTGTCACCCTCTTCGTGTTGTCTGTGATATTATCTGTCAGTCAGCCTTCCCTCTGCTGATACGTTCAGAAAACTTGTCATTTAAACGTTCAGATATTCAAGTGTTGCAGTAAATCAGGCTAATGGTTGGCTCTGGAGCTGAAGCACAGCATTTAATCACAGAATAGATGCAACAAGCAGAACCACTGGGCCAAATTTCCCATGGTTCCTTACTAATTGCCTTATTTTCAATATACAGTCAGCTCCTAGCAACTTGTATTCCCTGTATCCGCAAGCACTTGCTGTCAAATGAGCTTGAAAATCATTTCCTTCCACGTCTTCACACCACCCCAGAGGACTCACATTTGCCAGAAAGAAATCAGCTGGTTAGTGGGATTTTAGGCTGGACAATTATGGAGTGTATTTACCTGCCCACAGGTAATTGCTGTAGCTGTGCGACCACTTCTGCAGCTGACATTCATAGCACTCATTCCATCAGTATAATCCCCCTCAGGAGAAAACCCTCCTTAACTCTATTAATAGTGTGCACGTGTGCACTCTAAGTATCTGTAGCTGCTGAAGAGCTGCAAGAATGTGGCGTGTTGGCTGGGCAGGGTTTGATCCAAGGAGGTCACAAACGTCTGGTGTCCCACGAGAAAACAAGAAAAGCTTCTCAACCAAGTCCCAAACCCAACGTTTTACTGCATAGACTCACCAAGGGTGGATGAGAGGTCTGGAAGATGAAATAGTTAACAGAGCAGTAGCTCTGCAGAAGCTGTTGATGGCGAAGGAGCAGCAGCTCGACCCATCTATCCTCATGTGTCTCCCACTGCTATCAGATATCACCTCCCCTAAGCGCGTGCTCAGAGCAAGGAGATGAAAATTGCTATTGACAGAAGTACCCCGCAGACAAGGTCCTCTGCTGCAGAGCTGCTGGCGTCCTGCATGGTGGAAACCTATTTTAAATGACAACAGAACAGGAATGTTATGGGAAGATCTTGTTGTGTATAGATTTCAGGGTGAGGAGGGGGAGAAACCAAAAGTACAGCCCGCCTTGACAAACATTGTCAGACATCTGAGTGCTCTGTCTTCCAGTGCTGATTAAACACTTCCAGGGCATCAGGGGATGTTGTCATTGGTAAATACCAACCATGGGAAATGGCTGCTTCAAAGACATGGAGGATGGCAGGGCCAGCAACAACATGATCACGTAGTGCATGGCCACAAATAGAGTTAACGGGCATTTGCATCCTCCAGCACTGCCCATTGCCCTCAGTCATCAAAAAATAAGCCCCCAGTGAACAGTTCTGCAGTGGTACAGCAGGATTGTTACAGGATTATTTGAGAAAGAGCAAGGAGAAAGTAATATGTCAACAGAATTTGGGATCACTGCTTTGATTTACTGCTGAAAACTCCATGTACTTGGAGATCTCAAACCCCAAAACAAAAGCTTAATCTTCACTCAGGCACTACAATTCCCTCCCTTATCACATTATCTGAGTACATCACACTCTAATTATAGTTGTCTGAACAACACTTAGAGAGATTGGGAAGTACTAACCTTGTTGGAGAAGCCCTTGAACACAGAGTAAAAACCAAGTCAGGAACAATTTTTAGTTTCTAAATGCCAGCTAAGTACACTGCAACCAGTGGGAAAACCACCTTCTTACACCATCAGCAACACTTCAGAAAATTTGCCTCTTCATTATCATTAACCTAGATCCTGAAGTCCTGGCTCAAAATTCAGAACAAGGTTGTTATTATGATGAGGAAAAAAATGCATTATAATATTTGTATTTCTAAAAGCATCATTTAAAATATATCAGTAATCATTCAAAAGGAGTAATACTTACAGAGTCTCAGTGGGATATTCTCTCTTACTCTCAAGAGGTATCCAGAAGTGCTTCTCAATATTTTAGTATCTGTTAGGCAGTGATTGCAGTTTATTTATCTCTCTCTAGCGGGTACAGAAAGTTAAATATTCCATCTCTCTCTCCAAAAGAATATAAGGACTGTGTCGTCATACTTGAGCAAAGGAAAAATATCTCTCTACCACGTCACACCCTGTTGGTGCCTTAATACTGAGCATGGCCCAGTGGCCACCTTTGTCTACCCATTTCTTTAAGGCATCCTCTGTGAAGCCTCTGAAAAGAGCTTCAAGGAGCTCAGACCTTGTGCAGATGCTGTAGCATAGTTGTTACTGAATTTAATTGAGGTGTTTCTGCCATCTCTTCTGTTTTATGGCTTTTATTCTTTTCCACTGCTTCACGTGCTAGGGCATGGAGCAGGTGTTTCACCAAATCCCACTCTTGTTTTGGTTTTATTTTTTGTATTTAAGCACAGACTCTGCTGTTGTGTTTTCAAGGCTGGCCACTGCTTCAGCAGCTTCCACCCAGCCAGGCTTAATTTTTCCCAAATCTGAGTTTCAAAGTCCATCATTATGAAAAAAAAAGGTGTTGTTGCATTTCCTAGCAAGATTTTGTTTCTGGTACTTTGTGTATTAAAGAGCCCTCAATCCCTTGTAGGTCACCAGAGTTCTTGCTAGCAACTTCAAGCCTCACTGAGGGTTTAATAAGGTGCTGCTGAGTTATAGGGTACCTGTTAAGTTAATGGAAAAAAATTATCCAGTCTGCTGCTGTTATTAGCTATCAAATACCACAGACACTAGAGAGGGCTCTGAACCACTATCTGTGATCTGAACTAGAGCAAAAATATTGGGAAGGATATTTTGGATTCCCAGGCTTTGATACAGGCCTGAATTTCACAGTCATTTGCTATTTCTATGAAAAGTTGGCCAGAATGTCAATTCTTGATATTTCTAAAAACTGGAAATAGAAAGGAACTCTCAAGCTAGACTAGAATTTTCTGCTTGGAGTTAGTTCTCTTTTTTTTTACCTCTGCTAGACTTGCTAATACACTCCATGAAAGGCTCCATATGTAGGCATCAGGAAATGAAGGTTTCCAACCACAAAAGAGGAGAAGCCCAGACACTGCTAATACCAACCCACACTGTCCTGCTGATGCATTTCAGTCCTGCAATGGAAGGAGTGTCTTCATGGCCTCTGCAGAAAAGAAGGTTCTGCTGAGGAGCCCATTTCATCCAGAGGTTTAATAACGTAAGGTCATTTTAGAGAGGCCAAACCCTTCCATCAATCCATCAGTGCTGCAAACACTTGGGGCTTGGGGAACATTTCAATCTTGCAGACTTGTCTCTTACCTGAGTTTCTGGAAGTGGGACCTTTATGTGGCCTGTCACCCATGTCCACACACTGTGAATGTGCAAGTTAACAAAGCATCTTTTGGTGGACAAAGTCTCTTCTACATGCCTGTTTGCACAGAAGTTGTAGGAGCTCAGTTACCTGTGATACTTCTATATCAGCTCTAGATACTCAACCAACTACCTTAGAAGTTATTGGAGTACATAGAGACTGTGAGGATGCTCCACCTATACACACACAAGCACAGAGTCATTGAAGAGCCTATTTCCATAGGAAATTAGGGGGAAAAAATTATTTCAATTTTTTCCTTAATGAATAGGAGAGCATACAAATGATGCTCTGAATGTATCTCCTCTAAATTGGCACACCATAATGAAGAGACTCACAGAAATGACCATCCAGTCTCAAAGGCCCTGTTATGCTGGGAGTGCTTTAGCTTCATTGCATGAACTGCTGTAAAAACAAGCGCTGGGATCTTTAAAATCAGAATTTTTGGATTGCCTTGCTGGAGAGCTGTCAAGGAGCAACAAAGCAGCTGATGGCAAACAGAGGGATGCGTGGGCAAACGTGCTCAGCAGGAGCCGTCCCAGCTGAAGAGCTCTCGTCCTCCTGGCAGACAGGGCAGGTGTGTCACTTCCAGATGTGATGCGAGCCACTTACTTCATGTTCATAGCCTTTGAAGTGCTGTGCAGAGAGATCCAGAGCCCTTGCTGCAATTAGAGTGGGTACATCGTTTACTGGAAGAATTAAATGCACTGTAGTAGCAGGGCTGCAGTTGACACTCACGGGGTGCAATTGAAATCTTCCGGATTAGTGATTCTTTTGAGATCTTTGTAATCATTGGTAATAGGTAGTGAAATAAATCCACATTTCTATCCTACAGACTGCAGTTGTGCTTCTGTTAAAGTAGTATTAACTGACGGGTTTTAAATCCTTCTGCCAGCTCAAGCTGTAAGCACCGAAACTCCTGTGCAGAGGATAACTCATCCTGGGTGATGTATGTGCCCGAGCTGGTTAATGAATAATGAAAGCACCAAGGCACAATCACACCTCGGGGCTTGGCTCCTGCAGAGAGCTCTCTGGGGAGAGGTCCCCGTGCAGCAGCCCCCAACTGCAGCTAGGACTGGATAGCCAGGAGAGAAAATAATACAAAATATTAATGTAGAGCTTTACCCAAAGTGCTGAACCCCATCTCGTTGAGTTGAGGGGTTCATCCAGCCAGCTCTGGTGGTTTTCCTTCAGGTGTCAGGAGAACACACTCATGTCCTGACTTACTACACAGGCTCCCAGTTAACTAAACAAATATGCTGCTAAAAGCCAAGTCAACTTTGTGGGGGGCATACAGGTTTAAATTGCAGCAGGAAGATATTTATAGATATGTTTTCCAAGCCTAGAGAGCAATTGAAGAGACCTCAGACAGTTCAACATTTACCAGCTCTGAAAAGGGAAGCCAGCACCTCACTGGGGATGAGACAGGAGGGGTGATGGGCACCAGATTGGCACTGGGGAGCCCCAGCCACGGAGCAGGGACCTAGACTGAGTGACTCTAGGAATAAGAAGGAGCTTTGCAAACGTGGTATGCTTGTAAGATAAGCCCGGAGCTGATAAAGCACAGAGAGATTAGAAACCTTGAGGGAGTGATATTAGCGGCAGCCTGAAGAGAAGAGCCCAGGAATCTTGGCTCTCCCTTCCTTCTGCCAGGCTCCAGCCCAACCTGCCCAAAATTCGGGACCTTAGAGATGGTTTCTTGATGGCACTGCAGGAGAATGATTTCTAGAGCCTGGGTGGGAAAGGCAATAAAGCAGAGCTGGCAGGAGCACATTTACCTGGTTCTATTTCTTATGTGTTGTCTTTGCTTTGTTTTCATTTAGGAATCTACAAAGGACATTGCTTCCGAATCAACCACTTCCCTGAAGACAATGACTATGACCACGACAGCTCAGAATACCTTCTCCGTAAGTGAAAATAATCCTAATACACAGGGTTAACAGGCATGGCCAGAGAGACTTTCTCGAGTGTCTCTTCTCTAGAGTGCAGCCCAAGTCCTACTCATTGCAAGAGACTGGCCCAAACTGGGTGGCGCAGAGCAGTGGTGGTGTATGTCCAGTTCACACTGCAGCTGACACAGCCATGACCCCGGTGGGATCCCCATTTCAAGGGTTTTCTTCCCCCAGGAGAATGGGTGATGCCCATTCTTTAAACATTATATAGAAAAATTTTCAAATGCAAACTACAGCTGTGGTTCCCAGATCAGCAAGGATGTTTTACAAAGGGAGTATTTATCTCATTAGTGTATCAAAACAGGTTTGAGGAGTGGGTTCCAGCCCATTAGGAAGCTTTTCCTAGTGCTTAAACCCAACCCTTATGCAAGCCTCATCCTTTGCAGCTGCTGAGCCACCTCCCCCTGCAGTGAAATTACTGCATTGTAGGAAGGAAGCTGAAATTTCTGCAGCTAACAGCAAAACCTCAGCAAGAACATGGGCTATGGCTTCCCTGCATGGACAGCCAGCCATTGCTGCCCTGTGCTGGTGTGTAGTCTGCCGCAGAAGTCATTTCATCCACCAACCTGGTGCTTGAAATCAGGGCCATCATTTCATCTCCTCCAGATGACCCCTTGCTCAGCTGGTAGGAAGTCTTGGAACCTGAGCATGAAACTTCTTGAATCCTGCAAAGTTGGAGTTAAATTTCCTTTTCCTCAGAGGATGCCTTGCCTGGTTATTCCTTTTGAAGAAAAGAGCTGAAAGCAGTGCCCTTTTCCAGAGAAAGAAACCACAGTCCACAAGGTGTTGGGAAAGCTTCAGGGAGCAGTAAATGATGCTGCTGGTGGATACAGCCAGCAAGGCAAAACATTCCTCAATTACCTGAAACACCACTCAGAGATCCACTCTGCCCTTCTGCTCCCTTCTGGGAAACAACTTCTAGTTACCAAGACGAAAAGAAAGGAAAAACACTCTGAGAAGCACGCTTTGACAGAAAACCCTGATTTTTTTTCATCTTCACTCTTGTCAATTTAGATCAGTCATAGCGCTTGGGTGACATGATTTCAGTGCTCGGGTGAAGGCAAATGAGAGCGTGAGCACAGCTGCATTTATCTTTCATACAAAGCCTTGGAACTAATGTTAAATTGATGCCAAGTCAGCGTTAGGAAAGAAACATCGTTAGTAAAAGGAGTGTAAAGGGAAGAGGAGTTAAGCAGCATCCTGATAAAAACATATTATGCCTGCTTTATTTGGAGAATAGGGAGAGCTGGGAAAAACAGTCTCCAGCTCCACAGTAAGGCGTGTGAGTGGTAAATTGTTTGTAAGTGTGCTTGTGACGAGTGTTCCTAAAAGCTGTTTTTGAAAGCAGCTAAGTACAGACCTTAAAAACAAGTTGGCCCAATCCTTTAATATGTTCTGCAAAATCAGTCTCCAGTGGCTCCCCCGTGGAGGAGAGCTCATCCTCCAGAGCCTCACAGGTAACAGGGCTGCTCTGCTTTAGCTTCTATAAGAACAACTGCAGCCCCACTTAAAATGCATATGGTTGATTTTGAGATTACTGAAAGGTTATGTACCTAAATCCAGAAGAAATGAGCTCATACGGGGATGTAATAGGGGCCAAATCATTGTCTAAGACAAGAGGGTAGTTGCATCCTGTTCCGAAGGAGACGTGAGACCTTCCATCCCATTTTTGCCCTCTGTGCACCACCTTTGCAATCTGCTGTCTCTGTATTGTTCACCGTGATCTTGAGCCATTTCTTGGCGCAAGATTCTCAGAAGGCCACGTTGGATGTAACCCGTATTTTTCCTGTCTGGCTTAGCTGGAGGCACCAACACTGTGTGCATCGTGTGCTCCTCAAAGAGAAGCATGAGGGATCTCAGCCTGCTCCAATGTGACCAATCTAATATGGGCATCAGATACATGTAAACAACATGGTGCTAGCAGAATCAAAACCCTACTGAAATGTGAAAAAAAGACTGATTCTTGGTCTGGGGAGTGGGTAGGAGCAGTTTGGATTTTGCTCTTCAGCATTCAGGTTGCTCCCTACAAAACCAAGCGAGCAACAGCCACAGTGACAACTAACACATGCAAAGGAGCTCAAACAAGACCTCTCCTGTTGAACCCTCCTTGTGACAACACACACCAGTCTGTATATCTGAAAAAAATCCTTCACATATCTGAGCAGAGCCCAGCAAGGGGCAGAGCTATCAGTGCCCAGGGCTGCCTCCTGCATCGCCCAGCCACACGTGTGCTCCAGCTCCCTCCTCTCCTGCGTTCCTGCGGGCACCCACAGACCAAGCTGCTCCCATCCAGCCTTGCACAGAGCACACCCACCTCTCCCTTTGCAGAAGAGGGGATTCCAGCTGTGCTCATCCTCACGGATGACGAGGATGCCAAGGCTCTGCTACAAAAGTGCAGCCATGAGGAGGGGGGACCCTGTTTCAGTGGCATGTCTACGCTTCCAAGCACTTCTTCCCTGCATGCTCTAGCATCCCATTTTAAATCAGTTTACTCGACTCCTGCCTTCTGGAGGAGAATGGAGGCAGGAGCAGAGTGCTGGGGCTGGCAGCCCCGTGGGGAGGAGCAGCCCAGCAAGCTGCAGAGCTGCACCCAAGGAGGTGTCACAACGCATCGCGGTGCAGAGCCGCCGATGCAAGCAGACAGGACGGTAAACAAGGGGAAAAAAAAGCAGGGGAGAAAGCAAAAACCAGATTGCCTTAATGTTTTTTGATGTGCTGTCATTTTATTACCAGTATCAGGAGACATATGTAAATTCTACATGGTACCTATGAGCTTCCTTTTAAATTTCAGAGCTAAAAGTACACAGTGAAAAGGGAAAAAACATGCTGTAGAGTTTTACAGCAAGAGAACACTGTATTGTTGTTTGTCTTCACATTACTTACCTACCATAGGAAAATTATCTCTGGAGATTACCAGGTTGGATGGGGGTTTGAACAACCTGGTCTAGTGGGAGGTGTTCCTGCCCATGGCAGGAGGGTTGGATCTTGATGATCTTTAAGGTCCCTTCCAACCCAAACCATTCTATGATTAATGCTACAAGTAGAACAACCCACCCCCCCCTATATTTAGCACGTCTGGCAAGTTCCTTCTGATGATATCACTGAAGCATTTTAAGAAAGCTCTTTGATTTAATTGAGATCATTATAAACAGCAAGCCCATAAAATATAGGAAACAACCACCAGAAGGATGGGCCACAGTAGATCTTAAGCCCGTGCTGCCTTTGCCAGGGCACTAACAGCCAGCCAGTGATTTGTGGTGCCTGCACGTCCAACATCACAGAGACTGACACTGAATTTTTTCTGATAATTGACTCAAAAAACTGACCCAAGTGTCAAAGCGCTGTTACCTCATAGCACACACATGGGGATACACCCAGGACAGCAGAACAGGCTCTCAGCACTCAGCAGGCTTTGATTAGAGACCTTACACCCACATTACTTTGATTTGCCAGTTGCAAGACACTGTCTGAATAGTAATGGCCCCGGCTGAATTGGGTTTAGATCCGGTTAAAAATGCCCTGTCTGTAAAGGCCACGTGCGGTGACGTTGCCAGTTTTGGTAGGAAACCAACTTTTCTCACTGTTGCAGGATGATACAGGCAAAAGCTTCCCAGGCAGGGACTGTCTTTTTTTATTTTATGTTTGCACCATCCTAATGAGGGCTGGGCCCATGGTGGGGGCTCTGAGGGCTTTGCAGCGCTCACAAAACCAAGGCTGTTATTAAATGCCTGGTCCTGCCCGCCCCGCAGTCAGTGGGAGTTCTGCCACCAGGTACCAGGGGAGTCGTTAGGAAGCAATTCACTAAATTGGGAACGCCACGGCCATCAAAAGTGAAATGAGAAGGCATCAGCTGGAACATCTGGCTGCTCCTCCTCGGGAAGCGGGCGCTGCTCGCGGTGCGTGGCAGCCGGGAAGATGGCACCCGGGAGAGACCACCCCGCTCCTGGCACTGCAGCAGCAGATTGCTCCAGATGGCGGCTCCTCCTCACCGTAAAGTCAACCCTGGGGGTCCCCATGTCCTCCCAGTGTGCTGTGGGGCTTCAGCAGCCTCTGACCCCGCTCGCCTTGGGCATCCCCATGTCCCAGCACCCCCTCACCCCACCGGGAATCCTCTCCACGCCTTTGCCTTTCCACAGTCCCCAGCTTTGGGGCAATCCTGTTTTCCATAGCAGCATTCAGCACCTTATCTCCCCTTCTTAAAAAAAAAAATCCTCTCTCTGGAACAGTATAACTCAATTCCTCAGTCTGCCTTTCAGGAACGCCTGCCAGGTTTTACCTCTTTGGATTGTACCACGCTGACATCTCTCTTCTTGTGCTTGTTTATTTTTCCTCAGTCCTTTTGTTCCCCCCCTGCCAATTCCCTTTCAGTTGCTGCTTAGTCTTGTAGTGACCCGGCTTTGAAAGCTGGCTTGAAGTGGTGCTTTAAAATTTATTTTCAAGGATTTTGTAGCCCATGCTGGTGAATGGGCTGGAGCATACAGAATTTTAAATGACCCTACTTAGCTGTCAGGAAACCAAACACAAACATCTGAGACACATTTGTTAAAATCTCTTCCTTAGACATCTGAAAGGTTTCGACGTCCTTAATATTCAACAAAAGAAAAAGGAGTTATTAGCAGTGCTCACTGGCAACACCAACACTGCAGCCTTCAAGAGCTGGGCTTTGCTCACCTTGTGCACGTACCCAGGAGCAGATCTTCTCAAGCCATCCCCAGATGTTGTAGGGTTCATCGCCAGCTCATGAATTTTTCACTGCCGCTCCCTGCATGATGCTGGGTCTTATTGTCACTTACCTCATGCTTCACCAGAAATGTTCTGCACATGGTGGCATCAGATAATGGTGATAACCTAGGAGAAAGCTCAGAAGATTTAAGCCACTCAGTTGAGGGTTTGTCCCACCTTGGCCACTTACCCATGGCCTCAGCTCCCAAAAACATGCCCAGAAATGCAGTATTAGTGATAAATCCAGCAAAAGCCGGAGGTTTTGAGACTTTGTAATCTCCCCACTTGCACCCAAGGAGGGATCTGAAATGATTATTGTTTGTCTTGCTTTTCTACCTGTCTCTCCTCCAGGTATTGTCCGTGCCTCCAGCGTGTTCCCCATCCTAAGCACAATATTGCTGTTGCTGGGAGGACTCTGCGTCGGAGCAGGGAGGATTTACAACAGCAAAAACAACATTATTCTCAGCGCTGGGATTCTCTTTGTTGCAGCAGGTAAGTTCTCCTTAAATTGAGTCCTTCAGAGCCTCTGGCTCTTCAAACTGAAAAGGGCTGTAGAAAAAGCTTGTGGGCAGCCTTCTCCCTGGATCCCTTTCCTGCATCAAGGGCACTGGCAACGTCACACAAACTCCTTAAGGCAAAAATATGCCCTACAATAAGTACATTCTAGAAAAGCTTTTAGTTTTCCTGAAGAAAGAAGCCAGAGTCAGTAACAAGCAGGTTTTACACTGTTTAAAATGTATTAAACATTAGATGGATCAGGCATGTCTTACATCCAGGGCCTATTTCTTTTCTTTTATATAATGGCAGAAAAAATTCACCTCTGAGAGGTAAGCCCGTTTTTCACGCGAGAAACATCTGAGGGAGTCAGCCTCATTGTTAATAGCTTCCCCTGAAGCTTGGATTAAGCATGCTGCATTTAGATGAAAATTCAGCAAGGTGGAAGAGAACTCATCTTGAGCAAGGTGAACAGACATAGCCCTGAGCTCAAAATGTATTTTTATTATTATTCTGACTGTTACAATCCCACTCACAATATCAACGACCTCCCATATGCTGCTTCTTTCCCATCGTGACAATGAAGAGTTGGGAACAAATCCTGCTGAATATTTTGGGATCCCTGCAAGCATATGGAACTCAGATGTGGATATATTCATTGGTTTTCAAGAATAAATTAAATCTTGAGATAAACAAGAGAGTAGATAAATTTAATATAATTTCCTGGTCATAACCTTTGAACCCTTTGGGTCCAGAAAGTAACATGGCTTGAGTTTTATCTTCCCAGCCACCTAACCACTGATTTATGTTTTTCTCTCTCTAGGACTCAGTAATATCATAGGTATCATTGTCTACATATCAAGCAATGCAGGTGACCCAAGTGACAAGCGAGATGAGGACAAAAAGAACCATTACAACTATGGTTGGTCTTTCTATTTTGGAGCCTTGTCTTTTATTGTGGCCGAAACCATAGGTGTTCTGGCTGTGAACATTTATATCGAGAAGAACAAAGAGCTGAGGTTTAAGACCAAGAGGGAATTCCTTAAGACTTCTTCCAGTTCTCCTTATGCCAGGATGCCAAGTTATAGGTACAGGAGGCGGAGGTCCAGATCCAGTTCTCGATCGACGGAGCCTTCTCCATCTAGAGACATTTCCCCGGTTGGCATGAAGATAGCAAGCACCATTCCCATGAACGAAATTTCCATGTACACCCTTTCCAGAGAGCCTTTGAAGGTCACAACGGCTGCCAGCTACAACGCCGACCAAGAAGCCAGTTTTCTGCAGGTTCACAACTTCCTTCAGAAGGAGTTCAAGGAAGGACTCCACGTCAACATGGTCAACAGGAGAACGACGCCTGTTTGAAGCACCTTCCTTCCTCACGCTTTTTTGAAGAAACATTGAAACAGAATGGCTCTGTCCTGAAAGAGAAGGAGTGATGTTTAAATACCCTCTCACCTCTTTAATTGTGGCATGTGTTGAGGTAACAAGTGGAGACCCTCTGGACCAACATAACGATCCTACATGCTCGGAGCTTTTTTTGAAGCTATTCGGAGTTTGTTTCTTTCAGTTCTTGGTGTCACGAGATGAAGGCAGTTCATGTCCCTGCACTGTTGTAGTGTGTACAAAGTCTTGGAGAACCTGCAAAGGACTTGCCACCAGTGTGTTTTAAAGGATTACAGAAAAAATTGTTGTATGACTTCTTTTTTTTTTTTTTTCTAATATTGAAATCCCTTCATACAAACTTGCAAATATAATTTATAACCAAGCCCAAGGATGATTCTGAACGACTCATCAAGTGAGCCACTTTCCTTTGACACAGCATAAGCTTTGCCTCTTTAAGAAAAAAATATTTTTGCAGGCAACACTTTCTAAAACTGACCTGTGCTACGGAAACCATAGAGCACCCACGTGCTGAGCACCACAGACTCTCTGATGGGGTGGTAAGGGGGGGGTCTCCCATTTCTGGGTGTGAGGTGTCCCTCGGGGCACTGCAGGTCGGGGAGAAGAGGGTGGGTGCATCTCGAAATCCCTAGAAAGGGACGGATTGAAGTAGGTGGGGACTTGAGCATATTTGCAAATATCATTTCTTGCCTAACATTTAGAAAACTTGAATTCTTATTCCGACTAGCCCTAGTGCCTGATCTGGCAAGGTGCTGAGTGCTGTCTGTCAGGAGCCCCCCGAGACTGCTTCCAGCCTGAGCGAGCGGCGGGGCTGAGCCGGCGGAGCCGCCGGGTCCCTGCCACCCCATCCCTCTTGTCCTTACTGCTTCACAAGTGCAACACTAACGCTACTGGAGACTAAGAAACCTGAGCAACGTGTGTCAGAAGA
Source organism: Brachypteracias leptosomus (assembly GCA_013401335.1). NCBI lineage: Eukaryota > Metazoa > Chordata > Aves > Coraciiformes > Brachypteraciidae > Brachypteracias > Brachypteracias leptosomus. The sequence goes on from VYZX01014988.1 coordinate 237,758, forward strand.
TGAGAAGCTACGTCGGGACTAGCAAAACTTCCTGCAGCGACGGGAGCCGAGTGGTCACGGAGAGGATGACAACTTTGTATTTTTTAAAATAGAACAAAAACAAAACAAACAAACAAAATAATCACCGTTTATGAGATATTTATTAAACTCTTTTTATTATGAATAAGTGCCGCATGGTGCAAGGTAGAGTTGCTTTTAGGTGGAAATGGTGGTTCGACCTAATTTAATTTATTTTGTAACGATGAATCTACGTGCGTGCAGAGAGCCCACAGACAACTCTATGCATCACCTGAGGGGGGAACTAAGTCGTGCCCTTTGCTTCTGTATGTTCCCAAAACAGTATGAATTTTACTTTTTCTTTCATGTTTTTACACTTTAGGCTTGGAATCTCAAAGCTCGAGGGCCTGGCTCACAGGTAGTTTAATTTAATAGTACTCACCTTGATTTTAGTGACCACTCGACCAAGCCATATGAGAAGGAGGTGCCCGGTTCCCCTGGGATGAATTAGGTGCGGTGAGAGAGGAGCATCTAATTCCTGTAGGTTCCTTTGAATATACCCATCGTCTTTGCCCAGAAAATCTTTGCTACCGGAAGACTAGAGAAGTGACAGCAAGAAAAAAGTCATTATTTGGGAAGCTTGGCTCACTGGTGGTGGGAAATCTCAGCCAAACTGTCTTTAGTCTTAATTTATCCTGTGATGGCCGCAGTGTCAGTGACTCGGGGTTTTGGATACGAGGCTTGCAGCTCGTGGAACTAAGTCCTCCAGGAAAATCCTGGAGGAGCTGCCTTAACATCCCAAAAAGCAAGTTGAACCCCCTCTCCCCCAAGGCAAGCCCTGCTTAAGCCTCTCTCCTTGCAAGAACCAAGACACAATTCTCAATGTTAAGCAAAGTCTTCCCCTAGTCGCTGTTGAGCTCTGCCCAGCCCTCAGCCCGGCAGAGACATCGTTATTCTGGTGGAGGTGGGTTGGAGCCTTCATCCCTGCTTATTAAGAGTTTCCATTCAGGTTAAAACTCTGCTGGGATCCTTTTTCAAACCTCTGAACTCTGAGAGCTAAAGTGAACGGAGCGATGGGAACGATTTAAAAGTAGAAAATGTTGTGCTACTTTCTGTATCAACACACTATGGAGAAAGATGTTACACAAGCTTTTTAGAAAAAAAATTCAAACAGAGGCAGACAAAACTTTTTTACCTACTTTTCGGCTAGACAACATAAAAGAGTTCTAAAATTATTAAAGTTCTTGATGAAAGGTTTTTTTTACAAGAATCTTTATGCTTTCAAACAATAAATTATTTCCTACTTTTTGAGACTTCGTAATATTAAAATACTTTGATTAGCTATGATAGAAGTAGAAGTTTGCAATGAAAAAAAAAAAAAAAACAACCAACCTTCTGTCTCATTAGTGTGTCATACTAAGTGCTAATTAATTTACATCTAATTATAGTCGATGTATTTTTCAAGTGCAATTTCCCAGAACTATTTGTTTCCCACTGTGTTAATAAACTAATAGTTAGAAATAAGTCCTCATCCGTGTTTACTGTAATTAAGAATAAAACCATTCCCTTTAAAACCAGGCGTTAGATATAGGCTGTTTTTCTGAGCTCATGTACCTTGAACTGGAAGTTGACAGTGTGAGGTTTGCTTCGCGCGTTGGTTTTGTTCTTTTACTCATCCTTCTCCAGTGAATGTCTTTAAAACCAACCACCTGATTCCAGCCGAAGCCCGAGGCTTTGCTACAGCCTGGGTGGGACCTCCAGAGGCACGTGCAGAATTTTTCCCCATGGAGACAAAAAAAAAAGTCTTAGGGAGCGTTTTGGGATGTTCCTCTTTGCCAGAGCCTCCTCCCCCAGAGCAGGGCTGGTTTCAGCAGCTCCCTGAGTGTGGTGTCCTTGCTTTGGTCCAGAGCATCTGCCTCTTCTCCAACACACACCCTTAAAAAATGGAGCTGGAGGGGGAAGTGTTCGTGGGATGCTCGTGGGATGCAGGGTCTGGACAGGGAACAAAGGCACGGGGGGGATGAGAGGACCCAGAGCTTCCATCCTGTGAGAGAAAGGGGGCTGTGGTTTAAAACTCATGGTCTATGTCGAATTGCAGCGCAGTAATTCGTTCAAAATGTTGTTTCATCCGACAATTTCAGCTTTAAAGAGTCCTCCAAAAATCCATATTTTCCCGTGGAAAACTTCCATTCTGACTAAACTAACAAATTTCAGCATTCCTGCCCATGAACAGTGTCTTGTCCCACAGCTGATCTACCTGAATAGAATTAGATCATGCCTGGACTTTGAAACCACTCAGTGATAGCTAAAAGAAAAATTGAAATCTGTTCTTCCACATCTCTCTGGTTTCCCTGGACAGCATCGAACACAAGTTAGCCCCCGTTTCTCAACAAGGCCTGCAGATACCATCATCATATCACCAACAATGATCAGTCCTTGGGTGTTATCCTATAACATACTGTAACAGCAGACCTAAAAAGAAATTATATTGAATCAGATCTGATTTTCTGAGAAACAAAGTTTCAGGTATATCATCAGCTCTCTCTTCCTAGTTTCTCATATACAATAGGAGCAAGAGGATAAATCATTTCCTATGCCCGTACATCTAACAATAAACTATTTTTATATTTCCTTTTCTTTCTGTATGGATCACATATCCACAAGGGCTAATATATCATGTCCCTTGAGGCTGCATTTCTGTCTGCAGATCTAAAGTGTTATTTCCACTGTGCTTCAGTTCTACTGGTATTATCACAACCATGTATAATGTACTTAATCCTTACTTTTTAAATAAACCATTTTAAATGTATTCATTTTCGTGTGGAGAAAGATGTATAGATTTTTAACTTCCAGATTCTCTGAGCTGAGATTTCTGTGTTTATTTTTTCAGATTTCTACCTAGTTTGGCTGCAGTGGAAGCCAATATATCAGAGGAGAAAAAACTGTCCTTGTGGTCCCACAGATCACAAGATCTCCAAAATAAGATTTCTTCACATTTCCAATCGTATGGGTTGGAAAGTGGGAAAAACCTTCTAGATTCCTGCTTAAATTTTGCCCATATGAGGCACACTCTGGTTTCAGTGCTTGGTTTGAGATTGGTCTGGTGGCCAGAGGCACTGCAAACCACCATCAAGAGAGATAAGCCAGTGTCCTCTGAAGTGCTAGCCCCGAGCCTGTGCTTTGCCACCACCCTTGGAGGTTTCACATAAACTCACTTCCAGAATCCTCCTCTCCCTGATCTTGTCCATTTGGCCTGAAGAAAGCTTGACCCTGCTTGCTGAAGCTCTGTGAGAGCCTTGCTCTGATCCCCACCATCAAAACCCAGCAGCTCCAAACAGGGGTGGGCAGCTCAGCAGCCTCTCTCAGCTCCCAGACCTCCCGACCCATCCCCGTGTCAGAGAATATTTCTTCTTCAACTACTTCTAACTTCACTTTCCCAGCTCTTAAGGCTCCCAATTGTCTTTAAAGCTGAAGCCAGCCTGGGTGTCTCCATCTGCCTGCCTTGCTCCCCACGGGTGATCAATTGGCACGTCTGGAGGGAGGCAGAACATTCATCTTTTCAAGCACCCGGTAGTGAAGCCATTTCAAGCTCAAGCCCAGAGCTCCTTCCCTTGAATTAAAATAAATAGTGTCCTCCCACACTGCTGAGCCAGCCCGTGGGTAAATAGTGACCCCAAGAGCTGTGGCTGCCCTGCTGTGAACAGAGATGCATCCAAAAGAGATGTTGTTTGAGGGGGAAAGAGAATCCTCAAGGCTTCAAAAAAAGAGTCCGAGGAGAACGTGGCATTTCCTTGGGCTGAGAAAACCAAACAACATGGGAGGTGCCCAAAATAAAAGGGAATGAGGAGTGCTCTGCACCTGTCTGTGAGCTGGCTCGTCTTACACACCCTTGCTTCCCCTTGAGCTGCGGGATCACTTGCCCACCCAGCGCACCCGGGTGGTGTTTGAAGAGAACAAAGCTGTGGATCAGACCTGGGGATGGCTCCTGCCCATGCTCCTTGGGGTTCTGAAGAGGCTGGGAAGTGGATGGTGGTGCAGGGTCATATCTCCTTCTGCACGCCCATGGGAGTCTGTTAAAAAAACCAGCCAAAACACACACATGTTTTACTCTTGCCTTCAGTGGTGGCAGGATCTCAGCCACAGAATTAGGGAGCTTTTGGAGGGTGCCATTGAAGGTACTTGCAGGTGTCAGCAATGCTGAGCTGATCATGGCCGTGGTGGTCTCACCACACTCTCAGGAGCTCAAAAATTGCTAAGGAGCTCCCATGTGAAGAAAGCTCTTTGCTGAAAATATGTTTGAGATGAGAGCAGACCAGGCATCATCTCCTCTGCTCTGGGCTATTCTCTCCTGGAAAGGGTCTTGTGCAGAACATCATTCTGCAAGAAGGGAACCACGGAATTGTTTCATCTGGTTGTGGTAAATATTGAGGCTGGTCTGGAAGAAATACAGAAAAGTGCAAGTGCTGGGGAGCAGAGTCAAGCCAACGCCTCTGCTAGGGACAAAATAATGCAATAGTTGGTCTTGAGACATCTCCTGGAGCATTTTCTCCAGTAGAGAAACATAATAGTGTCCCTCAGTCACTGCTGCTAAAGTGCAACTAATTACAACCCTCCCTGCTTCCCAACAGGTCCTCATTAATAGTCTGTTTAAATTTCATGTGATATTGATTTTTAAATGTGAATACTTGCCAGCTGGTGCAAGGAGACTGCAGGAACTGCTCCTGGAGGATTATGTACCATGGTCTTCTGGATGTGCAGGCAACCTTTGGGGTTTCCTTTAGTCCTTTGTCCCTCCAGAAATCAGGTTTGCTTCTGCATTTCTCAGATGCCCACCAGCCCTCCCAGAAAGGACAGCTTTGGGACAAAGGTTCAGCCTGTGGGCAGAGGAGCCTTTTGGGTCTTGCCACGGTGGTTGCAGAGACCACAAGTGGTGATCGCTGAATACCTGCTGGAAGTCCCCAGAAACACAAGAAACCTGTGCCAGGAGAAGTAGGTCTCAGCACCCATGTGATGAAGCTACATCAGCTCCTGTAGCAACTCCACAGAGGCCCTGGGGAGCAATAACCCCACAAAACAGCTTCTTTCCCAGGGAGTGGTGGCTCTAGGTCACTTTTTGGGGGCTGGGGACAAGGTTTCACCTCAGCTGCAGTAATGTGGGTTTTCAGCCTCCCTCGAAGCTGCTGCCACTCACGTTGAAGCTCATCAAAGCTCCATCACACCCCCAGCTCCACTCTGCAGGGAAGGGGAGGGAAGGATGAATTTTTTTCCCTTCTGATTTCACTTTAGTTGTTTCCTGAAAATTATTAGGAAACTCAAAACCAAACTAAACCCTGAGGAACTTATCCAGATCTTAGCACTGAAAGAAACGTGATTCTTGTCAACACTAGAAGCGACACAAAGAGCAACACCAACAAAAATTAATGAGTTCCCACCCCTGCAGCCCTTGTAGGTTGTAATTAGTCTAGAGCATGATCATTAGCACTTGCTGCTCAGCAGCCAGAACCTTGCTTTGTGCCCACATCTGCAAACACACATTCACTGTCTCACACAGCTTGGGGGGGACCTGTGGAGTTTGTAGCACCCAGGATGTGAAGCCAGGATGCAGCTCCAAAGATCAACTGATGTCTGGTGAAATTTAACAAGAGACTACTTCAAAAGCAAAGGCATTACATTTTTAATGCACTCCTTTTCTGGTTTAAAGGCTGTTCCCTTTAGGCTTTTCCACTTTCATGAGAACTCTTGGTTCTGGTTTAAATGTCAGCCTCTAATATTTCTCCAGCCCCATCCTGGCATGTCCCAGTCTTAGGCAGGGCTGTGAGCAGCTTCCTTTGGTCGTGCCCATGGTCTCTGGTCCCTGCCTTGCCCTGTGTCCCCAGCACCCTCCTCAGTCCCCTCCCCCCCTGGTTTCATACCACGTACCTTTGCTCCTTCCCATGACTCCCCAGCAGGACCAGGGCAGCAGATGCCCACACCAGGTTCAGATATCACCCTGCTCCCCAGGGGTGTCTAAGTCAGCCTGATCACACATCAAGCAGAGTAATGTTATGCCTTTAAGTCATATTTCAATTACAGTTATTTGGATCAATATTTTTTAGCTTATTTTTTCTCCCTTTCCCACACTCCCCTTCAGGTTGTCCTCATTAATTTGAGCTGACACTTCTGCATCTTTATTTTGACATCAAATTGGGATGTTCATCAAACAGGACTAGAGTAGCTTTGACATTATGTTAACATGAGAACACACTTGCAGCTTTCCAATGTCATTTTTTTAACCCTTCTTTTGGCATTCAGGTACCGTCACCCTCCTCAGCTTCACATCATAATTGTAATGCCACCTCCGTAGTGGCCTCTGCTTTGACATTACCACCAAATTAACTTTATTATCAGCTGAAATATCAAAGAGAAGGGGAGAGGTTGGCCCCAGGCCCAGCAATCTGGGTGACAGGAGTCACTTCTGAAGGGAGGAAGGGCTGTGCTGGGCAAACACTGGAGTTACCATGTGCATCAAGGCAAACCTGGATGGTGGGAAAGCAAGTGAGCAGTGGAGAGGTTCTGCATGAGGAAAAATAGGCAAAAGGCACACAAACAAGTAATACTTTAGGTTAATTTAAAAATAATTTTTTAAATATATATTTAAAATATTTAAAGTAATTAAAAAAAGAAAAAAGAATACTTTAGACTAACTAAACAATAACTATAATACAAATAAACCTTAAAATAACTAATTTTATTATTTTGCCACTTTCTCACACCACAGAGTTGGCTCTGGAGGGATGCCCAGCTCTGAACTCCTTGCAGGGGCTGCCATGAGCTGGAGGTGTGGGTGAGCAGCCTGCAGGCTCCGGGGTTACCGAGCTATTTAGGATGAGATTAAACTCAGGCCCGACACTATTACAAACACAGATGTTTTTATAACCTAGCTGAAAAGTTAATCACCCTTTTACTGCCCGGGCACACCGCGAGTCAAGAGCTTGCAGCCTTTGAACAGTGGCCGTGGTGACTCAGAGCGAGCACCCACCCAGTCAGCTCGGGGGATTCCACCAGAAGCCCACGGGGACGGGGTGAAAGCTGAGCTCTCCTTACATGCACCAAGAACCTCCTCGCCTGGGTGGCTGACACAGCCCAGCAGCTGCTGCGGCCCCGGCCAGCGCGGGGCTGGGTCTGCCAAGGCTCAGATGTGCTGGGATTTGGGGGGGACCTCGTGAATCACCCACCAGGAGCTCCGGTCCGGGGCAGGATGGACGAGAACAAACCCCTGAAGGTCCGGCTGACATTCTCCGTGATCCTGGTCGGTGTCTCGCTGCTGTTTGCTGCTGTGGTGACAGATCACTGGGCTGTGCTGAGCCCCAGGGTGGAGACTTATAACGGCACCTGCGAAGCGGCTCATTTTGGGCTATGGAGGCTCTGTATAAAGCGGATTGTTATGCAGGAGCAAGGTCCCAAAGAGAAGGGCTGTGGGCCGATAAGCCTGCCAGGAGGTAGGTGACCACCCACCAATGCATGGGAGAAAGCACCGGGCGCTCACACCAGGCTTTGCTTAGGAGATGCAGGACATGGTGAAAGGAAAATAGGGTCCATGCTCCTGTGGCAGTTAATCTGGGGCTGTTTTCATGTTGCAAACACCCCTCGTTGTCAGCCCTCTTGCTGGGATCATGTGCTGTGCTGTGTTGCAGGTCTGTTTGTGACCATAGCTGAGTCTCTTGCGCAACAATGACAGTGGTGGGGAGAGGGGGAGGAGGATCAGACACGGTGGAAATCACAGAGGGAAATTGGGGTGGAGGAAATTTGGCTGCCATCAGCCAAGGGTCCCGCAGCACCCAGGCATGCTGATGGCAGTGGGCAAGGAAGAGGATTTGTAGGTCCACTGTACATACCTAGATCTTTAGGATTTCCAGACCCTCAAAGCCAATTTCCAGATTCCCCAGCTATGAAGGAACAGTCTGCTCACGGCAGGCATGAGGTTATGTCTGAGCTGTTTCGATAACAACTGCTCCCCAGGGCAGGGAGGAAGAGGGACCTACAGTGTGTTTTGCCAACTTCCAAAGGAAAAAAAGTCATCAACTGAGTTTAAAGCAATTTCTCAGTGACTTACTGATCCTCCTCACCCCTCGGTGGAGGCTGCCTGGTCCCACCTCCATCTCCATCAGGGATTCCTCCCGTGCAATCACTCGGGTGGGCAGGGGGGAGCGGGCTCGGCTGCTTTCCGGGAAGACTGTTCCATCCCCGTGGTAAAAGGAGCTCATTATGCTTCTGCTGATCGCAGAGTCAGCAACATTGGCACCCCCTGCACTAACACACTCCCTCCGTGGCTGAGCTACGCTGCGTTTTTAGAAGGCTTATAGGGCACTGGATGCTTTCCAGAACAGAAATAACAGGATTGCCTTCATGTTAGGCTCGCTGCTTGAAATGAAATATCTATCTTAACACACATTCGAAAATTTCCTGTGAAAACCTGTCCTGCCTGGCCTTACAGTCTTCCCTGTATTATTGGGATTTTTTATCTCTTTGGACAAATTACATGTTCTGAGGAGAGGAGCTCAGCCACAGCATTCGGAGCTGCCTCTAACCAAATTTGGGAGCGTGTCATCCCTGTGCTTAATGTCTCTGCAAAGGTGCCAAGCCCAGAAACAAGCTCTCCACTGCCTCGCACACGGGGGAAAACTCCCATAGAAGGAAAAACAATAGAAATTGGTGGATAAACACCAGAATTGCACAACCACGGGGTAAATATAAACCCCATAAATACCCAGCTGTCTGCAAAAAGCAGATTCACAGCACGAAAGCAGCTACTCTCTTTGACAGACATCAGCATGTGCTGGCACAGGCACTGAACCACGTCCCAGCACCGCGGTCCTACAGGCACAGCCCAGAACCCGGTGGTGATGGAGGGGCTGAGCCACCCACCCCACCCTGGAGCTGGTTTTCCAGGTTTTACTGATGAATTTGGATGGCATCCTGTGTTGCAACCCAGCATCCGAGGTTTCAAAGGGTGAAATTCGAACCTCAATTATAATATAAATATTTTAATCCCTATTTCACTCACAGCAGGAACACAGCAAGGGGGGAGGGGGGAGCATGGCCCCTGTGGACCCCAGGCTGCTAAATGATGCCACGTCCACACGGCTCCTGTTAGATCAATTTCACACTTCTGGGAAGAGGTGTCAGGAGGGAAACACCAGGGCTGTGAAACCTGCAGCAGCCCAGGAAATGTGAATGAAACAAACGTGCAGTAAAAGAGCAGATGTGGGCACTTGTTTCCCTGAAAATCATGAGACATAACCAGACATTACTGCCAGCACTGGGGAAGAAACATAAGAATTTATCACTGCATTAATAACCATTTACCAGCCTCTCCCTGAGGAGGAAATGGATGGCACAATTAACATTATTTATTAGGTTTTGAGCTCAGTGTAAAACAGGGAGGGTGGTTGGCTCGGGGTCTGCAAAGCAGGGCTCTGATTTAGGCAGAGCTTTAAAATTTTACAGCACTCTTTGAGGATGTTGACAAATTGGAAAGGGTTCAGCGTCCTGCTGTAAGGAATAAAAGGATCAGGGGGATGGCTGCTAAAAACAGGGGAATTCAGATTAATGCTGAGATGTTTGTAGCTGTGGTCAGCGGGCACTGGGCAGTTCACTGCTGGCTGTAAAAAGGATTTGCTTTCAGTGCCAGGAGCTCCAGTGTAGGTGTTGTCCTGCTGTGTCCCTGGGCAGGGGGGATGCTCTATACCCCCTGAGTGCTGCCAGAGGGTTAAATAGCTCCTGGTAAATATGGGAAACTGAGTTCAGGCAACTGGAGAGGAAAAGTCCCCGAGCAAATGAGTTATCAGCAGGGCTGTCTCGTTCCCCTGCAAGTGACTCACTCTTCCAGACTGGTATGAAATTAAACTATTTGGAGACACCATCTTTAAAATAGCATGCCAAAGGTCTCCCCCTGGCTTGTTGGCCAGGTTAGAGCCCAAGGTCTGGCCTCCTCCACCACTCAACCCTGACCATAACACCTTCTGTAATTACCACAGCAAGTCCTGTCTACCAAACTTAACACAAGTGGAAACCTCACATTAAAATCCAGACATTTCTAACTATCCACAAAACCCCCCATGCCAGTGTCCAGCTCAGGTTCAAGAGCAAGGTGGGCTCCAGCCTCTTCCCAGCCTGTCACTCCAACGCTCATGGGTGACAGCAGCCACCTGAAACCTGCATGGCCCAAACATCTCGTGGCCTTTCTCCCATGAGGTCTCCATTTTTCAGACCCCCAAGGCTCAGCCATAGTTCAATGGGACTTCACTTCTGCTGCCTTCTGTGGCTGCATCCAGCCCTATGGCAGCAGAGGTTGGCTCTGCATGAATAGAGAAAAGATGAATTAACCCATTTGCCTCCACACAGAGGTCATCCAGGAATGGTGGACCTGAAGGGAAGGGCTGGAAGGGTGGGAGAACCCTAAAAGGGGAGGACACATGTTACAAGCCTGAAGTTCACACCAGTCTTCATGACCACAGAGCTCCTAGACTGAGCTGACCTCGCACTGAGGTGACTCCTGGCAGAGATAATGCAATTAGGGGTGGAGAGAAACAAAGGTTGCCACACAATTTTCATCCATCCTAAAACCCATTTTAAATCCTATCCATTATGTAAATGTGGTGTGACACAAATGGGCTTTTCTCTTATTAATGATGGCACCAGAGAGGCATTGAAGCACCTCAGTTCTCTTGAATAACATGGAGCCTTGTTGAAACAGATCCTCCCAGCTCAGCAGAGCACCAAAGCATCTTTGAACTGAAAACAATGCAGCATTTCACCAAACACAATCTAGTTCTATTTTCCCACAACAAATGCATTTTCTAAAACCCCCTCCCCTGGAGCCAGCTCACTTCTGTGATAACCATATTTATTGTACCTTGGCAGAGCTTCTCTGTCAGCCACAAGACACAGAGGCAGCTCCTTCTCCTGCAGATAAATCCACCTCCAAAGGAGCATTTTGTGTGCTTCCCTTATCTGATGAGCCTCCACAGACTGGAGGGTGGAGGGGGCTGGTTTGGTTCACCTGCCATGGACACAAAGCTCTGCTGTTCTCCATCACACCATGTCTGGATGGCTTCACCTTGGGCTTTGTACAGCCAACACACCTGGGGACTCCTTTGAGCTCAGGCTTTTCAGAGGATTAATTGAAAGCCAAACCAAACAATCCAAATAGTGACCCAGTTTCATCCCATTTCCCTCCCCTTCAACACAGGAGCCAAAGGATCCTCAAACTGGGATCACCAGACATGATGCTCAGCCTCAGCCACCACCAGTCACTGGCAGAGGCAACAATCTCTGTTCAGGGGCTCAAAATTTGCAGTTTCAGTCATAGAGGTCTGAGTTCAAATATATTTGCTCCAGTCGTTGGCAAGGATAATAAGGAACAGGTCAGGAGATGCCAGAGCTGAACACTAACCTGGTCTCCAGCAAGAAGCTACAGATTAAATAAAAGTCAGCTTCTAAAATTAAGTAGATAAGAGCATCTTGAAGGAATCTTCCACTAGTGGGCCCAAAAAAAGCTGTTTTACAATAGCCTATCTCCTGGGAGAGAGAAAATAAATTGTCCTTGAATCAGCAACTCTAACATGACAGAAACCCCCAGAAGACCCAACAGGTGACATGCTGTGTGTTGGTATCTTCTTGCCACTAGGAATCAATGCTGTAAATAACCACCAAAATGCACTCAGCCCCCAGACAGACACCTAGAGCACACCCTGTGTGACCCTGCACCCAGCCCCTGGCTCAGCCTTTACTCCACAACCTGCCCTGGAGCAGCCTGGCCCAGCCTGGGTGTTGGAGAGGACCACAAAGTCCTCTCAAGGTTTCTCCCAGCATCTCCTGGAAACTGGTGCTGACTCCATTGTTTAAGAGAAGAGATGCTGGTGTTAACCAAGTGGCCCCTTGCCTGTGTTTCATGCAATCTTGGCACCACTTCCCAGTCTGATGGGATCCAACCCAGGGTGCAGGAGCGGTGCTGGGGCAGGTGCTGAGCGTGTCCTCTCCAGCCCTGCTCAGCAGAATGGTGCAATCAGAGCTGGCACTGCCCAACGTGTCTCTGGGATTGCACCTCCCAGCCAGATTCCTGGCGAGCAACTGTTCTCCCAGCCCTGTGCCCCTCCAAACCTGCAATTAAATCAGCTACAAATAGCGAGGGCACCCTCCCCCCTCCCCCTGCTGCTGCCAAGGCTTCAAGGCAGCACGTCCTCACCAGACTCTTTCCTACCCTGCTAAGACACTGAGGCTGAAAGGTTCCCATGTATCTACTGACAGCCATGACATCATTTCCCTGGCTGATTCTCACTTTGTACAAAACAATGTCATGGCCATTGAGAGACTTGGCTGCCAACTTCCCTCCTCCGAGTATCCCCCTGCCCCACAATCTTAGAATCATTATGGTTGGAAAGGACCTCTAGGATTATCAAGTCCAACCTTCATCCCAACATCTCCCTGACCACTAGACCATAGCCTCAAGTGCTACATCTACTTGTTTTTTAAACACCTCCAGGGATGGCGACTCCAGCACCTCCCTAGGCAGCCTGTTCCAGTGCCTGACCACTCTCTTGGTAAAGAATTTCTTTCTAATATCTCTGTTCACTTCATAACCACTCTATAAATACCCCACGTACCTGGCAGTGTGCTCACGTTAAGTCCAGACAGAGGAACTTCTGCTGCCTTACTAAATTAACTTCATGGGGTGATGCCACTCTGGAGTGGGTTGGCAGTGGCAAGGGGAGGTGAGCTGAGATGCCAGCTCAGCTGTGGGCACAGCAGGTCTCATCACCATGAAATACAGCTACACAGAGAGGTAGAAATGTGTGATAGCCAAAGACAGAATGAGAAAAATTATCTGTAATCTCTATTTTAAATAGCGTGTTAAGGTCTAGGAGGGAGCAGCCCACAAAAGGTATCAGAGGGGGCTTCAGCCATGTCCATGCTGGTGGCTTGGCACAGATGTGCCTCTCATCTGCTCCCAAATAAAATGGATCCAACTCCAATTTCTCAGCATCACCAAGGGTAGGGAACCGTAAGAACATTGCAAGTTTGATAACTCAGTTTTACTACATTTTATCAGAGATTTCCAGGCGCACAAAATTAAATTTCCTTTTCTCTTTCAGAACACAACTGCTCCTACTTCAAGCACTTCACACCAGGGCAGAGCTCAGAGATATTTGAAGTAACCACCCAGAAAGGTAAGAATGACCCTGAAAAATATTGTCCTGACTGAAGTGCAGACAAGATTCAAGGTGAAGGGGTCCCCAAAATGAAGGTTCAATCCTGGTTCTACTGAACACATTAAAGGAATTTCTATCAGATATCACCAGCTGGGAAAAACGTGGAAAAAATGCTCTGAACAAGGTCAAATGCCAACCTCCTGGCAGGAATAACTTTTATATATGATCACACTCATAAATGTGATTTTACTCAAAGTTGTCCCATAAATACACAACAATGTCAATACACAGGAAAGCTGCAAAAAGTCTTTTCAGCATCAAAATGACTTGACACCATTGGCACTACTCACAACACCCTGAGCCTCTGCCGTCAAAGGAAGGAGACATTAATAAAACCTAAATGAATAAATCATACCCCAAGCAGAGGCTTGACCCTGAGAAGAAGCACAGAGACTCTGTGAAGACCATTAGCAATTTTATGCTTCATATTGATTTTATATGAAAGCCATGTAAAAACCAGAGCGATCAATGAAGGAAGGAACAGGGAGTCCACAAAGACACACACAGAGTCTGTGTTTGCAGAGGATGGATTTGGAAAACTGCCTTTCACAGACAAATTCCACATTTTTAATACATCCCTGATAAAGCCAAGTATTTGGAGCACTCATCTAACACTCTCTTCTCTCTTTCTCACCCTCTCATTAAGGACAAATCCCTTTCTGGTTTGCCACACAACGTATTTTGCTGTGGAGTAAATGAGCTGGTGGTTACATGACACACATATTAAACAATCTGCTTTGCTCCCAGTGGAAATGGTAAAGGTGGGAAAACCTGCACATGGGTTATCCAAAAAAGCAGCTTCCCAAGACAGGAAAAACTGGGAATTTTAAGAGCATATATCTGAGCTACCTGCTCTTGCTCATTTCTATACTATCAGCTCCAGCCATCTGCTCTTAAAAATGCACCTGATGCCTTCTTAGTCATTTCAGAAAAAAAAACCTCAAGAAGAGCTGCTTTGCTTTGAAGTAAAAGGAAAAGCTTAAGCCCCAGCCAAAGGTTTTACATTGAAACAAACTCTTTCAGGCAGTTCCAGCACATAGTAAAGAGAAACATAAGGAAATTATAATAAAACAGGGGTATGAAATGAGAACAAAGAGGGATTTGCTGTTCCCTTTCGCAGAATTAGCTACGATTTGATGGGAGCTAATTAGTAACAGGCAAAAAAAAATTCTTCATGGTTTTGCCTGGGAGATATTTTTTTTTAATGGCTTGAAAGGCAAATATCATCAGGCACTGTGATGTTCACGCATGGCTACATGTGTTAAATATTAAACTCATCTGAAAACGAATGCAGTATGTAAATGAAGGCCTGAATTATTCAATTAGCAATTCTCCCCCTCTGCACAGGCACTGAAGTGTCCAGAGCACATCTTGGCTGCCTTAGCAAAAACCAGGACATTTTATGGAGGGTTTAATCCTATGCCCTGAAGAAGCTGGGTTTCCACAGAGCTGGAAATCATTGTCTTAAGGGGGGGGAGGAAAAAAAGGTGCTGTGCAAATAGTTCACCTCAGGCCTCCTGCCTGCTTGGATCTTGAGCCCTAGGGAGCAGCAGGTGTCTGCCCACATCAGTACAACATCAGCACCATCCATGGGGGCTTGGGGGGCTCCTACAGACATGGAATAAAACCAGCGTGGAGCTATTTACTCTGAGAGCAGAGTGTGGAGTGATGGAAGGAAGGAGAGCCTGGAAGGGCTTCAACAGGAACATCTCTGCAGCAGAGCTAAAAAGACTCCAGCCCAAGGCTTCATCAGACCAACACAGGTGCCATCTGCTCCTCCAGAAAGTGTTTCCTGCTCTGTTTTTATACCCTTTGCATTCAAATTATACATGGCCATGGAGATATATATATATATATACATGGCTAATACTTGCCCCTGCTTTTATTTGATGGAAATACCCAATTCACCAGAGCCACCTCTCCATAGCAGCAGGAGTGTGTCTGTCTCAGAGTGACCTACCACAAAGTCACCCCAGCTGATGGGCCCATGTTCCACATTTGCATTCATTTGTGCTTTTTTGTGTGTTTTCCTTTGGCAGAATACAGCATTTCAGCTGCAGCTATTGCCATCTTCAGCGTTGGCTTTGCAATCATCGGAACAATCTGTGTCCTCTTCTCCTTCACCAAGAAGAGGGACTATCTCCTGAAGCCAGCATCCATGTTCTACACCTTTGCAGGTAGGAGGCTTGGTGCTCACGTACTTGCACTCAGTTCACAGGACAAGATAAAGAAACTTAGATAGATCCTGGGATGGTGGAAACACTTCTAAAAATGCCCTAAAAGTGGCATTTTCTTCCTAGCCTGTCAGACTACAAGTCTTTATGTGCTCCAGCTCTGAAAATGTCCTGCTCAGTGAGTATTACTCTGCCACTTGTATTCTCTCCAACTACCTTCAAAAGGGGCATTTCCAGCACATTTCCAGCACATTTAGACAACTCCAGTGTAAACCAAGGATATCCACCATTCTATCTCTTTTATTAAGACTCAAACCAAATAAACAGCAGATCCAGGCCCAAAATACATGTTTATCTCCCCAAACCCATGAAGACTGCATCTTTACATGAGCTACTAATTGTAGTAGCACAATGACTGAAAGACAGAGGTGCCAACTACCACCTCAATAAAAATCTTACTCAAACTTTGGAAAAGCTCCCTATGGGAGTGCAATTATTCCTCCCACCCAAGCCTGCCTAAAAGATCACACTCAACAAGTCCCCAGCTGACCTGGGTGACCTGGGTTACAGCAGAGCTGTTGTGAGCCTTGGTTCCTTCAACCATTGAAGTCAATGACTCACCTGTGAGTCTCAGCGCGATTCCTGTGCTCAAAAAGAGAGATGAGGCGGTTAATTAAGGATGAAACATTGACAGCTGGTTATTCAACCCACCGCTCCTCTCTTCCTTCAGGTCTCTGCATCATCATCTCTGTTGAAGTCATGAGGCAATCTGTGAAGAGGATGATTGACAGCAAGGAGACAGCCTGGATAAAGTACAGCTACTCCTGGTCCTTCGCCTGCGCCTGCGCCGCCTTCGTCCTGCTCTTCGTCTGCGGCATCGCCCTGCTCCTGATCGCGCTGCCGCGCTTCCCCCAGAACCCCTGGGAGACCTGCATGGACGCAGAGCCCGAGCACTGATCCTCCCAGCACCCATCACACGAGCCTGAAAGTGTTTGGAAGAGATTTGTATTTTTGAACATGGCTGGGTCTCACTGTACGAGGTGCACTCCATTAACTAAGTCAGTAATGAACCAAGGCGTGTCCTATTCGAATCATTGCTTTGTTTCTTCTTTCTTTTTTCTCTTTTCTTCTTTTTTCTTTTTTTTTTTCCTTTTCTCTTTTTTTCTTTTTTCTTTTCTTTTTTTTTCCAAGAAAGCAGAAAGAGCTCTCAGCAGCAGCGTGGGTCATGGGTGAGCAGCACTGCTCTGGGCCAATCTGGGGATGCCCTGCGCTGATGCAGCTGGGGAAAAACCCTGTGTGTGAGACAGCTTGTGCCACAGAGAACACAGCCTAGAGGAGGAAGATGTTTGGTGGAGCTGGGTGTGCCTCCATGGGGGTTATCTGACCTCACTTGGGCAGAGAGAGACAGTGAAAAATTCTGGTGGGACTCCATTTCCCCATTCATGCCATACTACTCTACCTCCCTAAAAGGGTTAGTTCACCACTAAGTTGGAGATGCTATTCTGTTAAACTATTAATTCTTAAACTATTTATTCTTATGCTAGTCTATCAAACTGTTAAAATTTGGGAAAAAAAATTGCCTAGGATCAGGATAAAAATTTTTCTTACAAATTTCCACCCTGCAGTTCCATTCTTTTGAATCAAGCACAAAAAACCCCACAAGATATAGTTTTTGTCCTGCTTAAACTTTAAACTTCTGAGGGCAAAGCCAAGAAGTACTGAACATTAAGAGTGATATTTTCCTTTAATAAAAAGCATACTCTTGCAGTAGCATGATTTTCTGGAGAATGATTTTGATGGATGAATCACTTGGCCCATCAAATTCTGCTGGGTCCAGAATGACAGTGTAATTCTGGATGGTATTTACTGTACATTTGTTCCTTGTGAATGGGCTTTTTGAGAATATGGTGCTTTGCTCACTGCACATGTGTCTGAAACTACATTGTAGGAAAAATCCTTCAAGGTAACTGCCAAGAAGGAAAGGACTTAGACAAGCACCCAGGAGAATCAGCCCCAGAACACCACAGAAGAGCCTCCCTGTTCATGCCCACGTGGCATCACTGCTGCGGATGCTGCCCAGGCTGGCTGTGAGGCAGAGCTTGGCTGCCTGCAGCACTGGGGGGAACTGGGAGAGACTGGGGGTTCCCCAGCCCCTTGTACTCACCCAGCCACTGCAGCCAAGCCCTTTGCACCATCATGGTCCTCCTGCACCAAGAAGTAGGGGTAGTCTTTTTTTTTTTTTTCAGAAATTTTCAGAATCTGCTCAGCATTTTCCTCCCTAAGTAAGAAAAAGTCCATGGAGGAGAAAAGGAAACCAAAGTCTCCTTCCCTCCACACGTAGATGTCCATAACTAAAGAAAAATAGAATTTGGAACAGAAAATTTATGATCAATTTGAAGAGATCTGAAATTGTGACTTGTTGAAACACTCGAGGAAACCACCCAGCAGCTTAGTGCTGGTGCAAGGGGCTGCCCATGGTCCTGGCACCAGCCAGAGTCCCAGCAGCCCCAGCCAGGTTCAGGCACGTCTCCATTTTCCCATCAGAGCAGTGGCAGGGAGAACAGAAGCCTTTTGTGAAGTTGCCTTAATGTTTTTCCAGCTCTTTGAAGTTGAAAAGCACTACAAATAACACACACATTAGAAAGTTTTGGGCTGAAGCTTTCATTGGTGCTCAGCTCTGAGTACGAGCTGGGGAACTCTGCCTGTCTCTCATCACAGGAGACAACTGCAAGTCTTCAAGTTGTCACCAAACCACTGTGAAATGCTAAATGGTTTTGAAATCTTATTTTTGGGTGCAGAGCTGACATTCTTAATTTGCATTTTCATTGTTCAGGAAAACAGAGGCCAGTTTCTAGGGAGATCCTTCACATGTGGCAAGAGAAAGGGAAGTAGTTGGTGTGTTCCCTGCGGTGGTTGACCCCAGGTTGGGATGTCCAAACATGGGCAGCACTGATTAATCTAAGCAAAGCAGCTGGCAGGCACAAAGGCATTCCCAGCTCAGCCATCACCATCAAAATGACCCCACCTTGGACATGCAATGGGTTGAGATAAGTGAGGTTTGGGGATGTGGCTCTAAGTTCATCACCCCATGCAGACCAGTGTGTTCTGTGTCCACAGAAACCCTCCATCCATACCTTTTCTGAAGCACCTTCTGGGACAGTCATTTCTAGGTGGCTTCTTGTCCTGGATGGGCCAACCTGTTGCCCAGCCAAGAAGTCACTTACTCCCCTTTGTGATATTCAAGAGCATACATATTTCAGATAAAGAGATGCTGGAAGGTCTCACCTGTCTCATGCATTCTCCTGCTTGTGTCAGGGCTGAACCCTTTTGTCCAAGCCCCAGTGAGGGCAATGGAAAGATTCCCAGTGAGTGCTGGGGTTTGGCCTGGATCCAAAGGTTTTACAGCCTCTCTGGGCTCACTTCACTCATGAGGCAGAGAACACACACAGCTCATGGCAGTGAGACCCTGCACCCACAGACAGCAACCCAGGCAGCTGAGTGAGATGCCTCAAACCCACTGAGCTTCATCCTCAGTCTGTTGTAAGTCGAGGCTTTTGGATCATTCACTACTTCATACAGTCCCTACAAGGCTGAGAAGCATGTGGATGACTTCATTTTCTTTTTCCATATATTAAGAAATGTTGATGAGGGACCCATCCATTAAATTGGCCATTGGTATTCAGAGCAGGAGAAGAACTGCTCCTGCAGCAGGTTTGTTCTGCCCTATCTAAATCTCTCTGCCAGGGAGCCGATAATATGTTTTAAGAGAGTTAATAAAAGCAATTGGCCTTCATAAAGGGAAAAGAATATAATGCTGGGGGGAGCCTTAGCCAGTTTCAGTTTCCATTCTCTCAGCTGAGCAAATAGCAGAGAGAACAGCCACCAAAACTTCAGGAATGTGGCCTGAAAATGTGAAAGAAACATCCTCACTGGCAGGGATTCATCAGAGTGGAACGGGGATGGGAACCTGGCTGCTGCACACCCCCCAGGAGCACATGTGGGTTTGGGATGCAGCCAAAGAACCGAGTGGGAAACATGCACCAGGGAGAGGAAGAGGCAAATTAATTTGTAGAACTAACCCCCATCACCACGAAGTCCTGAGTGTTGGCCTTGACACTACCAGACCTACAGACACCTTCAGTCCCAGTCCACAGACCAGCTTCACTGCCTGTCCCTTCCTCAGAGCACCCACACCAAGGTGCCCCAGGGCACCACACGTGACGTGGTACTGGGAGATGTGGGTTGCTGAAGTCTGCAAAGCCCAAGTGTTAAATCCCAGAGCCAACGCAGCCCAAGACATGAAGGTTTTTGTTTATGCAAGAGTGAGATTTGCTGTTAGGCACAAGGGATGGGGAGAATCTGCTTCTTATTTTTAAACGCTGTGTTGTGTGAATTTAACGTGCAGAAGAGGTGCCAGACTAACAACCCTGAAGAACAAAGCTGCCTGCAGAGCAAGCAGCGAGCTGAGCTCACACCAGAGGGGATCTGCAGAGCAACAACCACCCAGCCCCAGCCAGGGGAGGAAGAGCTCGCCCCAGGCTCACTGGTCAGACAGGCTCATAGCACACAAGGGAGTGCAGAGGGGTCCATGCAGTGAGGGTTTCAATCTTGACACAAAGCCCTGCTTTTCCCTCAGTCCATGCCTGAAAAGGGTCAGCTCAACGCTCAGATGTTTGACCACCCTGGTAGGTGGTTCTCAAAAGGCACTACTTACTTACTTATATCTTTTTTTCACAGATCCCTTTCCAATCTGTTGCTTTCTTGTGGCCATCACCTTCTTCTCCTTGTTTCCAGTTGTGGAAATGATTTCCTGAAAGTCCCCAAGGTCTGAGAATTCCTCCCCCCTCCCCACAGTCTGACCCCTGGCCCCATTGCAGGTGGACACTTTCCCTCCTGGGCTCGATAGCTCTTGAGGAACGTACCTGATACAAGAGGTCACCAACATCAAGAGGTGGCTGTTGGCAGCGCTGCCTCCTGCCAGCCCCAGGGAGGGCTCTGGGCATTAACACCCAGCCCTTGGGCTCCACCCAGGGTGCTCCAGTGGGACACTTGCATGCCAGGAACCTGAGCAATGAGCAGAAACTGTTTAAAGAATAAACCTCAGTTAAAACTTCATTTAAAAGAAGCTTCCACTCCCTATGGTGGGACAGTGCCCTTTTCAACATTGTATTTCTTTTATAACTTAAATACTGGAGTGTTAGACTGCTCTGCACTATAAACTACACACATAACAATAGGACCCATTTTTAGATGCATCTATTTAAATTATTTAATTATATTAATGGTTGGACATGATGATTTTGAAGGTCTTTTCCAACCTAAATGACTCTATAATTCTATTTTTCCTTTCCATTATCACCAAGAAAAGAGCATCACGTCTTTGTTTAGACTGAAGGAGAGGATGAGCTTGTTCTTGCTTTGTCATCCTTGATGGACGTTCTGGCTCCAGTGAAGCTACTGAGCATAAATTCAGGCCCCACAGACATCACATATGCACACTCTGCATCTAGACAGACAGCGAGCTGCTTTTCTGCCTTCTACAAAGAAATGCAGAGAAGGGAATAAACTCTGATTTCTGGCCTAGTTTCTTTTCAACAGAAGCATCAGCACCAGCCTGGTTTGGCTGGGCTGCACCCCAGGGCTCTAGCTGCTTCAAGTTCAGATGGATCAAAACCAGAGGTGGGTAGGACATTAGGAAGAAGTTCTTCCCCATGAGGGTGGGGAGACACTGGCACAGGCTGTCCAGAGAGGTGCTGGAACCCCCATCCCTGGAAATTTTGAAGGCCAGGCTGGATGGGGCTGTGAGCAACTGCTCTAGTGGGAGGTGTCCCTGCCCATGGCAGGGGGGTTGGAACTAGATGATCTTTTAAGGTCTCTTCCAACCCTGACAATTCTATAATTCTATGATTCTATCACCAGTCTCACTGGGAGCCCCATGATGGCTTTACAGCTGCTCCTCTGCAAGTATCTGAACTTTGGGAGGGAGCAAGTCTTATGGAAAATGGACAGACAACATCTTCTAACTAGTCTTGGAAAAATCAGATTACAGAGCATTTTCTGTGAATTATCAGAAACATCTATTAATCCTTAATGAGGTAAAACCCTTTCAACATTTCTCAGCTAAAGCTGAAGTTGCCCAAAAAACCTGACACCGAACGGATGTTTCCATCTCGTCTGCTGTAAATCCTTTTACTTTCCTTGAATGAAACAAACAAAACAATTTAGGATGATTCAATCCTTGCTCCCCGACATAACTAACAAAAAGACACTGCACAGCTATTGCTACCCCAGCAGCAACAGCCCATATTTCATGTCAAGGAATACGATGTGCAAATTTTTAGAGGCACCATAGATCATCACCATCCGCCTTGACAAGTTAATTGTCTGCAGTTTTTCTAGGAAAACTAGAAACTTAAAAAAAAAACCCAAACAGCTAACAAAACAAATTAAATGAGGTGAATGATGAGGTGGGCAGAGCATGAAGCATCCTGGGCTTATTGCTCTGGCAATGTGTGGATCCTGATACGCTTGAGTTCACTCTGGAAGAAAATTCAAAGTGGTCAAACCCACTGAGCTCAGTGCTACTGAGAACAGAGATGTTAATACAGAGCACAAGAATTGCTTATAGAGCATGATCTCTGCAAAAAAAAAAACCAAACCCAAAACAGCTGAACTTGAGAAATCTGAGAACAAAACATTAATTAATCAAAGTAGGGAAGGATATTCGCAGGGTTTGTGAGGTCCATGGCACATTCACAGCCTGCTGAGGGAGAGCAATGCCACAGCCCATACAATTCAGTAGAACAGCACAAACTATCCTAGAGGACAACTTCCAGAAGAAAATATGGATGTAAGGGCTCTGGTTCCAACTCATCAGCTTTTACACATAACTATTTATTGGCCGCACTGGGGAAACACTTGAGGCTGTCATTTAAGCAGCAGCTACACATTGTACAGGGTGAAGGTTCTGCTGGATGGAATGGAGAGGGGAATGGTCCCTGTGAGGTGCTCTTGGTTACGAGGAGCAGACCTGAGAACACATCCCCAGGTAGATCCACTGCATTGAAGTGTCCTACAGAGAAGGGACACTGAAACACAACAGGAGAGCCCTCAGCAGCCCGAGAACTCTCAAAGTGAGGCAGGAGCACACCCTGCAAGCTCTGCCCAAGCCCCTGGCTGCAGCAGGGCTCTCTGCAGCAACAGGTTGGTGTCTGCAGGCAGGAGAGGATGGGGCAAGCTGTGGACAAGCACATCCCCATCCCACACCACAACAAAGCTCACCCAGGACACCCAAGGAAAGCAGGATACCATCAGAAGGTGTAAATGGTCTTTCAGAATCCATCCCCAAGTGACCCCAGTGCTCGGGGAGAGCAGCGTCTCCTCCGCTTTCTTCTCCTCACTTAGGAAGGCCAATTTTACAGCTTGCAGCCTCATAAGAATTCAGTCTCCAAATATACATCAATATACACCTACCAGCTGCATTCACCAAGTAGCTTTTTAAAGAATAAAAGCTCTACTGGAAATTCAAAAAATAGTTAAATTTTTTAGAGTCCATATAATTTTTTTTTAAATCTTTCTTTCAATTCTGTGTTAGTTCTGAACAGCACACTGACAACCTCCCAGGAGACAGCTACATTTTTCTCAGAAAAACCTGGAATTAAAGAAAATAAAACCAGAGTTTATTCTTTATATTAAATACAAGCTTCCTAATTTTAGATCTAGATGATCTTATTTAAATCTCCCACAGACAATGGGGGATTTACTCCTGGACAAGGAGCCTGGGATTTGGCACTAATTGTACTTTAAGTATAAAAAAAGTCAAGGAGCCAAATATTCAGTGTATATGTCCAAGTCTCCACTGATTTCCTCTGAGTTGAGACAATTTAAATGAACCAAACTCATAATTTTGTATTTTCACTGTAACCTGCAACAGCTCCCTATTTACAGTGCAGCCTGAGCCAGTGCCCACTGGAGCCATCTGTAAGGCTTAATTTGATTTTAATAAGAGTTCGATTAAAGCCCTGGAAGAGTTTATAATACAGTTTGGGGGATTTTTAAGCAGCTATGACTTCAATAAACGTTGCATAATTTACTCTAAAAACAAAAGATCCCACTCAGGGCCATACACAAGATACTTCAAAACAAATAATCCTTTGGAAAAAAAAAAAATTAACTCTAAGAAATGCAAGTGAACATTTGCAAAGCTGATAGCCAGATATCTCCACCATAACATCATCAAACTCCTGGGTGAGAGCACCTGTGAAAATTTATAACCCAAACCAGCAGGGATTTTCATGAAGTCAGAGAATTGAAATTGTAAATCAAGAGAGAAAATGCTCCTTAATCCACAGCATTTTCAGCACAGGTAAAATGCCAGCGTAAACCAAGGTAGAACGTGGCGAGATGCGACCATCTCCCCCTTAACTGATTGACAGATAGCAGTAAATTAACAAGTGATGTTTATTAGTTTAATATTCAAATATGGTGAACAGAATCAAAAGACTGCTCCATATAAATGAGTGATTTTGAAACCCCTGAAATTACAATGCCGACTCGGCGAAGTGAAGTGCATTTGAACCCTACCTCTCCTCTGTCATAGTCTTGCACATCTCCTCAAGAACTCTTCACAGACTACAACGTTCAGGCACACAGATTCTTCTTCTCAGAGCAGTGCCAGTTGAGGAGAACTGGCACCATTCTGCTGGAATCAAAGGACTGAGGCTCCCTTAGCTGAGCACCCTTCCACACCAATTTCCCATGGGCTCTCTCTGCAGGTTTGCTCAGCAAAACCCCCTTTAACGGCAGTTTTGCTCGATCCAAGGTTGCAGAACTTGGCCCCGACTCATTTTTGGGTGCTCTTGATTTGATGCCACACGTTGTAAGCATAACTTGGCAGGGGCTTTCCCTTCCCCCAGCATCTTTTGTTTGGTATAGACATTAGGAAATAAATTAACGAGTTATGCGTGCTTTTCTTTACAGCAAAAAGAAGGAAAAAAAAAAAAAAAAAGGTTTTTCACATAAGTTTCTGAATCATAAACCAGCAAAGATTTATAATAAAAAATTTATACGCAAACCTCTGCAGTGTACTGAGTTTAAATCAACCCCATTACATAAAGACCCTCGCCTTAAAACATGAAGTCAAATGCAAAGAAAAAAAAAAACAAAACAAAAACAACCTGATTGTAACCAGAGCAAAAATCTGATTGAATACAGCAGCAGCCACTGCTCATTAGTAAAGTGTCCCATGGACAGCTGTAAAAATCTGAAATCACCCCCACACAGCTCTAAAATTTTCATTCCTGTCTGTCACAAGTGGAGGAATACTGCAACTACACCCAGCTCAGTCCCTGTAAGAATATTTCCCAGATTTAAAGTTATTTCAAGTGTCAAAGGAGGACTACTGGCAAAACTAACCCCCCCTCTCTAGCTCCCCAGCTGCAAAAGCATCAACAGTGTGCAAGACCAGAAATCTTTATGGACAAAATTTATCTTCTGACTTTTCATTCACACATTTCTTTAATTTTTAAATAGCCCATAATTATTCCTTTTTTTTTTTCAGTTTGTATTCCTAAAGGGCCAGGTTTGTGGAGAACTTAGCAGAACTCATATAGATCAATAACCTGGTAACCGTTCTCATCCCCCAAAAATTTAGATTAATTTGGATACAGCTTTGACAAACATTAAATCTCTTCTTTAATGATGTTCCTCAAACAAAACAGTTAGCAAAATATCTGAATTTCCTTGTATAATGTCACATTTTAATGTAAACATCAAATAATGTACCAAAAGTTTTACTGGAAAAAAAAAAAAAANAAAAAAACAAAAAAAATTTATAGAAAAAAAAAAAAAAAAAAAAAAAAAAAAATTATTCAAGCGGCACAAATTCTTTATACCACTGGAGAAGGGGGAAGGAAAAAGCCAGATTACAAACATTTACACATGCATAGTGGAAAAAAAATTAAACAAACAAACAAAAAAAGTATTTTACTAAATTCACGCATTTTTTTTTTTTTAAAATAGTTATTAAATCTACTAAGCACCAACATACCTAAAAATTTATTTTCAGCTTCATGATTCATTTAAAAAACCTATCAAATTAACTTTTCAAACAAGCTTATATTACTAGCTTGTCCAAAAATAAAATGTAGACTTTTTTGGGGGTTTTTTTTTGTTGGGGTTTTTTTGTTGCTTTTTTTTTTTTCCTTTTTTCTTTTTTTCAGTTTTTTTTTTTTTTTTTTAAAGTATTCCAATACTTTTTATCTGAATGTTTCCAAACAATGGCATAAGTGTCTGCAAAGAATGCCTTTACTTTACCCTACAGTGGATGGAAAATACAATACCACATCATACAGGATCTAAAACTATAAAAGTCTGAGAATGCAGCATCCCTTCACAAAAAAGCTGATAAAACTGAAAGTATTTAGAAGATGCTGCACCTTTATTTTAAAAAAAAAAAAAAAAAAAAAGAAAAATTAAATGAATTTAAGCAGAAATAACATACATTTTTACATTAACTGGCCATTTCTGGTACAGAAACCCAGCATAGTATGCTAATGTTATTGAATAAATGTAAATGCTACTTACAATCTTTTTAAATACAATTTAGACAAACTTTTTTTTTTCCTTTTTTTCTTTTTTTCCTTTTTTTTTTTTCTTTTTTTCTCCTTTTTTTGAAGTTGTACAGGTAACCTCTCAGCTGCTAGTTTAATGCAACATATCATTAACATTACACAAATTAAAAAATAACATGTGTGTTTTCCTACAGAAAAGCTTCCAAAAAACCGACCCACATCAAAAAATGCAAAATAATGGAATATAATTAAAAAAAAAAAAAATTAGTTGCAAGTCTAGCAGCAAAGCAAGTAAGTGAGGATATATTTACTAATATAAACAAAGGGGATATTTGCAACTACAGGTGAAGCCCCAACTATCTTAGATCTACGGACACAAATAAAAATTAAATCCTCTCTAAAAAAAATAATCTGGTTATTTAAAATAGGAGTAAAAGCCATTGCTACCTGATGAACTACCTAGGCTAAGTTCCTGAAACAAGGACAAAGGGTCACTATTCTTTTTTGTCTGCTCAGGAGGAGGTTTGGGCTTTGGTGGAGCCCGCAGAGCACTTGCGTAGGACATGACGGGCTTGCTCCCCCCAGCGTTCTGCTGGCTGCTGCTGTTGGACTCCACGATCTGCTTGTTGGGCATGAGAGGTGGGAACTGGCCGAGGTGTTGCAGCACGTTGTAGTTGAAGGAGTTGGAGAGCTGGATGTTCTCGGCCTTCAGGTGTTCCTCTGGGGGCTTGACCGTCTTGGGTGGAGCTGCGAAAGGAGGAACCAGATTTGGCTAAGTGAAGAGCTCTGCTTGAGATCTTCCTACAGTAACCCCACAGTGAGTGCTGGGGGGACTGAAACCACCTCTGCTGGTGACCTTCCCCAAGACACACTCATCCTCCGTGTTTACTCAGTCTGGGTCCTATCTAGCTCCATTTCCATCTCCTGGATCTTGTATTACCCCATCAGCAATGCTGGGAGCACTGACATTGTTGCATTGTTTATTAGAAAAAAGTTCTTTAACATGAGGGTGATAGATCAGTGGAATGGGCTGCCCAGAGAGGTGCTGGAGGCCCCATCCCTGGAGTCCTTCAAGGTCAGGCTTGATGGGGCTCTGAGTAGCCTGACCTAGGTAGAGATGTCCCTGCTTGTGTAGGGAGGTTGGACCAGATGACCTCTAGAGGTCCCTTCCAGCCTAAAACATTCTATAATTCTATGATTGTTAAACAGCCCCTCCCTGGCTGGGCACCTACAGAGCTCCTAACACTGAACCCCCAATTCTGCACAGGAGGGTTTAGCAGGGGCACGGAAGGCAAAGCTCTTCAGAATGGGACACACGCTCATTTAAACCCTTTATCCACTGAGACGGCACAAAGAGAGTTTCATTCTTCTTGCTTTATAGCTTAATAGGCTAAAATTAAAATTTACAGCACCATATATAATTCATTCTCAAACAGCAATTCAGACTCCTGAATGCCAACCAAGTAATTATTGATATTTCACTCTGAATGCATTCCTGCTAATTGATATGTTCTTGCTCCACGTTTAACAACTTCTGTAACTATCAGAAAAAAATGGTGCTTTAAACCATAGGTATAAAAATGCTCTCAAGTGAATTTCCTGAATCCTAATGAGGGTCTGGAGAATTCCACTGTCTTACATAGCTAGAAAAACTGTACACTGAAATGCAGGTATACATTCCATCTAAGATAGCCTAGGAGTTGGGAAACAGACACATTCTGTAATTATTACAATCTTTAAATGTATAATGTTATTTTTAAAGCACACATACATCAAAGGAGCACAAATGTAGGAAAATATGAAGCATATAGTTAAGCTTCTCACTGGAAGGGTCACCACAGGCTTTTGTTCTTGATAAAGTACTCAAAAAAAATCCAACCCATAGAAGAATGAACATGGAAAGAATATATGCAAAACAGTTTTGCTCTGGTTGCTATGATTCAAAAAAACCACACAGAACACAAGTGAAAAAAAAAAATCAAATTAACCATAGAACTCAAGAGAAAACAAGTGGTGACAAGCAGGGCCAGAGGTGAAAGCTGTTGTGTGGCAGAGGTGTCTCACAGAAAAAATACAAAGTAAACATCTTGAATGAGAACTTAAATCATTCTCTTTCTATCCCCCAGAAAAAGCAACACAAATCAAGCTCCCAAATTGCAATTTTGGCAAGTGTCTGCATATAACAATGCTGAGCAGTTCATGGCTGCTCTCCTTGCACTCCATAAATCCACGTTGATACAACCAAATATTGTGCCGCAGCCGTTGCTGCTGTGCAGGGAACACGAGCCCTTGAACACTCTGGTGTCATCAGGCAGCAAATACAGGCACAGAACTAGCTCAGAGCATCTCATTCTCATGGGGTTTTAGTTCATGGGTAAGAATCAATAGTAACCAGAAACACTGAGGTTACTGGTCATTAACCCTCTAGCACTATAAACCACATCTGGGCTTTAAACATGATCATCACAGGCAGTGAGCTGTAAATGCAGCACAGCAGCCATAAAAATGGAGATCTGTTTGCATGAACTATCAAAAACAGGGCAATGTTGCATATATATTTATTTCCAAACCAGAAACCATGCTTAACTACAATAAAAAAATACCTAACAAATGCAGATACTAGTCAAAACATGCCCCTCTCATTTAGGATTATTGGGCAGCAAAAGTACAGATATGGTACTTTTTACATACACATATTTCCTCTGAGGATTTTACTGACAAACATGCTCTCAATCTTTACATTAAAACAAGGAAACGTGGTATCAGCCAATCCCAACAAAACCTTGCTAGGGCTCCAGAGCTCCTATTAGATAACGCAGAGGCTGGAGAGCAGCTCCAGAGATGGATGCCACTCTTGATGACACATGCATTCAGCTCCTATTTTTTTTCAGTAAAAATATAAACAGATTGAAGAAGGTGCACAAAAGATCCTGCTGTAAGTATGGTTCTGTAAAATGTTTTCACACTTTAGAAAATGTACATTAAGAATTTAACTCTTGATTGCTAGCACTGATCTAAACAGGTTTTTTCCAATCAGTCCACACTGCATGTTTCTACTTCACAATCACTGCTATGCAATTACAAGATGGTTTAGGTTTATAAAATTTGACCAAGAGCAATTAGATTTTTAAGGGCAATAAAATCAGTTTCTAAATAATTTTTCCCATTATTGTTTTTAATCTTCACACTGGAAGATTGTTCATATTTTCATTAATTGGCTTTTAATGATCATTGAAGATCCTTTAAAGCAAAATCATGGAGAAGAAACTGTACTATCCTGGAAATTCTGTTTTTCACAAACATTAAAAATATGGATAACAGAAGAATAGCTGCACTGCTCCAACTCTACTGGCAGCTTGCTTTAATCACTGCAAAGTTAATTTAGTTTCTCTCTGCTAAATCAATCAGCACTGCTAATACCACCAGGGAATCCTGGTTCCAGTGTGATTCTTCCATGGTGAGAGTTTAAACTTCATCATTACTTTGATGAAGTACCAGAATTTTCTAAATACACTGAGATTACTAATTCAGTTTATGTTGTTTCTCCCCTAGACTGTAATATCAACAAAAAATACCATTGAATCTGGAAATAAATAACCTATCTGGCAAACAAATCCCACCTTAGCTTCTTTTAGCAAAAAAATGAGTTGTACTTGAAACCAGTGTAGGCGAATATGTGGGTTTACTAGAACTTTTGTGAGGAGACTCAGCAGCAGTCCTGCTTTTTGGAGATGAAGACGACTCAACAGTGTTCTTCTTTAGACATCAGCAACATACCAGAATGATAACAAGATAGTAAATGAAAATAGATTACTCTGAGCAAACCTTTAACTACTAAAACAACAAAGACTTCAAAAATCTTTCCTTAAATTAGTTTCAGGATTTAAGGGATGACAGAAAACACTTTGTGAAAAGAAAACAAACAAAGAGAAAAACCCCAATCATTTCATTTAGACTTGTTCACTCCAGCCTAAATACTCCACTTCATGGAGCAGAGAAGCAAAGGCCAAGTGTGCACCTACCTAACAACTCCCGGGGTGGAACTGCTCTGTTGGCTCCGTTGCATGGAATGTTTGGGTATGGGGCAGATGAGGAGGAGTTTACCCACAACTCAGGTGATGAATAGTTGAAAGATGACTGGTTACTGTGGTCCTGAAGCTCTTTACACTGACCAAGACTATCTTGAGGAGTGCTTAATTCTTCAGAACAAGCCTGGACTGAACTAGAGGAGATTCTTCTTTGGTACAACGGCCTGCCTGGTCCTCTTGGTTCATACTGGGAACAAAAACACAAAACAAAAAAAGGCCCTTTATTCCTTTTGTTCAACTGCATGTATCGAATACCATTTTTCCAACCAATTTTTTTTTCCCTGCAATGTCTTATGAAAAAGAAAAAAAAAAAAAGTCTTTTGCATTTAGAAAAAAAATCCTAATCCATTTCAAGTTATCTGTTGGATATTGCAGTCACTGATAATGTATTTTAATCACACAAAACAGACACAGAATTTTAAAGGAAGTGTGAAGAGCATCAACTGAGACTCCTTCATTCTTATCAACCTTTACATCTCACACTCCTACGTGGGAGATGTATCACATGGTGAGGAGGAAGATACCTAGCATTTACTAATGAAGCAAAGGAAGCACAAGAGAGCAAGAGAAAATGTTCAATTATAATGTAAAGAGGAAAAAAAAGGCTTTTCATTTCCAAAAGACAAATGAGTGATTTGTATACCAGGATCTGAGGAAGCAATATACATTTTTGTACTGGATTTTGTGTACATGTAGACAAAAGAAATGCTCTGGAGAAGTGTGTGCTCTCAGGAAAAATACTGCAGAGAATTTTATCTGAAACCACAGAAATTACTTGTTTCCATAAACCCTGTAGATCATGTAGATGAAAACGGCAGAAGCTCCATTAATTAACCTGTTGGCTTCAAGAGTTCAGATTTAAGGACTCTCTGAACTTTCTCAAGATTCACAGCAAGTCTGCTGTATTACAATTTCTTTTTAAAAATAAACACAGTGTTTGCTCCCTTCTGCACTGTACTGACAAGAGCACAAACAACAGGGAAGTCACAGGAGTAAATCTCTACTTGGTAAAGGGAAAAGGTGAACATCCTAATGAAATGTCATAAAAAATTAGCTAAATAAACATCACATAACTTGTTTGCAATGCCTCACTACGGTTATTACATCAGCCACAAAAATCAGGCAGGGAAAAATAACTGCATGAAAGGGAACTGTAATTACAGCCACCACACCATTATCATATATCAAGGGAACAACACTTGGATGTCCTGTCACTCTACTCTCTTGAGGATATTCTTCAACAACAAAAAAACCCCCAAATTTAGAAGTTACTGCCTAATCACACCCTAAAAATACACTTTGTATTGAGTTTAACGGGCAACTTTGGTAAGCAATCAGGAAGTTATCAAAGTTCTGGACACTTGCAAGTACAGGACCAGACAGAATAACTTAAATATTCCCTTTGATATGCAGTTCAAATCTGGTTTGACTAAACACATGCAAAAGCTTTCAAGTACCACGTCAATCCACATTTTATAAATAGGGAGTGAAAAAACAGTTTAGTGAGGGTACCAAAAGTCATGACATCTCCCCTGACACCTGGGTACATGGGGGATCTGTTAAATAAATCCCCTCAAAATGGCACTTTGATTTCTCTGTGTATTCCACCCTACCTACCACCTGAGCTAGCAGTCTTGGGAACTCTACAAGCAAGTCTCTGCCTTGTGTTACTTTTACTGCATTTGGCACTTCTGTCATATATTTTGCAAGGAAGAAGAAATAAGAACTAAAATGAATTTGCACTAATTGCATAAAGGCTCCCTCTATTTGTCTTCAGATAGCAGGAGCTGTCACAGACTCTACAGGAATATTTATTAGTTTATTACTGCTGAAAAGCCATTGTTCCCACGTCCTGCTGCACTGACAGCACTAACTGTTGTCACAAAGCATTACATTTTATATAAGGTGCTATGGCTTAATGGACCGACACACAGAATTTCTAAATGTCTATAAAACCAGACCTTACTCCAGCTCTAGCTGGGCCTGAGGACTCCATTAACCTCTCTCCATCTGTATAAGACAGAAATCTGTAAAAAGCACTGGAATTCAATTTCACTTATTTTGCTCAGTCACATTAACTAAATACTTTCTATTTTCAGAAGTCAAAAGACAATTAAAAATGTATTATGTGGGGCAGTGACAGGCAGGGATACCCCTCCCAGCTTCTATAAAAACCCTGGCAGAAATGCATCACAGAATGAGCCACTTAACTTCATACACAAATATTGGATTACATGCAGTCAGTGCAAGATTATCTGAGAAGATTTATTCTGACATTCCTGGAATACAACCTGGCTCCGGCATACTCCATGTCTACATATCATACACTCTTCAGCACTCCAGATTCCAACAGGGACTAAAAAATCCTGTTCAAAATGTGACCTGTCCTAGTTGTATGTGCTTGCATAGTCTGCATCCCATAACACACCCACTTAGAGTCCAGAACAAATAAAGATTGAGAGGGATGAGCCAGCTCTGGTGTGGCAGGGTCTGTGCTGGACCCAGATTCATTCAGCACAGCCAGATACCTCTGCACAGATTTCCAACATCCTGAGCACCAAAATACACAGGATGGCTTTACACAGAATTAACTCAGGCCAGGTAAGATTTATTAAATCAGGTTTTGTACCATTTTGAAACAACAGTTCTGCTCTGGTCTCAAGCTTGTACGAAGAGTAACTCAACCACATTCACAGTTTAATACAGAGCCAACTGGCTGGCTTATTCAAGCTGACTTTCCAGAGAGTCCTTTCAAGAGTCGTCATCTGGGCTGTGATTAATTTGTGCTCCAGATAAATGACATGCAGATAATAGAGCAACAACTGTGAGAAAACTCTGAGTAACACTCAGAAAGCCAAGACCTCCCGTTTAGTAGTGAGAACAACAACTACGACAGTGAACACAGAAGACGCGGAGGGAACTTTTACCTCACAGAAATTCCCACTGTGAGCTATTAATACGTGGGGTATTTTGCATTCATGACCACTGTAAAATATCATTTGATATTAAAATGACATGACAATTGCATATGCAGACAAAGACACCCACCTCTTCTAAGCTGTGGAGCGAAGAAGCAGATACTGCTCGAGATGCGAGTGGGTGAAATGGCTCCTGACCGACTGCGTGCTGATGATTCTGTATTTGTATAAAAGGGTTTTGTTGGGACCTATGGGGCAATGGAGGTATACCATAATGAAAGCCCTGCCCCATGAGGTGGTTCTGCTGCAGGTTAGCATAAGTCCACGATCCGTCGGGTTGCAGGTATTTCAAGGGAGATGGGGTTATATGTTCAGATGGCATTGAGAAAGGGGGGTTGTATATTTGGGGTAAATGCTGCTGAAATGCTGGGTTACTGGGGATTTCAATGTCTCTGTTGTTTTCAGTGAAGTTAGGAAAGTGACCACTGTGGTTAGAGTTGCAGGAAGGAGAAGGGAGTGCTGGTGGGCTTCTGGGCTGGACTTGTCTGTATTGCAACAGTCTCGACTGAGGGGGCGGCATTTCAGCTAAGTCCCGGCTTTCACTTTGATCACGGTGTGACAGTTCTCTGAGCAAATCCTGGAATCTGTATTGACAGAATAAATGTATCAAGAAAAAGAAGAAGAAGAAGAAGAAGAAGAAGAAGAAAAAAATTTGCTGAAATCCCACTCTTTTTGAGCACAACACACTGAATTTAAATATACTCATCTTTGCGCTTACTGACCCTAACTTCAAAGGATATGACTGTGAGCAGCCAGAAATTAGGCACAAGAGGATTAATTGGATGAAATACCTACCTGAATTATCTCAAAGTTTTAATAACTCTTGAGATTTCCTTTTCAGTCAGAAGAATCAATTTTTTGTTATGTCTTAAAGAGACAACTAAGGTAAGGATTTACTGCTTTATTATACAAAGTCCAAAACTTCACAGAGTTAAAGAAAATTTTAACCCCTTAAAAGGCAAAAAGCAGAACAATCAGAGATTCCCCCTCACTTCCACAATATACTTCCAGATTTCTTTAAAAGGTCAAGAATATTCAATTCAGCACTTCAGAGTCAGATAAGAGAGCATTTAGATGCTTTACCATGGCTCTAACAAACCAGATGGAAAATAAAGCATAGTGGGAGATGACAATAAACAGAGGCAATTTAAAACCCAGCCTTTACAATACACATGAGTAAAGCTGATGACCACTGAAACAATTTTTCTGTTTATGTTCAACAGCTTCCTTTCTTGCCCCCTAATGCTCCATCTCAAATATACACAAGTCTGCTTTTAAAAGCAACGACTTTTTGAGAAGAAGTAAAAGTTTGGGTTTTACTGAGGAGCAGTGTTTTGGGAGGGGCTGGTTTGTTTCTTTTCAAGCACATCAATCCGAGACTGCTAATTCAATTTGAAGAATTTACAGCTTAAAGAGGCCTTACCTACACTCAGACACCTCTTTTAGAAACACAAGGTTGTTACTCTCTCCATTCCTTATTCCATAAACACAGCACTGAAAAGCACCATAAAAGTATTTTTTTCCACTACAGCTTTACTGCCCAATATACTAACAGAATAAAGCACAACACATAATAAAAGCATAGTTGTAAGTCAGCCTGCCAACTATTTTAACCTTCATAATAACAGCAGCACAAAACAATACCTTTAAGTGTCTTGCACTTGATCACAGTGTTACAGATATGTGCCCACTGCTCAATTTTACACAAGCTCTGATGACTCAGTAAACAAATACCTTGAATATGTTGCCTCTGTTTCATCTTCTGTATTACTGGCAAGTTTCCAGTTTGCCCTAACTTGCTGCTGTTGATGCAATCCAATTGGTTGCTGAGGAAGATGTGGTAGATGAGGATGGTGATGGTGTTGATATGGAATAGTGCCTTGACTGAGATAGGCATTATGTTCATTCCATTGCTGTAACCTGGCTTGTTGTTGCTGCCTTATTGTTTCCAAAGCTACATTTCCATGCATACGATCTATAAAAATAGTTTTAAAAAAAAATTTTATCTAATGCCCCTTTTTAAAGATCTTTGTCAGAGAAAAAAAAAAGAATACTTTTCATACAGTATATTCCAGGGCCTAATATATACTAACTGCATTGCAGTGTAAAACCTGGTTATTTAAATCATATGGAAAATCATATAAACATGAATCTTCTAATAAAGTGCTGAATATTCAAACACGCCTCAAGCAGCAAATTATGCTCAATGACATTACTTATGGAAACTAACCCAACAATGACCCAATTCAGAGCAATATGCCTGAGAAGGTAAATACCTCCTTCATTTTCACTTCAATGTAGTTATAATTGCACACTCTGAATTCAAATAAAGAAAAGTCACCTACCTAAAGTGTCCCCTAAGGGCATTCCTGATGGATTCTCTTCAATGAAGTTGTTCAAGTGGGTTGGCAGAACAGGGTTGTGCTGGGCAATGGGCCTCAAAGGGTTAGTGACCTCTTGTAACATAGGTGGGGGGTGTTGTTCTGAAATCACAGCATCTACAGCAGGAGAATGTGGTCGGTGGGGAATTGGATTATTAAAAAAAGACTGGCTGGGGCCTGCCTGGTAAGCAGGGGAAAGCTGTGAAGGTTGTGGAGGCTGCTGGTTCAAGTGATTATGCTGCTGAACTACCTGGCTTTGCTGGGGTGGCATTTGGTTTTGTTGTTCAGGCAAATGGTTTTGCTGCTGACCTAAAAGGTTTTGCTGCTGCTGCAGAGGGTATGGCTGCCTTGGTAGCTGGGAGAGGTGCTGGAAGTGGCGACTGGGAACTGCATACTGGGAGTGGGGTGGGGTGAGGTGGAGGTTCAGCTGCCTGGGGTTAAGATTATCTTTGCGATGAAATTTAGCATTAGGGTAACCAACACTGGAACGGGACTCGGGGCTTCTGGTCTGAGAATTTGCTTCTAAGTCAACCTAGAAAGAGAGAACAAAAAGCCTTGAAAAATTCACATTAAAAAAGCCCGAGCAAAGAACAGGTCAGTAATGAATTAATTCATTAAAAGAGAGAACATTAAAATGAGAAATAATGAACAAAAAGAACACAAACCCACCTGCTTGGTTTCCAGAGGTTTCTTCTCAGGTGTTCGAATTTTACTGATTTCAGGTCCAGCAGTGTTTTCACTTTTACCTAAAAAGAGTTAAGAAATTAATTAGTTGCAATGGAAAAATTATTATTTTGGGCTTGGTTTTTTTTCCAGGAAAACTTTGACTAGTACAGCACTTACAGCATCATAGACCTTTAATACAATGTACCCAAATAACACTTTTTGTTCAATCTCTGCACTTTTTCCATTAATCATCACTAAGTAGTTCCTCCAACTTAACTGCACATAACATCAGCAGTAGCAACCACTGGACTGCAGAACAGAGACAGACCAGTTATACCCTCAACACACACCCCTAAACACCAGCTTTGATTACTTCCTCCTCTGAAACTCACAATATCTTAATTATTCTCTGTAATAGCAAACCACAGATTATTTCCCCAACTCCGTAGCTCCCTCAATTTCACTTTGAGAGAAAAAAAAAAAGAAATTATTTCCACAATACCCTATTTAAAGTACAAGCTTCCTCCAAACAAAGCTTAAGAAGGAATGTCATTTGAACAACGAACCATTTCGACTTTGTTCATGCTGCTCCTTGTCTGGATGCTGAAGCTGCTGCTGCTGTCCTATGCTAACTGGGGAATGATGTCCCAGGCCATAGGGTATAGGAGACCCACGCCCATGTGCCTGTAACAGGTTCATGTTATATGCCATAGCTGCTTGATGAGTAATGAGTCGAGGGTCAACTGCGAACCTACCCTGATACCCCGTCCATGGTACCTACAGGATTCAAAAGAAAAAAAAAAAGGTGCAATCTGTTAAGGTACATTAAAGAAGGAAAGTTAGAAGCACAAATAATGTCAATAAAAAACACTTTTCCATATATAAGTTGACCTGACACTAACACTCATCTTTGGTGGTGCTGGGAAGGGAGAGCAATGAGGGTGAGCAGCGAGGAGCAAAGATTCTGGAGGACTACCCTGGGCAAAAAAAATTTTGTATCAAAAGCCATTCTTGTTTCAAAATTCAGAAAGAAAAGACTGATTGACAAATTGTATTTTAATTAACTTCATATTAATCTCGTCTCTAAATAAAAAGAAGTGGGTGAAATTCAAGAAAATAAAAATACCTTTCTCCTGGTAGTTATGGGAGACATTGGGGTGTGTCTCAAGGAGGGGAAAGGAGAGAGAAGCCTCTAACCTAAGTCATTCTTTATGGTCCTTTTACCACCCAGTGCTGCAATCCTGCACACAGAATGAGTGGGCACATCATGGCACACCAAACCAAGAGACCTTCTGGATGTCAGGAATTAGAGGGTCACTCCAAGGTGTCCATGCTACATGACACCTGCCCTGCAGATCATCTTCCTAAACATCTGAAGTCAAATCCACCTCCTGAAAGCATGTAAAAAAGTCAGGATTTTTTACAACAGTTTAAATTTTATTCCTAAATGGAATGCAAAGCTCTGGATGAAATTAGTTCAGTCTTGCCCTGTAGGGAATTTATTAAAAGGAGGAAAATGTTTGAATAAGGGGAGAGTACAGGGAAAGGAACACTCAGGCTGACAAAATATCCTCTACTTTCATACAGCAGAAAACCCCCTCATGTTTTTACCTTGGATATGGAAACTGCCTTAAACAAAGCAAAGAGACCATTTTAACTTACCTGAACATAAACACATTTTACTTTAGTCCCTACTCGTTTTAAGTGTTCCAGCTTTCATGCACTTCTTTTTTTAAATTAGTATTTGCCCTTGAAATGTGCACTTTGAACTTTAGCTTTAGGCTGCTGTTGCATCTGTGCAATTTCAACAAGCTCCTTTTCAAAAGCAGCTGTCTCATTAGTACCTCAGTCTTCCCACTTAATTATTTAAAAGTCCAACCTCAGGGAAGGTGAGCTCAAGATACTTATTTTTTAATACATTGCTTTTGATTGGAAATACATAAAAATACATTAACCTTGGAACAATAGGACAGAACTTTAAAAATTATCTTGGTTTGATATTAATACAACGTGAGCAAGCATGACAAAGACACAGCTGCTGGCTTTCTCACCACATTTAAATTTATCCATCAAATGCAGATTTATAGGAAGCCAGGAAAAAGGAAAATTCCTTGACCTAGCAAAGAAAACCAACCTACACAGCTGTCAGCTGATCTAAGACACAGAAATGAAACTAGACTTCCTTCAGCAAGTCCCCTGTAGAGCACCCATAATCTAAATTACAATAGAGGACTCATAATTATTAAAACCAAATTAACTGTATGCCAATATTTAGCATTATGAATGGAATTAAACACATCTGCATGCGTGGGTTCCATGTCCTCCCCACATACATGTAATGCCACAACATTGCTTCTGCAGCCTTTGTTCCTTCCTCCCCATCTTCCTCCCAGAATATAGGACTGTGAAGGCTGGAAACAAAGCAGAGTCTCTTCTTTCATCTGTGCACATTTTGGTGGGATAGTCTTATTTGTAATGCAAAATTCCACAGGCAAATGTAACCCAGAAGACCTGATTAGGGATCTTCATTGTGTTCTCAAATGCCATTAAGGAAAGGGATTGGAGGGGAAACTGGTTCACTGAGAGGTTCTGGAAGGGGAAAACATCCCATTATGCTTATTTTTCTTATCACTTCACTTCAGACACCTTGCACTGCAGACACCCAAAGCTGGAAATTTAAACTGTACGAAGCTGATAAAAAGAAAGAAACTCTGTCTCAATCTTCTATGTCCCTCCACTGATTAAGAGCTGAACTAGGCAATTAATTCAGGTGCAGGTACCTCAAGTCAGCTGAGGCAGATTCCACTGGTGTACCTAAACCTAGAGCTGAGAAAATACACCAAATGACATGGACATGAAATTGCTCTTAGGCTGCCTGGAGTTATTTGTGGGAGCAATGTTTTTATGGCCTCATTTTCTGGTGCTCCTCTGCACAGTCACTTTAAAGCCAGCTAAGCCCTCATATTTGAAGCAAAATGTTGAAAAAGCTTGATAAATATTCACTGATTTTGCCATTCATTTCTGTACATGCAATAATTGAGGAAGGGGAAAAAACAAGAAAATGAATCCTTACAGGCAAAGGCACAGACATGACCATGTTTCCTCCATAGACAGCAGGTACATAGAGAATACTTGTCCCAGTGTGTGGATCTATCCTTTGAACAGGACTTGGAGATTTCCCCAGGTTGGGGTGAGGTCCCAGAGGAGGAGGGGGAGGAGTATATGCTCGGATAGGATTTCCAATTAGAACAGAAGGATTGGGCTGAACTGAAAAGAAAGAATAAAAATTATATATACATACAAAAAAAGAAGGTACATACACAAAAAAATATATGAAGAAGACTATTTCTTTTTTTCATCCTAATAATATCTGTCTTTATAAAACATGCAACAGCATAGGTCTAATACACCAAGAGAAAGCATTAATCAAGTCCTGTATTCCATTTCAAAAATCTGAGGAGGCAGAAAACATGAGTGGAGATAGAAAGAAACAGGTAGCTGGTAACTGCATTAATAAAAGAACATCCCAAACCAATTAAATATGCTGACAGTCAGAGCAGCTGTTAAACACTGCATCAAAAACTAGAATCATCCTCCCTTCTTTAGCTGGGAAGACAAGCTTTACATTAATGCTTTTTCAAATTAATAACAAAATTATCAAGCTGTTGCATGCTACCTTGCCAAAGTATGATAAGTGATATCTGGATATATGACAGCACAATTTAAGTTCAAAGTACATCATAAAATCAATATAAACCCCTAATTCTTTTAGTGCAAACACACTGGTATGGTATTTTACATTATGAATTTCAAACATTTTAAGAGGCCAAGAACTATGTTGTGCTAAGGCTGTAAAGTCAGTGTGCACACCACCTACAAAGGGATAGCCTCAAAAATACCTGATGTCCCCTGAACAGTCTATAACCCGTTTCCTAAATGCATACAAAAAATAAATGGTTTTCAAATAGAGAAGAGACCTGAGACTCCATTTATGTCACATTACTATCAGTTTCACTGAAGCCAAATCAGCATGAGC
This sequence comes from Brachypteracias leptosomus, assembly GCA_013401335.1. Lineage (NCBI taxonomy): Eukaryota > Metazoa > Chordata > Aves > Coraciiformes > Brachypteraciidae > Brachypteracias > Brachypteracias leptosomus. Next base: position 277,899 of record VYZX01014988.1, read on the forward strand.
TCACAGGGATTCCTTCAGTAAGAGCAGAGACACTTACCAATTCCATCAGGTGGGAAATGGTCATTCTGGTTATGATGATGGACCTTGCCCTTTAAAGGGAAAAACAATAACAGTAATGCTTTGCATCCTTACAGAGACAAAAAGCTTTTTATTGCAAGTGAACATTATAATTACATACAAACCAGTCTGAAAGTCTGCCCAACATTTAAGTCTTTAGTTCAATTCCATCACCTGACTATGAATTCACCAAGTTGGACATTAATAACCACTAATTCAAGTAACCAGTGGGTCATCAGCAGTCTCTCTGGGGACACTCACTCCCAAGGCCCATTTTTGGATGCAAGGACAGTTACAACAAGCTGCTCTGAGTTTCCTTTCTCACTTCTTTTAGGAGCAGCACCTAGTACTAACATCACCCTCAGTACTCCTCCTCCATGGTGGCTCTTAGTGGAAACACAATCCATTTTTTCTCCAGGTTTAGCTCAAGAACCTTGGAGACAAAGTTGCTGCCACTAGTTTGACTCAATTGCTCCCCCAGCCTCAGTAGATGTTGCCTCCACACCCCATCTCATGTATCTGGTTCTGGACTTTGGCCCCTTGGTGATTGCTCCTCCAAAAGCACAATACAGTAGAGCCAAGAACCAGAGTGCTCTGGGGAAACTGTTTTTTGGTGAAAAGAAGGTTAACAGAACTCTTGTTACTCCTCTTACATGCTCACAAGTTTACAGCATCAACTGATGAGTTAATATTAATAACCTGTGAGCACATATTCAAATGCCAGTATGCTCTTAAGTCTTCTGCAGGATAGGAATACCTACCTTAATCTGGACCTAAGCACATTTAAAAATTTAAAATACATCTAAACCCCCTTTGATGCTGCAAAACTTTTCTTGCCCAGGAGATAAGTCTAGGCAGGTTTCCAGCAGTCTGAGCAAATTAGTCAGGGTCCAAAGACAGGTTGTTTGACAATGTTGACTCATGCATAAACCAGATTAAAGAACTGGTCTCTGATTTTTCCTCTCATTTTAAAAATGAATTATTGAAATATAAAATAATAATGGGTTTTCATTGCAATACTTAAACAAAAGAAACCTTTTTATTCACTAGAGAGAGCAAGATCCAATCTGAAAAGGTAGAGGAGCTACATGCCTTTATCATTCACTGTTAGTACAAGGCATTTCTGTATCTGTTAGGCTGTCAGTTGGCATCAAGCTGTATGGGCAGGAGTCTAACAAATCTCTGTTCTATCTACTGTACGTGTATTTTATAGGTGCCATATCCTGAAAATTGAAATAGCAAGTAATTACAGCAACTTGTGACAACAGCTGTCCTGTGGAACAGGAGCTTCAGCACCTAACAGCATCAGGTTGGTAAAATTAAGTCAACTGGAGCCAGTTTTAAGCTGGGGAAGGGAGGTGCTGGGTTTCTTTTGTCTTCTTTTAATAGTTTTGATGGCTTAGTGACTTTATATAGTCTATTATTAGCTTAACCATTGTTGTTTCTCAAAGATTTCCACATCAACGTTCATTTCCCTTCCCATCTACAAAACACTTAAACCTACACTTTAAATGATGGTGATCAAGAACACTGGAGCACAGGTACACTCAAGTTCCTTCCAAAAACTTGCTTCTGAGAATAAAAATCCACATTATATAAAGGCACTTAGAGGAAAGTCAGAACAAGATTTAGGTGAGTGCAGGCAGCTAACAGCCTTGTCACTCCCAGCATCCCCTTCTAGTCAACGGAGAGGAGAAGAGAGTATTTTCCAGACTTCACCAGACCTGTGGTCCTCACTGGCTGTATAAAATATCCAGGATGACAACGCATCCTAGTAAGTGCCTGAATTCCATCTGAAAAGCCAGAGCACAGGCAGAGTTGTAAAATTCAGAGCCTAATTCACTCTATGCTGAGTACCCTGCGGGAAGCGGCGAGTTCTGAAACTTTGTGTTTCCACATCATCACCTCCAATCAAGGCTGGGTCTGTCCAGCCCTGCTGCTCCTCCTGGGCTCAGCCTGGATGAGCCCAGCAGCCCACAGCCAGCCAGGCTCACCTCAGCTCTTTGTTTCTCAGAGGGACAGGACTGAAATGCTTTTTCTTCTTTAAAAAAAGTAAACAGCCAAGAGGTTTTTAGTGCCCCTACATAAATCCAGGAGCTGTTCTGCTGAGTAAGAAGGTGGTGTTATGACAAAATCTTCACCACCCAGTGAAAAGCAAACCCTGAACTGCTCGGATGGCCATAAACTTGCCACAAAATCCTGTTTCAGAGGCTGTTCTCCTTTTTTTGCTACAAAATACTGCGGCGTTAGGTTTTTAATCTTTTAATGTTAAATATTTTACTTGGGAGGTCTGAGATAAGCAAAGCTCACCATCTGCTTTTAAAGCTGGAGCAGAGGGAAAGGTACCACTGATCGCAGCCATTTCGTGTGTGTGTGTGTGTTATTACTTCTCACTTTACCTCTGCTCCAGCACAGGCTGTCAGCTGAGCTCAGAGGGAGGAGATTTTATTAGAATTATGATACAGGTGGTTAAAACACTTCAGATCTCAAGCTGAAAACACAGTGCTGGCAGACTGAAAGTGTTTCTTCTTGATTTCTACAGCACAAGTGCTCAGTTTACCAACAAACTGGAAGAAAAATAAACAGAACTGTCTATTCACAGGACTCTCACTTCCCCCGAGCCCCTCCTTTTGTGGTTTGGTTTGTTGGGTTTTTAAATGTACTATACTTGCATTTTCTTTCATTTTAGGAAATAAAAACTACTAATAGTGATGCTCTCTTATTAAAGAAAATGCATTCAAGGCTGAAGCACTCATGAAAAAGGAGAGTGCAGCAATGACTTTCTAAAGACAATTTTTTAATCCATGGTTTTCTGTAAGCCTAGTGTTTTGACACATGACTAGATGCTTTAGAAATGTGGTGTTTGTTTCAGAAAGTAATGCATCCTGAAGAAACCAAATGTTCTCACTTACAAGCTCTCTGCTGGGAAGGACTGCCAAAGGGAAGGTTTTCCTTTTTGTACTGTTAAAAAACCTGTTGTAAAAATTTCATTTAAATGATACAGCCTGCAACAAAAATGCAAAGCTATGGAAAACATGTAAGTTTCCTCCTTTTAGTGCAACATAATTCATCAAAAGCTGACAGCCTGCATTTACCTGCACCAATTTAATTAAGCTATAACTCAAATGATTTTGAAATAAACTTCTATTAAAATAGAATTAATTACTAATATATCACCCCCTCAGAAAAGCTCCAAAATTTAGTGGGTTTTTTTTATCATCCTAAGCAAGAATGTATTTTCATCACTTCTTTACCTACTTTTATAAAAACAGCTGATAACATTATTGCTGAGTGGTAATTTCATCTCTCTGCCCTCATGATGCTAATAAAACCCAGTCTTCTGAAGGACATTATCAGTGGGCTAATCTAGGCAATATACTGTTCTAAAATATATTTTAATTAAATCAAAGAATTACCTTACCGAAGTTCCTGAATTTCAAATGTGCTTTTTAGATCAAATAACTTTTAGCTACAATTTTATTGTTTCCTTATACCCCTTGCTGCTGTCTTTATCAACCAGCCAGAGCATAAGCTGCTTGGGATGGGGATTGTCCCTTGGTCAGAGGGTTTAATTTGACTTATCTAAATACTGAGGCCGGGATCCATGGTTGAAGTTCCTCAGGGTAGTTGCAACACAGTCAATGAACACACAGAGTGACCCAAGGTATATATTTTAGAAGGAAACAAGGCTTGGACAACCCCAAGCTGCATTTTTATAATTGTATTATAATATAAGTCTAGAGCTTTCACTTCAAAAAGCTGAGGAGCCCTCTGGAATTTGCATTCTGACTGCACTGAAGCCATTTTAAAACAAAGCTTGTTGCATAAAACCTTTTCCATCATTTCTCAAAAGGCATTTCTACATTCACTTCCCCTTTCTGCCCAAATTCCTCACCAGTAGAACTTTACCTTTGGGGGGGACTGCTGCTGCTTGGTGGCATTCGCCGAATGCTGATGCCGAAGAGCTCGGGGGATAAACTCAGGAGCCAGAGGGTTCAACACATAAGTTTTCTTTAACTCCAAAGCTTCCAACTGAGCTTTGATCTGTTCAAACGTGATACCGTGGAGACTTTCGTTCTCATGACATAGGGCAATAAACCTTTCCCAAAATTTCCTATGGAAACAATTTTTAGAAGCAATAAAAAAAAAAAAAAAAAGAAAGAGTAAGACTTAATGGCTGTTGTTAAAATTAAAACAGATTTAATATAACTGTGAGGCATTTCTCTTTTTCGTGTATGCTCATTTTACACACCAAGCCTGCAACCTGATCCATGCATCTGAGCCCCCCAGCATAATGCAAAGCTCCCCAGTCATTTAGAATGGACATAAGGGTCTGTCCATGAGTATCAGATCACAGCACTGGGTGCATCTCACATTTAATACTCATGTCAGGGACAGGGCTACCTTGGAATTTTTTCCTAGAAAACCAAACACCACGCACACAACACTTAAAATTCTGGAAAGCATATGATTTATGAAATTTATTAAAGTTCAGAGTCACAGGGATTATACAGATTCTCAGTCCCAGAAGATGCCAAAAAGAGTCTATGAATTGAGGCAGAACATTTAATTCCAGTGTCACAAATGCCACAGTTGAGATACACCCTCAAAACTGCTGTTGTGAAACACTTCAGAGTCATTTGAAGATTAACGTGTCAGGAGTATCTAGAGGGCCTTTGAGATCCTCTGGTAGAACTCAAATAAAGCCATAAGTTTTATTGTGTGTCAGATATTTCTATAACATATAGAAGAAATTTAAAGCCAGAAAAACAACCAACAGATAACACATGACTCTCTCTGTGAAAACTCTGTATCCACCTTTTTGGAGGGTGGAGGGGTTATTTAAACCCTGTAATAAAAGAACATTCCTATTTGTCTTCTGCTTTCTCATGACATGTCTTTCTATTGCCTATAAAAAAAGTCTTTATATTTTTAACAGCCACAGTAGGATCTATAGAAAAACTTTACACTCCTAATGTTTGGTTGGTTGGGGTTTTTTTTTTAACCTCAAAGGAATTTTTTGGCTTAAGTTACTTAAGCTTAAAAGATATTTAAATAAGGTCTGAAGATGTCACTTTAAAAAAAAAAAAAATGGATTGAGCTGTTCCCTTTCAAAAAAATCAGGAGTAATGAAAGTTATTGAAAAGGAGCATTAAAAAGACAATGATCTTAACGGTGTGCTTGATTATAACTCATTCTAATTCACCTTTCAGTAATAGGGTCTGGTCTATAAGCAAGTGCTGTTACTTCCCCCAAACCTGTAAAATGAGATTGCTGCACACTAATTTTAACAGCAGTGTCACATTTTGCTGAGTAGCTGGCTTTGTGGAGAAGAATAAATGTCTTTCTTGCAAGGGTACTGTAATGTTACTGATGTATTTAAGAATTCAAAATAGTTTTCCCTAAAAGCCCGTCTTCTGTTGTGATTTTATAGAGGCAAGAAACACTCTTTGAAAATTCAGGATGCAAGATGACCCTTTTTCTGCGTTTTGCTACAAGGCAAATATATCTTGCAAGGTTTTAAGTGAGGATTAAAACCCAAAATTAAACACTTCACTGGGATGCTTTAATGATGGAACTCCCTCCGATTAATCAATTCAGTCACCAAACCTACTGCCAAGTACCACAAATCCCCAGAGACCCATCCACTTCTGCTTAAAATGCCCCTAGCTGTCTCTCTACACATAGAACACTTGTACTGGGGTGTAAGAACAGAGAATAAAATACTGCTGTCTCTGTCTTACAGTGTGCTCGGGAGTTTAAAGGGAGTGTCTGCCAAAAGAGCCCTGTCTAGTCCGATTGTAACACACAGAAATGTGCTGATTACCCTGGGCATACTTCACAAAGCTCTCTACAACTATCATTACAGAGTCCTGACTCATTTTGACAGGTATTAGAATATTTATAAAATTCAAGTACTCTCTAAACTTTTTTGAGGTCTGTTTTTCCTAATGAAATGTCACTTCTTTCAGACTTCTATACTCCTGCTGTACTAAAAAAGAACCATCTTTCCAGCAGCAAGCCTGAGCCCCTCCAGCACTATTTTCAAAGAGTGAATGTTCAATTATTCAGTGAAACAAGACAATGGCGTATTAAAGGGGAAGCTGGAGATACATCTTAATAAAGCTTCAGTGCTCCTTGTTTCTTAATTATCTTGTTGTTTTATAATTTTGCACAGCTACACATACACAAACAGCTGCTGGTTTTGGAAAAGCAAACTCAGTCCCTAACTGCCAAGGCTGTAACTTACCTACCATGCTGATAGCCTATACTGTTGTTTTACTAAGTTTTTGTGTGCCCTATTTCAGGCATTTTGAAGGAGCCATACTTGGGAGAAACTGCTGAGCCTTCATATTTGAAAACTGGGCCCCCTTTTAATTTAAAACCTCAATACTCAGGCTTACATGAGAATTCAAGAGATTAACTTCTTCACAGGGATTCAGAGAGAATAAAACACATGGTCATCCTCCAACAAAAGTTGTATTTAGACAAGATGGTCAGAGAGCCAACAATGGTCCTATGTGCTTGCTAGACTAACTAGGGATTAACTAACTTTCTGACTTAGGCAACACTGCACATCCTGAACCCCAGCACAGGCAAGAGAAGCAGAACTGATCAACTAAGAGTAATTTCTGAACAAGCAGCAAGAGAAATCTCAGTTAGCACAGCATGGCAACCTCTCCAGCTAAGTCATGGATCTCTGCAGAGTAAATTGATGGACTAGAGAATGCACCAGTGGACTGTAACAGGCAGGCAGAATTTGTGGATCGAGTGCTCAGGAAGCACAGAGCTCTTTCTCATCACTTAGTTATATCACATCTAAAAAATCCAAGCAGGTAATGGGAAAAGTGAAATAAAAGCACAACCATTATTTGTCTTTAAATAAGATGTTATTAGCAGTTTAGAGCAGATTGCTGTATTAATGTACAGACACTCTTCATACGTCCCCAACAGGTAAGTGGTTAAACTCAGATTGTATTTCATAAATGCAGTTTAAAAAAGGTTTGGTTTCCATTTGGCTTTTTCAATTCTAATCTTTGAAAACCACACCCGTTTTCAATACAGTAGAAGAACACTGCTCAGGAAAGCAGAACACAACATAAATATAACACCTGACTAACAGGGATTTTTAGCTTTATTTTAATAACACAGTCAGTGCAGTGTTTCCTCTCTTCGACAAGCAAGCCGCAGGATTTATCTCTGATCATCTCAACATTACAGCTCTTCTGCTGAAAAAGAAACCTTTGAAGAGCAAGAACTCGGTATCCTTAACATCAGTGTTTACATCTCTTAGCATTTTTCACATATCTTCAGTTTGGGCTATAAAAAGTGAATTCACTCCAATCACAGGAGTTCCTGCAGCATCGACCAACTGCTCAGACTATGTAGGGCCACAAGTGCCTGCTCTGCCTGAGGAGCTTCAGCAGCACCCCCCAGACAAGCTGAAATCATGCCTGTAGATTCCAGCCTCTGTGAGAGCTGGGAACACAACTAATACTTCACCATCCCTGTGGTATTTCTATGGATACAAACGTGAAGAATTCCAATTTCCTTATACAGTTATTTTAAGGGTTTAAATATATTGTGTCTTGTTTGGCACCTAAAAGAACATCCACGACTTTACTACATCCATCAGTCACAGATAAATACATTTTCTAGTATCCTTAGCCCTGATTAACTAAGGAACATATATAAAGTACCTGCATCTTCCAATGGAACACAGAGCAATAGGATCTCCCACCACAGCTACCAAGGATTGTGCTCTTGTAATGGCAGTGTTGAGAAGTTTGTAATTAGACAGAAAACCATAATCCAAGTCTTCTGTTGAATCCTCCAGTAACTGCTCTTTCCTTTTAATTGGTGTTTGCTTATGTTTGCATGTATGCCGTGTTCGTACTGTGCTGAGGAACAAAACTCTGAACTGTTTTCCTAAAATGAAACAAAACACAAATGCCTGGGATAATTGTAGCTCTTTCTGCTGGTAACACAATCAGACCAGTGCACTTGCCAGCCAGATTTCACACCTAGATATTCTGCAGAACTGATAGCTACCCTTCACATGAAGAGCTTTATGCAAGAATAATAAGATTTAAAATTTTTAAAAGATGCACTATAAATAGCATATTCTATTACAAGAATATTTCCTCTTTTAAAAACTTATTTTTCATCTTGGTATCAATCCCTCCAGAACTTTCTGAAATGCTAATTATCTTTACAATGTTGCCAATCAGTCAATAACAAATCTTAGATTTATTTATTCTACCTTAAAAAAAAGTTTTGGACAGTCTTGTTCCATATTAAAAAAATTCTTAAATAGATGAATATCTAGCAGGAAAACAGAACACACCACACGCTGTCACTCAGTTACTTTATTACCTTCCTTTGTTTGTTACTGACTAAAAGTGCAGCCTAGCAACAGGCTACACCTACACAAAATTCCTGTTATCACTGTGATTCCAGTAACAAATACCTACATTTGTGGACCCCTTTTTACAGTCTATTCCACAAATGTAAAAATCAGTGAAACATTCTGAGGCTAAAGCCTTGTTACATTTTTACTTGGAACTCTGTTTTTCCCCTTGCAATAAAAACCTATCTGTTTTCACATTTTTCATTCAATCTATTTTATAAGTGAGCTTGAACTTAATTTGGAAAAAAAAAAAAAAGATAAATCTCACATCTCTAAGTTTATTGTTATTCCAAAACTGAGTAGCAAAGCAACGCGCTCGTGGGTTTCAGGTTTTCTGGGCTACATCACAGCTCTGCTTTGGCTCTGATTGTTTTAAGATTATTTTAGTAAGCCTTGCTTAACTTCAGCAGCCACATTTTTCATGTCCTTAGCATCTCTTTCAGACACAGAGCTATTACTTACCCTGAACATTCAGCACTCTCTCTACGCTGACATCAGACAGTCTCTTTTTCCGGAGCTCAGCCCGAATTCGGAACACTTGATCAGCGTAAGGTGTTACCACACCTATGCTGCCATCATCCAGCTTGCCCCAGGCTACAGGCCATTTTCTTCTTAATTCTTCCACACGCTCTACTACTTCAAACACCTGAAAAGAAAGTCAGAGTTCTTAAGAGTATGCTCCACCAGAGATCATTCTTTGATATGGGAAGGGAATTTGAATTTTAAAGCCCTAAAACTTGTACATGACATGGTATTACGTAGCCTTACTGAACAAGCAATAGTACTGCTGCATCTCTACTGAGGCCCTAAAATATGTATTAAAACAATGACAGTACCTTTTTTTTAAGTCTCAAAATAAACCTTCGCCCACAAAAATGTCACCTTTAAAGTACAAGCTGGGAAATTTTTAATAATCTTAATTTTCAGGCTCATGTTCTTACAAAAATGTCAAGTGCAGTAGGACCCTTCCTAACATACTTTATCTGATTTCCCTAAGTAAACATACTGCCTAAATAGGGCTTATTTTATTTTTATTCTGGATTGGATATATGTCATATTAGAATTTGAGAACTCTAGAAAGAGAGTATGTACACCAGAGCACAATCACCTCATTCCAAAGGATACCATCAGGAATTTCAGATTATTCATCAACTGCTAGTTCATCTCAATGAAATACTATTCAGTGTGCTACCCAAGAAGACTAATGAGTAATAAAAACTGAAAACCTCCTCCTGTGAGGAGACAGGCTCAGAGTAACCTCCTGCCAACCAGGCATAGCAGCTTCTGTTTCAACACACTGAATAGAGAGATTGCTCTATAGGAGGTATTTCTGAATAGATTTATGGAAAGGTTTGTGTTGGGTTTTGTTTGTTTGTTTGGTGTTTTTTAAACATTTACATTCAATATGTTGTTCAGTAAATATTTATCCAGCTATTTAAGGTGTGATAATTGATGAAGCAGTTTTTTTAGCATCACAAGGGCAAGCTCAGGCTCTGAATGAAGCTGGGCAGTCCTTCCTCCAAGAACCTCAAGTGTTCTTAACTTTCTTCTCTTCCCTGTTCATCCAATTATCTTTGGCTGTGGGAAGAGGGCGTTAAAAATAAATTTAATGCTCTTAGCTTTTATATTATCTCTCCTTCAAATTGGTAAGTGGGAATTCTCAGGACTTTTATGGACATTTCAATTTCAGGAATGTGAAAAGTGATATAAATCACAATGGGTATGTGCAGTAGTATAAAGCATAATAGCTCCTAAGTGGCAGAAGTTTGCTGTTTCATGCTGACTTCTTAGCATCTAAGATCTGATTATATGGCACACATTCTCATTTAAGGACATATTTTTTAAAAATGAATCTAAACTGGAACAGTTTATTGAAGACCTGAGGAAAAAAAAAGTTAGTTCTACTAACAATGGATATTAGAATAAACTTTGGTATCTATAAAA
>VYZX01014989.1:0-38037 GCA_013401335.1 Brachypteracias leptosomus
GAGCCCTAAACGGAGACAATGCTCATGTGAACAACATGGGCTTGGAAGTTCACCTAGTATTCAGCAGTTTTCAAATGTTGGCTCAAATTCATTGTGATGAAAAAAAGACTATTTTTAAAAAGACATTTATTTACTTGGTTTTCATCAGGAAAGGTTATTCGTCTCATGATGCAAATCTCTTGGGAAACCTATGTTGTTCCAGAATTATATCTGCTGCCATTAGAAATGCTGACGGAATCTGCGTAAGTCATAAACTGTTTAGTTACTGCTCTGTAAAAAGAAAATCTGTATTTTATTACAGAAACATCATAAAAAAAAAAGCATTTATTTTGAAGAGAAACCTTGCAAACGGTACTTGGTTCAGTTCATCAAACTTCTAGTTTCTCTGTCCAATACCAGTTATAACAGCACAATTCCAGCTTTGATCCATTAGCTGTTAGAGGCATTCCTATTCCTGAAGGCAGGAAAAACTGTGTTATTTATATTCCTGAAAGGTTGGCTGTGGTGAACAAAAGCAAGGGATTTTTATATGACCTAAGTAGCTAAGGCCAAACTTTTTCTTAACTGGCACAGATTAGCATTGTGTAGAAAAACAGCTGAAGTTGCAGAAAGACATGATAAATGAAACTTTGGAGCATTCCAATGTGTACACAAACAGTCCTGAAGAATTCAAGCTGGGATCCTGTGTCACGCTTCAGTTGATTGTCCTCTTTCTCATTTTTTTTTTTTAAGTCATCACACTAATTTACTCAGACCACACCAACATATTATAACAGTTATTAAACCTTAGCCAGTGGTTTTGTATTAGAGATGCTCTAGTTTTAGAAGTTTCTAACAAGACTATAAAAATAACTTTGACAGGCTTAGAGTTAGAAAGCTTCTGCATAGGCATTGTGTTTAAAAATGTAATTAAAAATAGCAGGCTGTGTTTGGAAACAAGTAAAGGCAATTAATTTATGTAACAGCATTCTAGTCACCCTCTGTGTACTGTGGCTTCCCTATCAAAGCAGTTTCCCAGAAGATTCTGCTCGTACATTTATTACACACTTTTACTAACTTTACACAAGGTTTTTCTATATATTTACTGTGTTCTTAGCTTTTCTAGTTTGTTAAATTTATCTTCCCATGTAGCTTGATCCACATACAGCTCTCTTTACCCTGAAAGAATTGTATTGTTAAAGGTGTGGAGGTTATGTGTGTGTCAGGTGATGTACACACAACCATGGAAGATGGCAGCTTAGTCTTTCCAGTAAATAGATGGTAAGGATTTCTGTTCCTCTGTACCCTACCAGCTGCATTTGTGAGAGCCTGTAGAAGCTGTAAAGAAGTGTGAGGGACTGTTGTGAAGGTCCTTTACCATGCCTTTTTTCTGCCACAAGTATGTTGTCAGGAAGGATGGGGCTTGAGTGGAGCTGTGCCAGCACTCAGATATCACAGAATCACAGAATCACAGAATGTCAGGGATTGGAAGGGACCTCAAAAGATCATCTAGTCCAATCCCCCTGCTGGAGCAGGAACACCTAGATGAGGTTACACAGGAAGGCGTCCAGGCGGGTTTTGAATATTTCCAGAGAAGGAGACTCCACAACCTCCCTGGGCAGCCTGTTCCAGTGTCCTGTGACCCTCACTGAGAAGAAGTTTCTTCTCATATTTAAGTGGAACCTCCTGTGTTCCAGTTTGTACCTGTTACCCCTTGTCTTATCATTGTTTGTCACTGAGAAGAGCCTGGCTCCATCTTCGTGACACTCCCTCTTTATATATTTATAAACATTAATGAGGTCTCCCCTCAGTCTCCTCTTCTGCAAGCTAAAGAGACCCAGCTCCCTCAGCCTTTCCTCATAAGGGAGATGCTCCACTCCCTTAATCATCTTTGTAGCCCTACGCTGGACTCTCTCCAGCAGTTCCCTGTCCTTCTGTAACTGAGGGGCCCAGAACTGGACACAATATTCCAGATGAGGTCTCACCAGGGCAGAGTAGAGGGGCAGGAGAACCTCTCTCGACCTACTAACCACCCCTCTTCTAATACATCCCAGGATGCCATTGGCCTTCTTGGCCACAAGGGCACAGTGCTGGCTCANAGGTGAGGCTGACGAGAATACCATTAGCCTTACTAAGCCAATAAAATAGCTGTAGAGTGTGGAGAGGAAAAGGTAGAAGAACAGAGCCGTGTGACCTAAATTTTCCACGCCTAATTAAATCTAAGTGAGTTGTGCTTGTGGGACTTTTAATTTTTTTGAAGGAGGCCACAGAAAGTGGTGGATGACGTGTGAGTGTCATGTCTGTGTGGTTAGAAAGCTGCCAGCTCTGTTTTGGTTAGGTCAGTTTTTATCCTTTCTACTGCCTTTGGTTGCGTGTTGGCCTGATTCTTTGTATCATGGAGACACAGAAAGCAGAGGAATGGATGTGATTGCTAGACCACTGAAGCATAATTGCTTTAAGCAATGAGCTAGCTCCTGTTACTCAGATTTGGTACAATGGCCATCAGGTCACTTAAGCAACAAAGTCACCTACCTAGGGTCTGTTTTTTCCAGATCAGCGTACAAAAGATGTCACCTGGCAGAGGAAACAGAAGGTTATAAAAAAGGGTAATGGATCATTTTTAGCAGCTCAGGCTGAAGAAGAGATATCTGCTCCAGGAGCTCAGCAGGGTGGAAGGGAAACTGAATACAAACAGACCCAGAGGGAAGAATGAGAGAAAATGAAGGGCACAGTTTTTAGGTATTAGGGGTGGATTCAGCCTACCTGACTTAGGTGCTTAACTTTCTGGTGTCTATTGAAGCAGACCTAACAGAGATGCTTTGGATCCCTCTCCAGTTACTGAGAGAGGCAGCTGCTTGTGGAGATTTCCAGAGACAGATCACATTTGCGTGAAGTGCTGCACGCTGGGTGGGTGGGATCCTGCCCTTGGCAGATTAATAACCTTCAGTAACAACTTGTAATTTGTTCTTTAAGTAAAAGGAGCTGTGTTTCAATTCCTTGCAAAGCTTCTGTACACATGCATATATGTCTACTAAAGAGCTAGCATGCGAGGATGGAGGGCTCCTATTTCTGGCATGTGAGAGGATTCTGAGCAATTGATACTTTGCCCTGGGATGTGCAACTGCATTTTGAGTTCTTGGTCTCAGGAGATTTACAAGACAGAGGATGTTCTCTTTGGAAACATGCCACAGGGATTTAGGGCCTTCTAGACACAGTTTAGGCTCCAGAGGCTTTCAAGTGCTACATATGCAAAGTATGGGTTCCCAGAAGACCATCTGATCTTTGAATAGAGGGTGTGTGATTAGGTTTTGTCCCTGGGGATACTGAGTGTCTCCATTTTCCCCATGCATATTCAACTTTTATGTTCTTTTAGGATTGAGGGCTTTTTTCTTTTTACATGGAGAAAAGAAATATAAAGTCCTTGTTATTAACTTGAGTTCGAGTCTGAAAGTCTCTGGAATCTGGCTTTAAAATACATAGTTTTCTAGGCTCTTTAAAATATTATTCTGTAACGTGTAAGGGTGTAGTTAAACAAATATTTTCTTCAGCAGCAAAGCAAGTTTAAACTATACCCTCAGGCAAATAAGACATCTGTAATGACACTGCTGGAAATTTCATAAACAATTTCAATTGCATATTTACAAGGAATATACTCATTTTAAGACGAAGGAGAGGTTAGTACTGAGTTATGTGTGGAAGTATCTATTAATCAAAACAGGAATAGATGATCTCAAAGCAAAATACTTTTTCAAACTTGCCAAAGAAAATCTAGCAGACAAAACCAGCAGATCTGTTTCAACATCTATGCTTCAATGTTTCAGGCTGTTAAGCACTTTGTCCTATTCTGAACTGAATGCTCTTTCAGATGAGATGGTAGAAGTCACCAATGTTTAAGATTAGGAAGGCATATCATTCAACTACATCCTAACAAAATGACTGTCTTTTCTTCACTCACAGAATTAAATCTGCACTAACTGCATTCAAAAATCTCTTCTTCCCTTTAAAAAACTAATAGGTTTCGGCTTCTAACATTTGTGCACAGCTTTTAAAAATATCAACCAAACATAAACTCTTACCATGTTGTGGCAGCCTGAAATTATAAGGCTTGGCTAATTTATTAAAGGGCTTGACCAAGAAATCCTGGAAGCTGATGAAATACCAACACATTGACTCTTGCAGAAATACATAGTTAATGTATGCCTCCTAGAATCCAAATCTACATCTGTGCCTTGTGAGTTTCCAGCAAATCTCAGCTTGAATGTTCTCAGATGCCAAGATCTTCATCTTCCCTTTCCCCACCTTGTCCCACATTCTGCAGGCATAAGAGAATGGCAGGCTAGATAAGAGTTGAAACTGTCTTCTCCATCCTGATAATGATCATGGAAAAATGTAGCTCGATTATATCTGGTAGCAGGCTTTCTGACCTTTTTTAAAAAGACCTCTACTGTAGAGGATGGGAAGTTTCCAGTGTAAAAAACCCTCAAAACTCCTTAAAAAAAAAATTCTACATCTGTGTCTGATCCTACTATCTTTACTGTAGCTTTTAGCTGTGCTTATTAAAGACAAAATGAGGATGGGATTATGGTAATTCAGTTTTAACCCTTCAGTCTGCTCAGATAAAACCGAGGTTTGACTCAGGAAGGCAGTTCCTATGCTCCTTTGTTGCTAACATTTTAATTATACTGCAACGAGTGCATTCACTAATACTGTGTGACCATGGCAGGATTAGTCACATCAATAAAGATGAGAGGCTTGGGTAAAATTAGAAACTGAGCAATGGAATAAATTTTATTGTATCACAAAAAGCCATGGGTTCACTCTAAAGTGGCACTGGAACTATAAAACCTGGGTTTAAGTTTGTTGTGGAAATCTCTGCGACACATAATATTACAAATCACATAAATATTTTCGTTTGGGAGGGGAGGAAGGGAGAAGAAAATAACCCCCCGATCTGTCCTGATAATTTCTAAATTGTATTCTGCAAGTGGGTTTAAACAAAGTCAAGAGCTTCAACGAGGCTGCTGCTCAAGCTCTAAACACCTTGGCTGTCCCTCAGCTGGCCAGGCAGGATTTTGTACACGGGGTGTAAATCAGGAGCCGAGGGGGCTGTCAGGAACCCCCAGCCCTTCCCCAGCCCTGTCAGAGGCTACAGAAAGGGAGTACCCCTCTGAAGGTGGCCCACAGGGAATTTCTGATCGTCTCCATAATTGATTCTGTGCATTTGACAGCAAAGAGGTGAAAAAGTAATTGTACCATCATAAAGTCATTTTCTGTTGCTAATGATCTGGTTTTGTCACACGTGTAACAGGACTAGGAAGCAGCATAGCTTTCTTAGTAATTCAAGTCTTGACCATTTATTTTTTCCTTAGAGTTGAACCTTATTCAGCTTAATCCTTTTCCACCGCTTTCCTGAATATTTGTTGTGAATAACCTTTGAATGTTCTGGTACTTAGCCTCTTATTTTTACCCTGGCGCACAACTTTAATGAGGTTTTTTTGGTAATTTTTTAAACTGAATCCTTTTCTGTTTTTCAGCAAAACCCACAGCTGGCTAAGAACTATGCCATTTTATAGCATTATTTTTTTCCTATTATGTAGTTTCAGAGTTGACAACTCCATCATAATTTTAATTGGAAGGTTGATACCTACTTCTGGACAAAGTCTGTTCTTCCCCCCTCCACCCTCAAGATGGTTAGAAGTTAAACAAGTTTACATAAAGATCAAATTATGTTTAAATAGCATTAAGTCATGCAAAGAGTATTACCATTAGCTGATGCCTCCACAACTCATGCCTCTCCTTTATGTAGGATCAGGATGTGGCTTAGACCATCCAATAAAAAAAAAAGGTAAAATTTAATGCTTGGAAAGGAGCACTGTAAAAATAGTGTAAATCTATAAAGCTTAGGTCTTTGTTTCTAGATTATTATGCTTATGCTGTACTAGAGCATATATCCTTTGCTTCTATCTAGTTTATGAGGAGATTCAGGTTACTTTGTACCTCTGACCTTTCCTCTTCATTATTTCTCAGTTCACCAATCTTTGTGTCGTCTGCAAATTTGATCAGCAATGATTTTTGGTTGTTTTCTTTTTTTTTTCCCTGCCAGGTTCCTGAAGGGTCCAAAATGCAATCTATACAAGAGTCCATCAGCAACACTCTCATATAGTAGTGAGTCCCTGTTTACAATTACATTTTGAAATCTGTCAGTTAGCCAGCTCTTAATTCATTTAATGTTGTGTCTGCTATATTGATTTTACATCATTTGAGTTTCCTGATCAAAACGTTATGCGGTAATAAGTCAAATGCCTTACAGAAATCTAAGTGTATTACATTATCACTATTACTTTTATGAATCAGATTTGTAACCTCATCAAAAAAGATTGGAAATTTTCTCTGACACAGTCTATTTTCCATAAATCCAGGGTGATTGACATTAATTGCATTATTCTCTGTTAATGCTGTATTAATCAAGTTCTCTCTCTTTTCCTGTTTCATTTTACCATGGACTGCGGTCCTGCTGTCAGCCTTACTGTGGACCCAGGTCTCATTAATCCTTTTAAGATATTGCCACAGCATAATTTTTCCTTTCAACCATCTGGAACTTTCCCAATATTCCAAGAATTACTGAAAATTTGCTTTAGCGTACAGATAGATGTGGGGAAAAGGGCACATAAGGCACTATTTTTGTTCCTTTCTTTCTTTGAAAAGATACCAGGACCATTGCCATTCATCTAAATGCGCTGTGTCCAGCATGAAGTCATGGCACAAGAGATGATACAAGGAGCCCCCTTTTTTTTTTTTTTACAGAAGAAATCTCTTCTCTGGCAGCCTGCCCACTTCTCGAGGCCAATGGGGTGAAAAGCCAGATGAAATCATATGTCTGTCTTTGCAGCGCTCTCTGCAGCTACCCATGCCCAAGGATCGCAGTTGTTACTGGGATCTCCTGGGAGAAATAAAGAGCTTTCTTAGACCAGGAGTGGAGGTTTGCATTAGAAATCACAAAATATCTTGAATTTATCCTGTTTTTCAGGTGGTTTTGTAGGATTTTCTGATTCAAGCTGAGCAGGTTGATTAAATAATATATTGGCTGAAATAAAATAAAGTGGCTGAAAAGAATGTCATTGTATCAGTGGATGTGACATAGGCTATGACTTCTTCTGGGGAAAAAGAATCAGATAGATAATCAATTATCCGCACAGAGGCAGGAAAGAAAGCAAGTAGTCCTGCAGAACTTGGATTTTGTAAATCTATGAGTTGAAAATTCCTTTTTTGCTAGCTGAAATGTTATTTCTGGCAGCCTTTCTTGCAAGGAAATGGAGTGAGTAGAAGCTGCAGAGCCTTGGAGCATTACACAGGCTGTTGTTGAACTGCAGCCTTAGTTACTGACGTGTGAATGAGAGGCTGCCCGACAGCCAAAGGCTGCCCCTGACATGGGCATAACATTTGCTGTCTTTCATGGGACTTGGACTTTTCTAGATTAAAGATTACTGGACGAGGCAGGAAAACAGGCCATGTTGAAGTGCTGGGAAGCAAATGACAGCCGTCCTGATGCAGTGCTCAAGGGCCTGTACGGAAGGACTGGACAGCTGAAGTGACATTAATATGGGAGATGTTGTGCAAAGTGAATTTAATGGAATGTTTCCCATTTCCCTAGATTTCATTTCACACATTGAGATTCTGCATCCCCATCCCCACCTGATGTTTTCTTAGAGATTGGTGGTACATCAGTACATCCTCCTAAAGCATGGAAAATTCTGTAGAACCCCAGATTGGATTTACATGCCGTTTTCTAAGCAAAGGCAAGCAAATTCAGCCCATGCTCTGGAAGAGAGAAGTATAAATCACCTCTGAACTCAAAGCCATGGAGCATTAGTTAGACTGGTGCAGAGCCTGAATCAATAAACTTTACAGAGAGGCAGTTTTGTCTCACTCTTGGATCTCTATCATTGACAGTTGAGTGGTTTATAAAATGCATTTACCTTAAAAGCTATTGCAGCCATTATAAAGAATGAAGCCAAAGACTCTCTAGAGTATTTTAATCAGATGAATTTGAACTGGTTAACTTTTTAATGAAGAAATATAGCTTTCAAAATGCTAGACTATTCCATTTTGTCAGCTGAAAGGGTGAAAAAGAAAAAAAGAAATCTCTAGATTTAGCAGATTAGATTTAGTTTTACACAGAAAGGTTTGGTTACGAAAAAAGTTGCAGTTTGTTGAAAAATCCCAATGTGAACAGCAAATTTCAAATACTCCAAAATGCATTTCTGCGTAAGCTTTCATAAGGCTTCTTTTTAATAATTCAAAGTGATTTTTTTTCCCAGACCCACAAAATTTCATCCTATTTTGTAATCAGTCAAGTTGAAATATACTTTTACTGACAAGTAATTTCTATGATCCTAGCAATAGTAGATGTTTTGGGTGGAGAGTAAAACCTAAGCAGACAAAAAGGTATGTGTCTGAAAGGAGTGGGTAGGGTGTGATGCCAAAATTCATGCATACCCATTTTTCAAGGCTTACTTTGAAATTCACAAATACTATGAAGCTTCAACCCATGTTGAGCCTAAAAAAGTTAGAGAAAATTGTGGTTGCTTCACCTATCTTCCATCAAGATGCAAGACTGCAATGTGAGAGACAATTCACACTGACACTGAGGCCTTCCCACGGATTTCTTGGTATGTGGTCTTCACCTTTTGGTGAAAAACCTAAGGTGAAAGCAAGCTGCATAACATTCTTGCTGTGCAGGCCCTGAATAGAGACAATCAGCCATCACAGCAAAGTTTGGGTAGAGAAATAATGCTCAAACAGGAGTCCTAGAAACTCAGCTTTTGAAATCTTTACACGTTTATCCTCATGAATGAAACAAAATGCTTTCTCAAGTGCTGGCTATGATTTTATGCTGCTTGTGTAATCATACTAGAGGAAAATCTAAGAAATGCCTCCACTGCCAATAGTATAACTATTCCTTACTGCTTGTTACAATTTAGAGTAATTGGGTCAAATTCTGAAATTTTCATCTGTTTAACAGAAACTCTTGTTTCACAGCCAGTCTGGTGGGAATTAAGGGATATCTAAAACTGCAAAGACCATGCAATGAACTGATGTTCACTTTTGTTGTTGTGCAAGACATAGTTGGCTCTCATTAGAGGCATCTTCCTTAAAGGCAAAGGTTGACATCCCTCTACAACATATCTAGAGAAGTCCTCTATTAGTTAGGAATGCAGCCTTAGGGAAAACTAAGTTTCCATACGATACTGCCAATATCTACAAAGGTTTTTTTTCTGGACTGTGCCTCAGATATTGGAAGGGGCAGAGCTGAGGCATCTACCAGCATGTATCCATTAGCCATTTCTCCCACTGAAATGCTGAAAAATGAAGTTGAAAATGAAGCCTAAGATTCAAGTCAGTGCTTTGCTGCTTGGTGCAGGTATTCCTGCTCCTAGTCTCTAAAGACCTGTCTATTTTGCAGTTTACTTCGTTCATAGGCAAAAGAAGAGATTTAGAATATGGGGTAGGGGGTGTTATGATTTTTTTTTTAATATATTATTATTAAGCAAATGCCATGACTTGAAATACTCTTTCTGTTTCTGATTTTTCTTCACTAATTGCCTTTCTTCCTGAAAGATACTCCATGCCTTATTACCCAAACTCTGATTACAGACTTATAGGAAGTAGACCTGTACATGAGTAAACTCTTCCCCCCTAAATCTGAACAGTGTTCCGCATTTGAAAGACCCGTAGTTAGCAATGTGTTTGTGACAACACTCCTGGAATCACTAATGTAAGTCAATAGCTGAAAGTTCATCTATGTCTAATTCAAATAACAGGAGTTTTGATAACACATTTCTCCCTTTTTAATGATAGCATATTGTTTAGCCTTATTGAGAGAGGAACAAGCAACTTGGTTGAAGGCATACAGAGTTCTGAGATAAATAATTCAGTAGATTCTTATCTTGAAATATTTTGTTATACCAATGAAGTGCTGGGGCTTGGGCTGTAGGCTCTGAGTTGGAGTTGACCTACAGATGAGTCACAACCCAGCAGTGTGTTTTGTTCCCCAAGTGGTTTCAGGCCCCAGAGGCAGAACCTGGCCCACCTGTGTGAGGCCCTGCCTGCCCCCAGGTAGTTGTAGTTAGGGTAATGGGTGAGGCCAGGACTATATCAACCAGGAACTGATCCTGACCCTTTGTTGAGTGGAGTTTCTGTTGGAGTCAGTCAGAAGAGCTTCCTGCTGAAGGTAGCTTGCTGAGCTCTCTCTTGGTGGTGTGTTCCCCCTTGGAGCTCTTCGTGGCTGATTTGAGATGGAGAAGAGCAAAAAGATGAAGAATATGTGAAAGATTAAGGTTTGCTGAGTTTGGCATTGGCCTGTAGAGAGCTAGCAGTACAGCCAAGCTGCCTTCCTTTTGACCATTTGGTGTGAAATCCCACCACTCAAATGAGTTAGTAGTTTGCATTTACTTCACATGAAATAAAATCACTCCTCAAGGTGCAATGCCAGGATGAGACTATAAAATTAAGAGAAACAATGGTCAAGATACACTGTTAGCAGATCCAGTGCTAGTTGTTTCAGATAATACGGGCCAACGTGGCTGGTTGTCTTTTTGGTTAGCATCTTCTACCACAGAGGGAAACTTTGGTGTGAAATACTAGCACAATGGTTGAATCTCTTGGGGAAAGGCATATAAATTCATTTAAAAACATCATGCACCTACCAATATCTTTTTTTTATTTTAATAAATAAAAGTTGCACCAAGTTAATTTTCTTGTTTTTCTATTTTGCAACTTCCCTCTTCCCCTGCTTTCTTTTACCTCCTTCTGCCCCAAGCCTAAGAAGAATGGAAATTCTTACTGAGATCAGTCCATTATAAGAAGATTGCATATAGATTAAGAAACAGAGGATTTATGGAGGACTCAAATTTGTAGAAGATTGAGGACTCATTTAAGGGCATTTGGAAGCCTTTTATGGATTATATATACAAAACAGATGTTACATCTTAGAAAAACTCATAATTCATCGTTATTTCCTACTTCACTATGGGATGAGAGAAAGACTACATTTTATAGTATTGTGAACTAAGACAATTTTTTTTTTTTCCACATAGTAAAGTTCCTTTGCTTCCTTTTCTTTTTCCTGTTGGAATATGTGTTCTCAATTAAAGAATATAGCACTTCTTATAACAAATAATTATATTTTCACAAAGGGAACAATTATTCAAAAGCCACCAAGAGAAATAATGAAGTATAGAAGTAGGAACACAATGCCTTGATTCTAAAAAACCAACTTCTTATTTAAGTAGAAACCACAGAAATATTGATAGGAACCATGTAAACTCTCTTTTGGGAATAATCCATCATTTGGCTGATATGAAACTAGACTGAGGTTTGTGCCTTCTCTTTATTGGGCTAATTAGGGACCTTGCTAGGTCTTCACTTAAGTCAGCTGGAAAATGATCTGTTTGTCAGAATAATGCCTTTTGGAGAATTCCCTTGGCATGGTGACTATATGTGGGGCCTGGAGTGTGCTGTCTCTAGAGATTCCTCTATCCATAACAGTTCTCTTCTGACCCGCTTTATTAGTTTTTCTCTGAGGTTACATACAGAGTCTGTAGGGCCATGGGTGGGAGATCCCTTTGGGTTCCCACATTAAGCCAGATCAGGATGAGGAAGTTGACAAGGCCTTCTATACTCCTGGAGGCTGCCCTGAGGAGCCCCAGACCCTTGAGGCCCCAGAGGAAGTCAGGACAAAGGAAGAGTTTGCCTTGGTTGACGACGACTGGGTTAGGGACTAATTAAATGACCTAGATGTACATAAATCCATGGGTCCTGATGGGATGCACCTGAGAATGCTAAGAGAGATGGTGGAAGTCATTGCTAGGCCACTCTCCATCATCTTTAGTACATCATGTAGAACAGGAGAGGTGCTGGGGATTGGAGAAAAGCAAATGTTACTCCCATCTTCAAAAAGGACAAGAAGGAGAACCTGGGTAACTATAGGCCAGTCAGCCTCACCTCCATCCCTGGAAAGGTGATGGAACAACTTGTCTTTGGCACTGTCTCTAGGCATATCAAGGATAAGAGGGTCATTAGGGACAGTCAACATGGCTTCACCAAGAGGAAGTCATGCTTAACCAACCTGATAGCCTTTTATGAGGACATAACCAGGTGGATAGATGATGGCAGAGTAGTGGATGTGGTCTGCCTTAACTTCAGTAAAGGTTTTGATACAGTCTTCCATATTATCCTTGCAACTAAACTGAGAAATTGTGGTCTGGATGATCAGGTAGTGAGGNTTATGAGGAAAGTCTGAGGGAGCTGGGCCTCTTTAACTTGGAAAAAAGGAGACTGAGGGGTGACCTTATTAATGTTTATAAATACATTAAGGGAAAGTGTCAGGAGGATGGAGCCAGGCTCTTTTCGGTGGTGTCTAATGATAAGACAAGGGGCAATGGGTATAAGCTGGCACATAGGGGGTTCCACCTAAATATGAGAAGAAACTTCTTCACAGTGAGGGTGATAGAGCACTGGAACAGGCTGCCCAGGAAGGTTGTGGAGTCTCCTTCTCTGGAGATGTTTAAAGACTGCCTGGACGTGTTCCTGTGCAACTTGGGTCTAGGTGATCCTGCTCTGGCGGGGGGATTGGACTAGATGATCTTTGGAGGTCCCTTCCAATCCCTAACATTCTGTGATTCTGTGATTCCGTGAAGCCCAGACCCATTATGGGAAAAGCTTTTAATTCAATGACCATTTCTCCTTCAAAGGCCTTGCTACCCCTCCACTTTCCCTAAAGCAATTTGCATATCCCAGGGAGTTGGCAGAAATCTGCAGATACTTTGGAGGCCAAAGACTGTCTCAGGACGGTGGAATTAAAGCAAAGTTAATTTCCTGCTCATATGCAGTGCATTGAAGGAAAGTGGTTCTTGACATTTTTGTTTTCTGCCTTTATACTTGCATTTCCTGCCACTAGGTTTGCTCCAGGAGTCTCTTTTTCATTTATGCTTTTCAACTTAGCTGTGATTGTTGTTTGGCAGCTTGCCTTTTTTTGGAGTGTTGCCATTTATTCTGTATATTTGCTGATCTCTGTTTAAGTATGTTGAACATTTAATTTGGAGGATCTGATTTTTATCTATGACTTTTACCAGCTGATTGCTTGTTGTTGTTCCATAGTGGTTAGCTGTTGGTAGCTACTTCCTACGTTCCTAACACTTTTTGGTACAGAAATAATTGTTTTAAAATAAATATATTATGTGTAAGTTAAAGAAAGACTTCTTTGGTATATTTTTCTCAAGGTTAAATTCAGTCATAGTATATGCCAACAACGGCATGTGTTTTCTTTCCATGACTTTGAATATTGTAAAATTTGAAGGGGAAAAGATAAAGAAGTGGCCTTGGAATTAGGACAGAAGAAAAAGAATAAAAAACTTTACATTCAGTTTCTTTATCTAACATTGAATTGGTGTTTAACCAGTCCAAGACTCCTTGCACTTACAATTGATAATGAGACTTTTTAGCTTTTATTACCTATCTAAGGTTTTTTTAAACTTCTTTGGTGAGATTATTGCCTCTTATTAAGCATATATCCAGGACAAAAGAGCATTTTGAACATTTAGGTATGACTGTGCTGTGTTTTATTTACTACATACTGAGACTTAAGGATTTACAAAACAACTGAGCCACTGCATAAGTTCTCCAGGCATCCTTGATATAGTTAAAGTATGTTTTTAAATATGCCACTCTGCTCTTGATAATGTCTGTTCTTATAATCATATTTTCATAATGATTTTGGTAAAGGAACCGTCCTTTACCAAAGGAGGCTTAAAAAACTCAAGCTCTGTCAGAAGAAAGAAGAGAATTTAGTTGAACTCACCAAACTAATTAAGGGTTTCACTAGGGTTTTGTTGTTGCTGTTGCTTGCTTGTGGCCATTGTAAATAACGGTGGTAGTTTATTTGCCTGAGTTGGAGAGAAGCCTAGACGTGGTAAAGAAAATTTTGAGGTATTTACAGCTTGATGGAGGTATATCAGGGCTTTGGGTCTGATAAAATGTTTGGGGAGAGGAAAGGGATCAGCAAAACCAGCCAGAAAATATGTTTGCTGTTTAACTGCTCCTGCTGCACAAGAATTCTAGCTAGAAGGAAGAAATATCCATGGTAATTCTTGCTCTGATGGATGGCCTTTTAGGATGGAGAGTTGCAGCCAAGCAGGGTGGGTCCCATTAGTGAAAGAGAAGCCTGCACAAAAACTGGGGTTGAAGAGATCCTGAAGACTTCCTGAATGTTTATTTGAGTTTTTCATGTTCTACTGGGTGAGCAGATCATTAAATTGCTCTTTATGTTGCTGGGAAGTCCTGTGCAATGTGTTACACATGATTCATAAAGACAGCAGAAGAATTAAGATAGTCTTGAAACTATTGTTTAAGACTAATCAAGCATGACTGATTTTAATCATAACAGCTTTTGGTCAAGTATCTGGGGCAAATATTGTTTTTCTAAATTAGCACATATCCTGTATAAGAAGTTATTCAGAAGTGCCTGCAGAAAGTTACTCCCAAATCCTTTTTATTTTCACTTGGGTATTCAAGTGTTGCTGTAAGTTTCTGCAGTAACACTTGTGATGAAATACATAACCCAGCTGAACTGGATCCCGAATCTAGACAGTATATCTGATTTTGTAGTGATTTACAAGGCTAAGTATGACATCACTTTGACATATAAGGTGGCTCACCAGACTGACAAAATACTGGAGAAGGGTGGAAAAAGTAGAATATATGACCACCTTTGACATGTCAAAGCTGTGCTGTCAGATTAGCCAGGTCCCACAGTACTAGAAGCCAACAGATTGGCCTGCTCCATGGTCTGTGTTGGCTGGAGATTTGACTCTGGATTTCCTGGAAGTCCATCATTCTCAAAAGCAGGAATGAGCTAAGGCTGATGATCTCTCTTTGAAATGTTTTCTGAGCTAGAAGAATAATTCTTCTTCTCAGCTGATGCTTCAAGACTGTTGTTTCTCTTTCCTTTTTTTCATCTGTCCCTATACCACCTCCTTGTACTTTGAAGTGCTTCAGCATCACTGACATCATTATCAAAGCATTAGTTGTTATAGTTCAGCTCAACTTCAGTCACAGCAAACCAGCAAGCTGACTGGTTTGGGTATCTATTGCAAAACACATCAGATTCATTTCAGATAAGCGAATGAAAATAGTTTGGTGTTTTGGTAACACCTCAATTTGAGGAAAACCTGTGCAGTGGTGATGGCCCTTAAACTTGCTGCAGTAGAGGACTTCTGCCAATCCGTCCATTACATAACAAGTTGGATGTGCCAAGACCAAAATTTAAAGTATATCTTTGAGGGCAGAAATGTTCCCATTCTCCAATAGAGCAAGAATTCAGTATCCACCATTTAAAAAGAGAGCAACTCTTCTATGTATTAGCCAGTTATTGCTGTCAGCTCATGTGCGGGTTTGAAGCAATTGCAGCCACCTTAAGTGTGTTTACTGGGTAGCAAAACACTTCAGAGCAGGTAAAGATAAGCTACTATACAGATATGTTGCATGCATATTTTTAAATGCTCTAATTCTTGGAAGTGCAGACTTTACCAAAGAATTTTCTTCCAGAAGAGCACAGTGAAACATTAAAAGAGTGCCTCATTGTCACCTTGGCAGTTGAAACTCTCAAGTAGCATCTGCTGAGTATTGCTCTGCTTAATCTGACTAGTACTGCCATGATAAATACGACTGCAGTGCTGTATTTATAGCCTGTCTCTGCTCCTGGACTACACAAGTAATTGCTGCCTTATCTCATGAAATCACAAGACTTATGGCCATTGAATAGTGTTTTGTTTCATGGAGAGGTGAGCAGTGATGAAGAGGATGGAGGAGTTTTACAATAGTGTATAAGGATCTACAAAAGCAGCTGTTTTTGCAGTGTTTGCTTAGAAAATTATTAAGGCACCAGGGATCAGCTAAAATTATTCCCCACTGAAATATGTCAGTAGCCCCTTAGCTGCACTCTGGTGTTCCCAGAGAAGCCTAATGTGTAAAGACTTACAAGGACTACCAGGAGCAGCAGGCTTTGCTCTTTCCTGGCTCAGCCAAGGGTTAATGTTTTTTTTTACTTGAAAATAAAGTCAATTTAAAGGACTGCCTGTCGAACAGGCTGTTGGCAGTTTATTTATCTGCCCTGGTGAACATGGAGCCTATGAGGTCCTAAACTAATTTACGGCTCTGTTAGTCAAAATCAACAACTTAAGCTTTAAGCACAAACTCACAAACACATAGAGCTTGTGGAGTGCTAGGTTAGTATTTACACTGGGGTATTTGGCATAGCAGTCAGCTTTTTATGCTCTGAGCCAGCTTCAGTTTCTATATGGATTTGAGCTGTAAATCTCTAAGCACTTGTTTTAGAAGCATAACATCAACACACTATGTCTGCCTCTGAAAGAACTGTCACAATGTCCTGCCTGTGCTTTGATAATGAAGCAGGGATACTTGTTCCTTCTTATTCAACAGTACATGGCCATGGCTTCCCTGTTTCTGCACTTGTACTATGATGACTATTTATAAAATCAGTGCTGCTGAAAAAACATAAATTCTGAGCACTTAGTTCTTCTAGTGTT
Source organism: Brachypteracias leptosomus (assembly GCA_013401335.1). Classification (NCBI taxonomy): domain Eukaryota; kingdom Metazoa; phylum Chordata; class Aves; order Coraciiformes; family Brachypteraciidae; genus Brachypteracias; species Brachypteracias leptosomus. The sequence goes on from VYZX01014989.1 coordinate 16,584, forward strand.
CACAACATTGATTTCTGGGGTTCTTTGTAGTTGTGATTGAACTATCAGGGTAATAGTACTCTTTATGTCTTCCTTAAATTTAAAATTACCACTTGTAAAATAGTAACTTAGTTTCCCCTCACCCCAGTTCTCCTTTACTGTGAGTTTTGCTGGAATGGATGATGACATCAGCAAGCCTTTTGGTGGGGTATGTAAATTGGGCATTTAGTGTTTGAGTTCTACATGTTTGAATAATTGATCTCTTTTACACACTTCCATATTGCTACTTATTGTAAAGGAAAACCATAATATTCTAATAAATCTGTTAAACTAATTTTTAACTTCAACTAGATCCTACTAGAAGCTGAAGTCCTTTTACTTAAGGACTTTACAGCTAAGATTCAGATTGTTTAAATGTAGCTGTATAGAGGTTTCTTCTATAGCTGATGGACTTGCCCAGAAGGTGGTTCATTTCTATGATTCTATGATTTCCCTCTAAGGTAAGGGCCCAGCTGTGTGTTAGATATTTGTCTGGCTGCACCTGTCCAGGCAGGTATTGAAAGTCTCCAGAGGAGACTCCACAACCTCTCTGGGCAGCCTGTTCCAGTGCTCTGTCACCCTCACAGTAAAGAAGCTTCTCCTCATGTTGAGGTGGAACTTCCTGTGTTTCACTTTGTGCCTGTTGCCCCTCGTCCTATCACTGGGCACTACTGAAAAAAGACTGGCCCTTGACACCCACCCTTCGGATATTTATAAACATTGATCAGATCCCCTTGTAACCTTCTCTTTTCCAGGCTCTCTGCCTTTCCTCAAAAGAGAGATGTTCCAGTCCCATAATCATGTTTGTAGCCATCCACTGGACTCTCAAAAGTAGTTCCTTGTCACTCTTGAACTGGGGAGCCCATAACTGGACACAATACTGCAGATGTGGCCTTACCAGGGCAGAATAGAGGAGGAGGAGAACCTCCCTTGACCTGCTGGTCACACTCTTACACATCCTTGATGAAAAGTGTTAAGATTTTTTCCACTGGAATATACCACCCCAGCTGGTTTTGGCATTGACAGCATAGGCAGGTTGTGCTGGTTTTGGCTTGGATAGAGTTAATTTTTGATTAATTTAATAATAATATTTCAGGTTCTCTCCCCCATCCCACCAAGGTGGGGGGAGTGAGTAGGTGGGTGGCTGTGTAGTGCTTAGTTGCTGGCTGGGGTTCAACTGTGATAACAGCTTTATTAACATCTCCAACAACATCTTGTTAACTGCACCTCACTGCTCATTGTCAATAATTGATAATAAAGCCAAGGTGATTTCAAGAAAACAAATGAATGTGAACTTAAGAGTTTCAGAAAATTTTAGTGAAGCCTAAAAAGTTTATTCATAGTCTAGTAGAACATTAAATGTAGTAAAACCCAGTGGCTTTGTGCACTTACCATGGGTTAAATATCTCAATAATTTTGGGCAAAATCAGTCAGTTAAGTTTCCTTTTTTTCTTTTTTATTTTTTTTTNACCTTCTCTTTTCCAGGCTCTCTGCCTTTCCTCAAAAGAGAGATGTTCCAGTCCCATAATCATGTTTGTAGCCATCCACTGGACTCTCAAAAGTAGTTCCTTGTCACTCTTGAACTGGGGAGCCCATAACTGGACACAATACTGCAGATGTGGCCTTACCAGGGCAGAATAGAGGAGGAGGAGAACCTCCCTTGACCTGCTGGTCACACTCTTACACATCCTTGATGAAAAGTGTTAAGATTTTTTCCACTGGAATATACCACTCCAGCTGGTTTTGGCATTGACAGCATAGGCAGGTTGTGCTGGTTTTGGCTTGGATAGAGTTAATTTTTGATTAATTTAATAATAATATTTCAGGTTCTCTCCCCCATCCCACCAAGGTGGGGGGAGTGAGTAGGTGGGTGGCTGTGTAGTGCTTAGTTGCTGGCTGGGGTTCAACTGTGATAACAGCTTTATTAACATCTCCAACAACATCTTGTTAACTGCACCTCACTGCTCATTGTCAATAATTGATAATAAAGCCAAGGTGATTTCAAGAAAACAAATGAATGTGAACTTAAGAGTTTCAGAAAATTTTAGTGAAGCCTAAAAAGTTTATTCATAGTCTAGTAGAACATTAAATGTAGTAAAACCCAGTGGCTTTGTGCACTTACCATGGGTTAAATATCTCAATAATTTTGGGCAAAATCAGTCAGTTAAGTTTCCTTTTTTTCTTTTTTATTTTTTTTTCTCTTTTTAATTGAATGCACCTTGTTTCAGTTTCTGGGTGACTGCACTAGAAGCAATGAAGATTCAGGGTACCTGTGCCAGTCTGCAATGGAGATGCAGAATTATCCTTTCATTGTTAGCTATATTTAAAAGTTAAATGAGAGCAAGAGATAAATCCTTTTTTCAGTCAAGGCAAAGTAACAAGTCAGGCCTTAAAGCTGACATACAGTCAGGAACAGCAGAAAACAAGACTGGAGACTGACCTACCTACAACAGAGCTTAGAGCAGGTCTGGATGTCCAGGCATGAATTTACACGCAACATCTGGGCCACAGGCAGGAGGAGAGAATGGTTTAAGCCTCAGACCAGGTTAAGATGGTCAGGGACATTAAAACTTACTAGTGTACTCAGGGCCCTGGGAGATACTACTTTCTCCTTTTTTACCCAGATTACAGAAGCAATGCTCCATTTCCTTCCTAATTCTCATTTATCCTTGATGCAGTCCAGATCAGAAATACTCTTTCAAGTTTTGTCCTCCACTATCTTCTTCCTCATTTTTTTTCCTCCTGTATGGCTTCCAGGGTTCAGATTGTTTCTTGAGCAATTTCGTTCCTTTGTGGGCTCTCCTGAACCCTCAGCTTTTGCTGACTGTTGGTCAGGGATTTCTCTTTGCGTTGCTCACCTTCATCTTATTTTCAAGCAGCAGAATCCACAAGCTCACACTCAGCTTCTCTTTGAACCTTGATACAGTTCACAAATCTTATTCTATTTCAGTTGCTTTTCCATGCCTCATCTCCAGCTCCAGCTTGTCCTTCTCATGTCTCCTTGTGAATGTTTTTCTGTTAGCTCAAGCTCAACACAGCAAAAAGTCCTTCCAGTTCTTTACTAAGGGGATGTCACTGCTGAAATAGCAGGGAAGAGCAGGGAAGCAGCATTGCCTGCCACTACATCCACAGAACCAGAATATGGAGGAAATTTCCAGATTATTTCTCCCTCTTGTTTGTAAAATATCTCTTCCTCTCCATATACACAGCTAATATTAAAATCCAGATTTACTCTAACTCTTGTCAGTGTAATGATACTTTCCCCAATGCTCTCAAATAAAAACTTTCTGGCATATAACTGGTAAGATGATTTTTCTAGCCCAACACTTTGGCAAAATTACTCCCCTTTTTGATATCTCTCTTCTCTTCTTAAGGCGACTGATGCAGCTGAAGCCCTGAAAGTCCTTAAGAGCACCTACGTAGTGGACCTAGGCAATACTTAGGTATTATTTTAGTAGCACTCGTCCTCTTCACAAGCCCAGGCAGTTCAATATTAAATCTATCTTCACTTAAGTTAAAGAGACTCCGAGGCTATATGGTTATGCCTTTATTAACTAAAGAAGTCCAAGGCATTACCTCAGGCTTTGCAACCAGGTGCCATGGCCTAGTCCACACCAAACTGCTGGGCACTGCCCTTCCCTGTAAGAGATTTACATTGTAGGGAGAATAGTAGAAAACAAATTAAAGAATGGCCTGGCAGTTAGGTAGCATGGACAATCAGGGGCCAGCTGGCCCTGTTATTTAGCAGTAATAGATTGCACAGTGGGACGATATCGCATTAGGTGTCATTAACAATTTACAAGGTATGTGGCAAATGAATTGGAAATTGAAAAAGAAATGCAGCTCAGTGGAGGTTAAATATTCTCACTGAGGAGAGGAAAGGAAGGAGGGGGAATATGCTAAAAATACTATGCAAGAGTGTCTCATTTAACTGAACTGAATAAAATCTTATCAGCTGTATTTCCCCTTTCATTTGGGTGGGTACTTAGCAAGCTAGATAAATATACACCTACACCTCTAGCCTGTTTTTGATTACACTGATATGCCACTGAAATTGTTTGCTGTGTTGCTAATAGTAACAGTGATGAGAACTTGAAGAAAATTCAGTCCAGGTTGCTGAAGCGATTTGCCTTAGAAACAGCTTCTGTAGTTAGGGTTTTTGGTTAACGTTCACATAATAAATCAGTTTTGCACACTCAAAGTGCTTGTCCTACTAAATACAAATGTTTTCATACTATCAGGGCCACTAGTAGTATGAACAATATGTGTTCAGAAAGGTAAATCTCAACAAGAGAGCACCCATTTCCTCTTCTAGTAATTGGGTAGAGGAGAATTGTATTATCACAAAGTCCATTTGGCACAGTAGACATCAAAGCTAGTGGTCATTGCTGTGCCATACCAGCTGGTGCTGGTAGCAAGCTCTTTTGTACAGTGCTTGAATAAACACTTTTTAAAATTTCAAATCCTCAAGTCAGTATTGTTTCTAATATTTTTTTTATTATTATTTCAGTTCAAAATTATTAACTGTTAGAGGCTTTTTGTGCAACTTTTGTGTGAACAGTAAATATGTCAAAGATAGGAATAAGTGAAGCTGATACTTTGTTTCAATAATAACATGTCCACATTAAAATAAATTAGTTATTGTGGCCCCTTCCTGATGAAACCATGAAGAATTCTCCACTCAAGTTACTTCCTTTCCCTGTGCAGCTCTGATTTTGCTCTTAAATCTTTACATGTGAGAGGTAAATGGCTCTTTTAATGTATCGTGGAGAAGTGTTTGGGCAGCAACATTCAGTTTTCTGGAAAACTGCATGTGATTCCTGTTGAGTGTGATTTAGGTGGCACATCTGGCCACCAGCCTGGAGCTTGACTTTGAGAAGGCACCACTGATGCAGAGTTGGTATCTGTGAGGCAAACCCAGCATATGTGCACACACACACAAAGGAAAAAAAAGGAGAGTGGCTGCTGCTCTTGGGTAAATACACTGAGAACTGGGTGCTTTGTTAGAAACTGAGCAGGGTGATATCTACACAAACATTTCTTGGTACTTTTGGTTTTGCTCTGACAATATGAACAGATGGCATATAAGATTGCCCAGGAAAGAAGATACTGAGGTTTAGCTGTTGCTTATTCTACTCCTAGGGGAAATCATACCCATCTAGACAGCACAAACTCTGTTGACTTCAGGAGACAACACTCATTTTTTCTCTTGAAAAGTCACTATTTGGTGAAACTCCAATGATAACTCCTTAGTAGCTTAGTACACAGTGAATTCTGGTGTAGGCATTTTGTGTATGTCCTCAGGGCAATGGAAATGCCCTTTGTAGTCAGTCCTCAGACTATAAAATATAAACTCTGAAGAATGCAAAAGATTAATAAGATGGGCAGTTTCTGGACTTTCTCAGCTGTCTTAGAATAGAACCTTTTTTATGATGTTACAATAAAATTGAGTATCCTCTATTTTTTAATATTAATTTAAGAGTCAGAAATTATATTACTGCTTTGAAAGAAGTCATGAGACTGATGAACCTGAAACCCATATGTTGATATTTTCATCAAGGCAAGTCATATAAGCAAGTGAAACAACATGAATGGATTTTCATCCTTACTTCTACAGAGTGAATGTGGTATGATCTGGTACAATTGTACATATTCATGCTGTTGGGGTAATAGTAATTATTGGCCAGGTTTTGTACTGGTAATATTCCCGCAGTGCACTTTGTATCCATCACTATGATAAAATATTATTGTAGAAGCAGTGAGGTCCAGAAAAAAACCCCCCAAAATAGTAACACTTAATTGAAAGAAGTCACTTGGGAGAAAGAAATTATGCCATAAAATACCTGACAAAGGTAGATAGTACTGTAAATGGCCAATAAAGCTTAGCACATTCTGAACAATTATAGTTTAAAGATATTCATAGATCTTCAGCAACCTGCTTACTTGATCATTGTGCTGCTAGGTATTTCCATTTTTAAATGACTATTACTGGAATTCAAACTGAAAGTCCAGCCAAGACTGGTCAATGTACAAAAGATTGCCTACTAAATAAAACTATGTTCTAATATTGCACATGGTCTTTTAATAAAATAGTTTGGTTTGAGATTGGTCACTATATGTCTTGTATTTACAGGTCTTGTGTGTGTGAATAGATGGTTTCATCAAATGTGCAGATCCTCACTGAATGCTCTGATGTACCTTTTGAGAACGACAGAAGAATTAACCTAGCACTTAACTCCAATCTGCAATTCAAATTTCTACTTGCCTTTTGGGCAGTAGATCTCAAGTTTTGGAATTATTCCATATTCTGTAAGGATGGCACTAGGTAAAGCAGAGAAAATACTCATCTTGCAAGGTAGAAGGCAGAATGCTGCCCTTTAGTATTACAGTTCTTGTCTATGCTTGAGTTTTCTGTGGTTTTGTTCACTGACATATCTAAATATTTCCTCCAGAGGTTTGACTGACATGGTGAGGTCTTCTTCAAGCTTCATAGAGCTCTTTGTCATGCTGTTTTTTTTAGGAGATATCTCACTGAAATATACAGAATCATAGAATGGTTTGGGTTGGAAGGGACCTCAATCATCTAGTTCCAACCCACCTGCCATGGGCAGAGACACCTCCCACTAGACCAGGCTTCACAAGGCTTCTTCTGACCTGGTCTTGAACATGACCAGTGATGGAGCATCCATAACTTGGGCAACCTGTTCCAGTGTCTCAGTATCCTCAGAGTGAAGAACTTCTTCCTTATATCCAATCTCAATATATCCTCCTCCAGTTTAAAGCCATTATCCCTCATCCTATCACTACAAGTCCTTATAAAAAGTCCCTCTCCAGCTTTCTTGTAGGCCCCCTTCAGATACTGGAAGGCCACAATAAGATCTCCCTGGAGCCTTCTCTTCTCCAGGCTGAACAACCCCGACTCTCTCAGCCTGTCCTCACAGGAAAGGCCCTCTGATCATCTTCGTGTCCCTCCTCTGGACCCACTCCAACAGGTCTATGTCCTGCTTGTGCTGGGGGCTCCAGAGCTGGATGCAATGCTCCAGGTGGGGCCTCACAAGAATGGAGTAGAGGGACAGAATCACCTCCCTCGACCTGCTGGCTGTAATTCTTTTGATACAGCCCAGTATGTAATCCCTGTTTTAATCTAAGCTCTTAAATGAAACATGACACTCTAAGAAGCAATTGTCTGGAATTCCTCATGTTTACAGCTGTAGAACTAGAAATGGAATTTTGTTGTAACCATTGCCTTTATGTTAGACAAGTACATAAAATAATAATGGCATAAACTTCTTCGTGTAAAAGATGATACTGTGCCTGTGACCTTAGCCACAGAATACCTAAGGGAGTATCATCTGTTTGTTAACAAACTACTTTTATTTCTCCTCCTTCTCTGGATATGCCACACTCCTGGTGACAGTGATGGACATACTGGTTGTGACTGCATATCACCAAATCCTCAGTGACTTTCTGTGTTGTTTCTTTAGCCAGACTGATGTAGGCTAAGATGATGACATTTGTAGGTACTATTATGTGCTCTGGATTACCATGAAGTTATTTATTACTATTGGCCAGTGGGAGAATTCCTTGACAACGTGAATCTCAGAAGGGAGAACAAAATCTCTTCTCTCTTTTTCTTCTTAATGTGGTTGCATGTATCTGAAAAAGCACCCAGAATTGTTTCAGAAGAAAGGTCCTGGAGAGGTGTATCACCCCTGATTCCAATCTCTTTCTGTTTCTCTGATATGGAAGTAGATCTTTAAACTCATCTGTTAAGTGAAAAAAGTTATTTGAACTTTAGTCGTAATACAATCAAACAATGAATCAGCTGATATCAAATCTCCTTTGCTCTTGCCATGCTCATCTATCACTTTAACAAACTGCTATATGAGGTAAAAACTATTCATTTGAATTTTTAAAAAAGTATGTGCAACTCATGAATCAGTCTGATTTTTCTTTAAATTTATTTTGGTATCTAGAGCATGTGAAAATTTGGGGGTTTGTTTTCAGTAGTCATTTTATCAAATAATCAGACACCACTGTATTTTACTTAAATGTGCTCCGCTGCTCTCCTGACATGCTACAAATTGTAATTCTTCCATCAGCAATGCATGCTCTTGGTGTTACTGGGATCCATTTCTGTCAGCAAGGAAGACCCGCACATCTCTGGAATGACATTAATGATCAGTGTTCTCGTTCGCATGGGCTCCTACCAGCTGACCTGCATCGGTGAATTCCTGCCCTCTCAGATGATGAGCATCCTGCTGCTCACAGGCTTAAGCAGTGAGATCAAATTTCTCAAATTTGTCTGGCAGCTCTAAGGTTCAGCCTCCAAACCTAAGCAGGAAAAGATGTAGCATCACATCAGCATGACCTATCTTTTGGAAGGCAAGGTTTTCACACTGAATAAATGTGAAGATAGTCGGGTACTTCTTCATTTTAAGGGAACATTAATATTAACCAACAATGAAATCCCAATGGGAATGTGTGGCTGCTGTTTGAATACCAAATCGAAGTGTTATGACTAGTGTTGAACATTAAAATACAGAATAAAGCTGGTTACAACCTTGTGAATGTATTACACTAAGAATTTATGAGAAGGGCACAAAATTGTTGCTTTGAGTACAGGTCTGAGACTAAGTCACTGAAGGAATAGTCTTTTTCATGCTGAAAGAATATGTTTGAAATTAATATGAGGATTAAAATAACTATACATAATCATAATATACCCATTTACAGAAGTGTTTCAGTGCTTGATCTTGCAGTACAAAACAGCTGAATCTTGTAATTTATTTCATTAAAATATTTCATTCCCAAAATCAATATAGTATCATAACTATACCATTTCAGGAATGTTTTTTACATTGTTTTACATTCAAAGCTCCCTCTACCCTTTTTGCCAGTTCGTATTAATTCTTTTTTAATGCTTCTGTGATATAGAAGTGAGGAGTACACCTATCTCCTTGTTAGATGTATTACCTAATGCTGCTAGCTTTGCCAAATCATAAGGTACAAGGTAGAATGTATATCAGTGTGAAATTATTTGATATCATAAGTGAGCAAATAGTGAAAAATATTTCCTATGAATATTAATTAAATTAGGATACAAACATAATCAACACCATTTTATGGAAACTTGCTGTGGCAATTTAATGCTTAGAATTTACCATCAAGAACACTCCAAAAAGTGTATTCTTAGCTGAAATGCTTGGTTTGTCTGTGGAAATGAATTTTGATTACAGCTTGATTGTACAAGATGTGCTTTACAATTTGCACTGGCCTACATAATATGCATTGTAAATACTGTAAACAGCCACAATGCAAATCTGTTCTGTCAGAGAGACTGAATTCACCTAAAGGATGGTCTATTTCCAGCTTGCTACCTAGTCCACACTTAGTCTTCATGTGGACACTTTATGTCAACTGGCTAACTACTTCAGCGATGAGATAAAACATTTCTATTCCAGCCTATTCTAGTCCATGCTTTTTTCTTTGGGTTTTTTTTTTATGTTATGGCACTTTTAAAGTAGACTAAGCCATTTGATCTTTACTGATCACCAATGGAATCCACTCAGGAAAATAATTTAAAGAGTTTTTCACATTCATAGCTTCCTTGGCAATAATCATCCTCATTAATTTGTTTGAGGAATTGCATTCCCTGTTGCATTCTGTGTGGGTTATACTAGCAGAAGAAATGTCCAAGCTCTACCACTTCTTTGCTCATCTTCCTAATGACTAGAAAACTTGATGAAAGGAATGCTATACATAGGAAGGGATAAAGGGATAGAAAAAAAAACAGAAATAGCTGATGAGCCTTGTAGACAACATAGCTTTCTGAGGCAGGGTCATAACCCAGGACTTGCAGGCTTTAGACATGAGAAACTCCTCTCAACAGCCAACTCTCAACTAGAACTTTTCATATTGACTCATCTACAGCTTTCTTCCTGGCTCTGAATATTTTGCTTCTAAAAATGGTTGCTTACAAGTACTCAGAATAGACTTTCAGTGAAGGCTGCCATAGAAATGCAAAACTACCACAACTCAACTCCCAACACGGCAGATTACTTTTTACATTATTGCTCTCTAAGGATGAAGCAAAGTTCTCATTTACAATATTCATTTTAAAATACCTTTTTATTCTCTTGTGTACAAGAAAAAAAAGACATTTTCATTCTGGGGCTTCCTTCTCAGAACTTCTTATGTCCTATGTCAGTTATGATCTAAAGGAGAGAGTTATATTGCTAAGTAAGAGGACAAGCCAATCATTTCAAGCAGTGGGCCTGAGATGATCCACAGCTTATTCCCTCATTCTGTTTTCTAGCACTCAATTTAGCTTTCACTAAGAGAAACTGAGGGTGGATGCAAACCAGATGATGCCTTTGGTCCAGGTATTGGTCTCTGGTCTTCTTGCATTAATTGGTAAAGATATGGCCAATGCTGCTTTCCCAGTAGCCTGGACTTCTAGACACCATTATTGTCTGCGCTACTCCCTGTTACGTTCATTCTTGGTACTTTTTAGCAAGATCTAATCTCATAACATTAACTCACTTGTTTTGAGACTTCCTCTAGTTGATGTGTTTGCATGATGACTGTCTCATTCATGAAAAACAACAGGCTGACTACAGAGTCATCAGCTGTTGTTTTGTGTATAATTGTAAGTTTTTCTTCCCCAAGTCCCATATGGAAAATAAAATATGTTCACAGTAACAAGAAACTTCCTGTGCCTAACTCTACCTCACTGAAACATACGCAAAATCTTTCCTCTCTCTGTTGACTAAAAAATATAAAAATCTGGTACAATGGCTCTGAAGTCCAAAACAAATTCATGGGGAATTCTGAATGACGATAAACCCAAGGTTTGTTATGCAATCTATTATCAAACACTAAGAAAAAAAGGGGAAATGATTCAACCAAATTTTTCACTGTGAATGACTCACCTTTTTGCTGTATTACTATGCAGTGATATCTTATTTGAAAATACAGTTTCTTCATTCCTGTCTCAAAAAGAGCAGAAAAGTACTCTCCAAGTTTTTTTCACAACAACCTTGCCCTGGGAGAAAATAAAGGAGCAGACATAGAATGTTTCCTTTCTTCCAAGGCTGTGATAACTGAGCTATTTCAAAATTATGTATGAAATGTTTCTTTAATTATTTGCAAACAGAAGGATGTCAGTCTGCCATGAAGCAAGGAACTGCAATGTCAACATGCTGCAGGGATGTATAAATAGTTGATAAAAACAGGTGTCCATGAAAGAAGCATGATATATTTTTCTCTAACAAAGTCATGACAGTATCTTTATCATTCATTTGCACAGGCAAGCACACACATGCATACAAATACATGTTTTTCTCCTACTGTTTTTAGAGATAGCTTGCCCATTGAAAATCTGCCTCTGAAAGACTTGGTGATTTAATTTTTGAAATATGAATGGTATTAATTCAAATTTTCATCTCTAAATTTGATTTTTATGAAGGGCTTGAAATGACTCTTCCCCCTAAATGTAAGAAGTGTTTTATGGACTTAGGAAGATGTGTTACATTTTTAACAATAAATACTATCTTGATGTTAAGTATCATATCTTAATTTTAATCTGCTGACGACTGAATGTAATTTCTTTCAAATGTCACTAGTCTTGCTTGTGAGCAATTTGTTCAAGTGTCTAGCAGGTAAATAGATAATGCATTAAGAATCTGTGACAGGTCATGTTTAGTATGACTAAATTATATTTGAGAAGAAATGGTCAGAATAGCATGACTGGAGCAGAAGAGGGGAGAAAAAACCTGTACCTTTCTAACAACCGCCATTTTTGTTACCGTCTGGGGAATAAAAATGGCACCTCCAAACCTCTAAACAGAAGTCTCTATAGTGGGTGCTGAAGGGTCAAGATGGTTCCCCCCCAAAGTCTGGAAAATGTGCTTCAGTATAAAGAAAGCTTGCCTGAATAATTTTGGTCTTATACTAGCTAAATCAGAATAAGTCAGATAGGTGTGATTGTGTAGTTTGAAATATCTTCCATAATCTGCTTCAAGATCTATCCTTTGATGGAGTCTTGGGAAGCAAAGAAATAGAGTGTTTTATGGATGAATAATAATGGGAAGAGGCAAAGCACATATAACAAGAAAAATGTGAAGCATGTGTCAGGGGGGACTCTACAAGAATATGTAGAGAGAAGTGGCTTGTCATCCTAGTTTAAAAGTCCTTTCCCACATTTACCATCCCTGGCATCACATTTATGATGTTTTCCTCTTCCCCCCAGCAAAACTCTGGTGAATGGAAGTTTCTCTTTCGGTGGTGGAGATATGATATCCTTATTAAAATCATTCAGAGGAACACAATGGAGTTGGAATGATGTAAAAACATTATGCAATGTTACCTTTCCAGTTAAATAAAGTGGAAATCATCTGTTACTGTCAAACAGTTATTTTACAAGTAATCATTTCAGTGGGGTGAGGAGGATAAATGTATTTTTGTCATTGGCTTGGCAGATATTTAAGCTCTCCTGCACTCCTAAGTAGCATTTTCTTGGGATTATATATGTGAAACATACTGTTTACTGACCAATGGCTATGGTGACACTGGGTATGGTGCACTAGAGAGAGCTCAGATATGCTCTGGCTATCTCCCAATTCACAGCAGGCAATCCACTTTGTACAGTGTGTGTCCGCATAAGTGACTGATAACTGTAGCTTGGCTTCTGAGAGCATTTGTTAGGTACAAACAGTGACTAGCAATATAGCTTTTATCCTCTAATACACGATTTCAACATGTCTGACAAGAGGCCAAAATGTTTCACTTTCTGCTGTGTCAGGAAAAGACCATGTAGTCATTAGGAATGGAAAGCAAATGGCATGGCACCTATGGAAACATCTATTGATGTTAATGAAACAAGCAAACAAGCTCTGACTTTGGGCAGCGCTGCAGTGACAACCTGGAGCTCACTGCATTAGCTTGCAGATCTTAACTGTTTTGATCACAGGAACAATATCGGACAAAAGGAAAAGCAGTGACCAGAAAACACAGATTTTGGAGAATTTATGGCTCCTTGAGACCAGCTGTTCCCCTTTTCTGCCAAAGGACTTGGGAATCTTTGATTTCAGAAAAAGCACTTGGCTTATTGTAAGACTCAAGATGGTGCGTTTTGCAAATATTGTGGACTCTTCCTGCCAATTCCACTGCCACTGGGTGTGCAGCCTCTAGGATAGCTACACACATTAGCAGTGGGCAATGGGAAAGATACTACCAAGAGCTTTGCCACTTGTGAAAAACACCAGTGCTGCCAGCAAATATAGAGGATTTGGGAAACCTGTCTAATGTGATATCTAGTAAGCGGCATGAAATTACCATGCAATTAGAGAGTGAAATAAAATGTCAGACAGCCAAGAAAGCTGTTATCATTTATCCTCTCTAGAGCCAAGGTCTTGTCTTCAGGAGATGCAGAGTCTCCCGCTGCACTGCAATAATAGCCCAGAGAAGAGTGACAGCAAAGTCCATATTGTTCTCAGCTTACGTGCCAAGACTGATGTAATATTGAAGAAAAAGTTGAAGCTGAGTGGCAGAAACAGCAGAAGTAGGTCAATGTCTAAAATCAAACAATTTAAATATGGAACCGCCCAAATGCCCTATTTTGTGTTCCCAGGTAAGAGAAAAGATACTGTGAGCTTACAGCACTTGTCTGGTGATTACATGCCCTGTGATTGACACATTGCCTGAATGTCCTTCTTGCAGTTTGTGGGACATGACAGGGGAAGGTACAGTAGCTCTCACACTGACTGGAGAGAAGACGCATTGAAGCTCTGATGGGATTACAGCAGCAAATGACCACTTTAATTGCCTAGAAGCCCATATCAGAACAACTCTGAAGATCCACTGCATCATGTGTAGTTTAAACTTAGTCATATCGAACTAACATGATGTGTCACTCAAAAGGAATTCTTTAGGAACCAGAAGTGTTATGCATAAGGTTTGCAAAGCAGCAAACCATGTTGTGCATGCCCAGGAAAGAGATCACTTCCAGTGCAAAGCATGCATCTCTACTTCATGGGGTGACTGAAGATTAATGGCTTGAAGCCACTTTGCTTGAGCCTTTTAAGAATCTCACAGAGTGAGAAGAGAGAGTATCATTCTTCCAAGCTCATTTCATGCGAACATGCCGTGATGGAAGAATATTTCATCTTGTCCATCCTGACCATAAAATAGGTGATTGGCTGTAGTGCTCAGCTGTGCAGGTCTTTGCAGCAAATCTAGAAGAAACCAGTCTTACAGAAAACACTGCTGATGGGATAAAAGCCCTAAAAACCCTGGTACTGAATTGTATCTTATTTTCACCAACATTTCCAAACACATTCAACAGCCTGGATTTTCCATCAGCTCATTGTGACTTTTATTGCGAAACACAATGCTGTAATAAGCCCTTAAGGTTATAAAAGTAACACTATCAAATAACATTTTTGTCTATTTTTAGAGCTATTTATCATTCAGAGGGGTGTGATCAGTGGCACAGAGTCTAGCTGGAGGCCTGTAGTTAGCAGTGTTCCCCAGGGCTCCACATTGGGTCTAGTCTTGTTTAACATATTCATCAGCAAGTTTGCTGATGATACAGAACTGGGAGGGTGTGGAGAGGTATCTCCATAAGAATGGGCATGTGAGCAAACCCAGACTTGGCGGCGCCAGTAAGGATGGCTACAGGGAAGATGTAAACAAGGACACACACAAGGACGGTTACAGGGAAGACGTAAACAAGGACACACGGGGACAGCCACGTGCAGCACGTGACACGGGAGTGAAGCAGCAAGAAAATGGATGCAGAAGGTGGAACCAAGGGATGCGCCTTGAGAGCAGTACCTGGCCAATCAAGAGAAGTTGCTTAGCCCCTGGCAGAGTTTGTTACCAATTAGAGTTGTGCTTCCAGCGCACGGTTAGCGCTGGTNTTCCAAGGGAGGGCTACAAGGATAATTAAGAGACTGGAACCTATCTCGTAGGAGGAAAGGCTGAGAGCCCTGGGGCTCTTTAGCCTGGAGAAGAGAAGGCTGAGGGTGATCTTATCAATATTTATAAATGTCTGAAGGGTGGGTGTCAAGGGGATGGGTCCAGTCTCGTTTCAGTGGAGCCCAGTGATAGGATGAGGGGCAACAGGCACAAAATGGAACACAGGAAGTTCCACATCAACATCAGGGAAAACTACTTTACTGTGAGAGTGACAGCTCACTGGAACAGGCTGCCCAGAGAGGTTGTGGAGACTCCTTCTCTGGATACTTTCAAAACCCGCCTGGATGTGTTCCCATGTGACCTCCCCTCAGTGAACCTGTGGGATTGGACTAGATGATCTCTAGAGATCCCTTCCAAGCCTTACCATTCTGTGATTCCTCTTCAGATAAGATTTAGTGGTAAAGTCTGTTTTTAAAAGGCTTTTGGTGTCAGTCACTCTGTCAGCCCCTCCTCACAGTAGATGATTAGTGACTTGAGCAGTCTAATACACCTGACAGGTGGAGATCACAAGAAGAACCTGGAGCTAATCTGAAGCTCTTATACAAAAGATTTAATGAGGTGATAAAACAGAGCGTGTAAGACTGCACACAAAGGTTATGCCAGCTTGTCACCCTGGAATTCTTCCCAATGTCTTAAAATTACTGTATATAGGGACTAGTTTGTTAGAGGAAAATGTATCATGCAGAATCTGACAGACCAAGAAAGCTGAGGCTGCAACTGCTCCATATCCTTAAGTCCAACCAGTAGCAAGACAGAAGATGTATTCCTAGCAGGTACATGCACCAATGTCCTCATCTGCTCCCTTCTCCAGCTGGACAGGATGGAAGTCCACTAGTTCATTAGTGAAAATCTATATCTGTACTTATGTACAAATGGATCTCTCCAGCAGCTGGTTCCAGACATTCAGTCTGTCCAGTAGCTGCCCTCTGGATCCCACTCTCCGCAATTACTGACAACCCCCTTAGGTCCAAAAGGTGGTCTGGAGACCTGATTGCAATGGGTGAGATTACTCACAGCGATGGGCTCCGCACATGGACTACAATGCTGAAGGCTCTCCTGGGATAGCCCTGGGAGGGCTGGGACAAGGCATTCCTTCCTTGGGAGTCCTTGATTTGGGTTCCCACCTGCCATTGTGCTCAGGTGCTCCTCTAGGCTTGTGTGAATACATCTTTGAGAGGCTGATTGCCCCTGTGATAAGCCTTGGAATAGCCTGGCAGAGTATTTGAGGCCCCCTCCCGCCATTGTCTCTCCAAGCTCCTTTTGTGTGTGGCTGAGTTTTATCACATAACCCAACACAGCTGTGTCAATAAGCAACTCAAAACTTAATTGTGCACTTCAGCTTAAGAAACTAGTATGAATGGAGAGATATTTCTGAATACGCACTGCGAAATGACAAATAGTAAAGAAATCACACAAGTTGAACCTGAACTGTTGCAACATAGGTAAAGTACAAACAATCAGTTTATGTATGTATGTATGATTTTTATGTTGGTTTTTTTTTGGTTGGTTGGTTGGGGTTTTTGTGGGGGTTTTTTTTCACTGATTTAGCTAATTACCCATTTTGTTACATTTAAAGTGGCTCATGCAGCTTTTAACAATTCTGTCATCTTTAGACAATACTGCCTAATTCCAGATTTGCAAGATCACACTGAACTAAAGATAATAACTTCTGGATGGCCTCAAGATGATCCTGTGTCATCCATTTTTCCACAGTGATTTATAGTCAGATATGCAGTACCATTGAAATGTCGTATCTGGGACACCTGCATCAGGCAGGTAGGTATGACATAGGACCTGCAGAATATCCATGACTCTCTGGAAGGACAGCTAGGGATTATGGCAACCCAAACGGTACTAGATATCTGCACCTAGATATTTGTATGAAGATCCTGCTTGTTAAAATTGTCAAAGGAGTGTAGAGTGCTACGAGGTTAACTACACATGTCTGCTTTAGGGTAAGGTGAATAGCTCCTTGGATGCCATTGAGCTTGAATGACATTAAGATACACATTCTGGTACTGTTCAAGACTTCCTAAGGTTTGAGAGACATCCCAATAGGACTGGTAGATATTGCACAAGACCTACAGATGTCTCATGCCCTTCTGGAGTAGTGACCAAAGGCTGAAGAGGTTACTTAGATCATTTCAAATGATATTAGGTAGATATTCTGATGACAAAACTGATTTTAAGTTCCTCTAATTTGGCTCACCTAAATTGTATTTAGTCAATTATTCCTAATCCAAGAGATTAGGAAGAATGGAAGAGGTGGACCTATTTAAATAGGTTTTACCAAGTGCACAACAGCAAACCATCTTCCTGCAAAAAATACCTCGTAAGAACTCTAGTGATAGTCTGATCCTGGCTCTGTAGAAAGCTTTTCAATGACATTCGAAAAGGAATAACCAAAAAAAGTGAAATAGGATATAGTGCTAAGTATAAAAAATAGCACAAACAAGTGGGCAGAAAAACAGAGTACAAAATAGTGAAAACACAACATTATTTCAGTGAAGCAGAAACATATGACATGATAAGGAAACTTTTATAAACATAGAAGTGGGACACAAAGGAAAGAAAAGGATTTATTGCAAAACAAGAAAGGAGAGTGTATTACAGGAGCAGAAAGATTCAATGCCTCCTTTTCCTTATTCATACTCAAAAGCTGATGTGTGATTTGGTAATTAACAAAGCATGTTTTCATAAAGAAGTAGGAGAACACAGTAGAACAAGAAAAGAAGATCTTAATGAGTGTTTAGGTCAGTCAGATTATCCATTAAGGAGAACCTGAAAACTTGTCCTCAATGGTTAGAGATGCAGATGAAATAATCTCTGAACCACTAGAAACATGCGTGTTCAAGGGTCACTGATATACAGGCTAGAAAGCATGAATCAACATGAGATTCTGTAGCAGAAAAACGTATCTTGAGCTATGTTATGGCAAGGGAAATAATAATTATCATGTGGTTAACATTGGAAAGGCCTCAGTTGAAGCATCAAGTCTGATTTTGGTTGTTGTACTTTACGAGGTATGTTGAGAGAGAGTCCAAGGGAAAGCACACGGAATGATAAAAAGGCTGAGAAATCTACTTCTTCTGTAGAAGGACAAAAAGAAATTCCTTAAGTTTTCAAATAAGATGGTTTTGGTAAGATTCTAGAGGGAAAAACCTGCTGTAAGGACAGGAGACTGTGAACCACTGAAATGGGCGCATCAAAGGAATGCTGTCGATGCTCCTTCACTTCCAGCTTTAAGCAGGAGCTATATAATAGTCAGTCTGGAATGCTGTAGCTAAAGTGGCCAGTTTAACTAGAGACACAGCTGGCCCAGTGGATCACAGCATGCTCCCTCCAGCGCCTTGCTGCAGCTAACAATGAGGGAGCCAATTAATGCTAATTGGGATGCAGCCACCTTTCCACTAGGAATCGGATGAAGACTAAGAAAGCATTTCATACAGGCCACTAAACAGCTGTCAGATGGTAACAGTGTTCTGTTGCTACTGACCTGGGCTGCATTCATATTTTAGTAACTTGCCGTGAAAAGCTCTCTATGCTATTATCAATCCCCTGGGCGATGTAGCCCCTGTTTTAGAGTTGCTTGACAAATGAGATTTAGTTTCCAGAGAAATGTTGCTAGGTAGCGCCTTTTTATTCCTAGATATTAACTTATCACACCTCCCACTGTCTCTCTTTTCTTCCTGACAAAGTCAAACAGATATTAAACAAGAGAAAAAGGGGACAGAAGGGAAGGTATTTTACTGCAATATGGTTTTGTGTTGTTATCATAAAAGAGGATTTGAATTGGCCCATTCAAACAAAGAGGGAAATATATACAAAGCTCTGGTGTTGTGAAATTACCAGGGGTGTTTAATTTTCATGGAAAGAAATGTCCTTTAAAAAATATCATTAGAAGTCTGTGTAAGCATGGTTTGAGATTCTCAAGCTTTCTGTTGGGAGTCCTTCTGTTTTATTGTTTTGTAGAAGTTTTATATTACCACTCTGTCTACTTATTGCTGATACTAAAAATGCCAAACAAAAGACATTACTCCCTTTCTCCCTTCCCCCACCAAAAAAACCACAACCCAACAAACAAACAAAAGGAGAAAACAAAAGAGAAGTTTTTGATAGATTTTTGACAGCAAATAATTAAATGAAAACAACTAATTTTTAGTTGTGAGCGAGACAAAAGTTCTAGGTGTGATATAAAAAGAAGATGATTTAACAAAACCAATGAAATCAAGTTGTTATGGTAACTGGATTTTGAAAGGATGCGGGTTAAAAAAAAAGAAAAGAGAAGACAAGATTTATGCTCCATCTGGTCTAATCACTGTGGTAAAACACAATTGTTAAAGAAAACACCTAATAAGGATAATTTCACATCTGGCATCAAGCCTGTATAATAATTCACATCAACAAGACTCCCAGATGTGAATGAAATCTTGCTTAAATATCTGCCAGGTTATAGTAAAAGAGGTATATGACTGCAGAACATGCTGAATTACTAATTGAAATTATTAATTTTGAACTACATTGCAGTGAAGATTAAATTCAAATATTTGCATTTAATCATTTGTGCTACATGCATTGTGCTTATTGATTTTGATTAACTTATATTAGTGCTTGCTTATTATCTGAAATAACTTAGTATACATTGCTTCTGGTTTTGTCTTAGAGGACAACACTGGGAAATAAGATACTTCATCCCACTTGGTATTGTAGCCTATTAAATAAAATCTCCACTGGCAATTAGAATATAAGATGTCTGAAAAGTGGCGCTCTTAGAGAAATGTAAGTTTGTACGAGATGTTGTAGCCCATATCATTCAACTCAAGTGAGAAGCCCTTCAGATGAAAACCACCAGCACTTCCCCTGAGAAAAACAGAGCCTTAGAAAATGCATGAAGGGGACCTGGGCTGTGGAGATCACACATTATGCTGTTGTTGCTTCTCTGTTCATTAATAAGTCTGCAGCTACACAAAATCACCAAAAGGAAACAAGCTTTTGGTGGCATACTCCAATGAGTTTTTAATGGCTTTATTTTACCTTTTCTCTATCTTCTCAACTGCATTTGCTGACTTTCCATGCTTGTGGCATCAGTTTCATCTTCAATGTCAGATGCTCAAGTTTCTTCTGGAGAATGATATTCTTATCAACAGCCATGCTTTCTGATAAAACCAGTATACTGGTGATTTAAGTTTATTCTGGTATTTTAAATTTGACCACATTTCATGTGTTCTCTCAACTCCCTCTCTGCCTTTTTTGCCGTCTTTTGATAATTCAAGCTTCATCACCTGAACATGCTTTTATGACTGATTGAAATTTAACAAGTATGTTTGTTCCACATCCCATCAGAGACCATTTATCTCCTTTTTCACTTCACAGCCTACAGAAAGTTGTTTTTAGAGTCACCCTCTGGTGTTCCTTTCCTCCTTTCAGTCAACAGGGCAAACCCAACTGGGCTAACATCTGCTTTCCTCCTCTGCTTGTGACTGGAGTTGCCTGAGATCTTACACTTTTACTTATTATTACTGTCTGATAAGACACTGAACCTATAGGAGATAGTGTGCAGACTGTCAACTGGAGGGTGGCTGAAATTTAAGAGATCCCATGACATCACTAGAAGTGTATCAGTTAAGACCAAATCTGAAGAACTGTAAACCCTAAAGAAGACACCTCTTAGATAAATAGCAGTTACAATTTCCATTGGCTGTATTGACATGAGCCAGGGGCACACTGTTGTTGTGAAGGGCTGCACTGTAGGATGTGAGAATCTGGGCACAAGATTAGGGAAGTGATTACCTGCCTCTGTTCAACACTTGACTTTTAAAGTCGTCACAGCTTTGTTCCATCTCACTGCTCTTCTCAGAAAGCTGCTGCTGTATCAGATTTGCCACTGATCAAACACTATTGCTCCCTTCTAGCCCTTTTAAGCAAGCTCTTCCATGCTTTCTGTCATGCCTCCTCTGAGGCTAGAAAAATGTCATCTTCTCTTTCATTTTTTTTTTGTGAGGCTTGACAACAATTCAATCCTAGTTGCACCAATGTTACTGTCAATCACAGAGACCAGTATTACCCTTGTAGTTCCCATCTATTCCCCCAAATATTTGTCCATACTATCATGTGACACCTGTTTTGACACATACATGGTAAGAGTTTATCTTTCTGTGTCTGGACAGGGCATGACAGGAATGTGTTCCCTTCGCATCTCTGCCCATTATCAACTACTGATTTCTGAGCAAAGCCTACTTGGCCTTGTTAAACCTCATACAATTGACCCCAGCCTATTGGCTCCAGCCTGTCCCAATCTCTCCACAGATCCTTCCCACCCTCAAGCAGATTGANGTCATCTATCCAATAGGAATCACACCTGAATCACATACCACTTTGTGAACAACTCTATTAGTTTTTTAATTACAGGAAAGACAGCATCTATTCAGGTACTGGAATATCTCTCTTATGAGGA
>VYZX01014990.1:0-14350 GCA_013401335.1 Brachypteracias leptosomus
GGGCGGAGCTGGCGGGGTCAGGGCATGCGGAGGTTGGGGACTCGGAACCTGTGGAGGGCTGTGGAGGATTACGAGGTTCTGGGCTGGGGGTATCGGGATGTGAGGGGCTAGGGAGCTCTGGTGTGGGAGTGTCAGGATATGGGAGGCTGTGTGGTGGGGGCCTGGGGGCGATGGGTGCCCACCGTTAGGGCTGTCATCAGGAACAAGGCGCTGGCACCAATCAGCACCTGCCCGCGTTCCCCTGCCTTCCCCCCTCTGCCCCATGGCACCGTGGGGCGAGTGCTCCCCATGGGGTGGATGCTGCCTGATGCTTCTGCCTTCCCCTGCACCAGTGCTGGACCCTGCACTCCATTTATGCTGCTCCACAACCAAAATCTGCTGCTGCTTCTACCTCATGGGGAGGCTTCTTGAGCCCCCCACACCAGGTGATGCTGGTGTCTGAGCAGTTTTCTGCGCCCCAGGAACACTTAGCAAACATCCATGTGCCCCATTTTGAACAGGGCACAGGGAGGAAACGAGGTCCAGGGATGTAACCAGAGGCTTGAGGGGCCACAGTTTGGGTGGAGTGGGAACCCGCTTCTGAAATGGGTCAGAATCCTCTGAAATTCCTCAAAATCCATCCCCAGCAGTGATTCGCGTCCTTGGTATTGCTGGAGTGGAACTTGTTTAGGAGGCGATTGGAAAACAACTTGTAACTCACTTCTCTCTGCTCCACCACAGGTCTGTGTTTGGAGCCCACGACACCCTGGATGGAAGAAACCCCAATAGTGAGGCTGAAATTAGGATGAAATTGTGAAGGTTTGTGCCCTGCAGCATTGGTGTAGGAATAACAGGTGGGGAAGGTTGGATCCTGCTGCACCAGGATCCCTCTGAGCAGGACAGGGTGGCTTTCTGGTGGGGTTATTTTATTCACTTGGGAAGATCCAAATGGGATTCCATTTTTCAACCAAAAATTCACCCCTTACTCTGTGTCCACTGAGCTTGGATGCTCCAAATAAATGTTACTTATGTCTTTTTTGGGGTCCTGGACTCCCCCTGACCCTCTGTGGATACTGCAGCAGCTCCAGTTTCCCCTGGAGTTTTGAAATGAGAAAGCTGATGTGCTTTCAGATTCTGCCTTCCTCCCAAGGAGCAAAATGGGGAAAATATGCCGAGGTTTGGCTGTGGGCTCCTTCCTGAAATTACGCCTTGAGAGGATCTGGAGAAGACCAGACCCATGCCCCAGCACAAAATTCCTGTAAAAAGAGGCCTTTTTGGTTCCTCTTAGTTTTTGTATCCCAGTCAAATGCTTCCCTACATCAAAACTGGCATGTTTTTGGGGTGAAACCTGCTTGTTTCAACCCTCTGCTCACTACCCCAGGTGCAGGAGGTTGGTGGTGGGACCATGGGGAGTGCAGGGCTTCCTGCAGTGTTTATCACTGGGTTTTACCAGGAGAAGAGCTGGGGCAATACTAGTGCTGCAGGATGGGGAGCTCAGGGGGCTCTGGCTCTCCCCACAGATCATTTCCTCCCAGCCAGCAGCTGCGTCCCCACCATCACCAGAGATGGGCACCGAGTGATGCTCCAACTGACATTGGGGAGCGTAGCTGCACTGGAGTGGTGAGTGCCCAGTTACCCAACTGGGAGAGACTGGTGACTGTGCTTTTTCAATGCTTGTTTTTTATTTATTTCTCCCGTTTTTGGCAGCCGGGGCGGTTCCGGGGGCCGCCGCCATGTCTCTGTGCCAGTGCGCGGTGAAGCCCAGCGAGTCGGACACCGACGGCGGCTGCTCCATGGTGGCAGCTGGTGCCGGGGTGAAGGTTTCCCTGCACTGGAGTGGTGAGGAGGAGACACAGCGGTGCCAAACCTACGCCCATGGCATGATCAGCGCTGAGGAAATCTGCATCGACCTCGCCCGGCAGATCGGTGAGCAACAGGAGCGCTGCCGGGACCCCCTCCTGAGGCACTCCCCAGCTTCCCAATCTAAGGAGCCATTGAAGCTGCTTTATCTGAAATTTCCCAGTTTCTCCAATCTCAAAGCTGCTTTATCTGATAAATCTGAGCCTTTGTTGTTCTTAAGCAGCAGTTTCCCAATATCAAGCTATTGCCAAACCCTCCTGCTGGAATTCGGGATCCCCGCCCCCTCCGGAGTTCCCGGGAGGTGAGGTGGGATGTCTCAGCCCCTGGCTGAGGCCAGTGGGTCAGGGAGTTACTGGAGCATGAGGAGCTGATGAGTGATTACTTCACCCCTGACTCATCAGCATCCCCGGACTCTTAAAAAGGCTGGGCAAAAAAACTGCGCCGGGCATCTGTGCCTGGGCCCTTCCCGCTCCTAGGGCCATTTTGGTTGGAATTAGGGGCAGTTTGTGTCTCTTTAAACCCTCAGAGGAAGATTTTTAACTTTCACTGAAGTAATGTCTGCAGGGTGGTTCCTTTGAGTTCAAAGCCGTGTCTCCCCTGCCCCACTGCCTCTCCCTGAGCACACCAGAAGGACTCCAGACATGCTGCCTCTCTTTCAAATGCCACTTTTAACGACTCTCCTGCTGCTGACATTTGAGAGCGGGCATGAGGAGAACATCCTGGTCCTGTTGGTAGCGTGGCTGTGTTTGTTCCACCAGTAGAATGGTGTGATTGAGAGAAATGGCATGAAAAAGGTTAGGGTGTTTTTTTCTCTTAGTTGTTTTTGTGGGCTCACAGGGTTCGTGGTTTCTCTGCAGGCATCACGCCGCTGTGCTACAGCCTCTTTGCCCTCTATGACTCCCAGAGCCGGGTCTGGCTCCCACCCAATCACCTCTTCAAAATCAGCAAAGACACCAACCTCAACCTGCTTTTCCGTATGAGGTGAGGCCAGATCCCTCTGCTCTATCCCTTGCTCCCGTGGGTTTTGAAGCTGAGCCCTGTGGTGCAGCTGAGCTCTTGCTTTTTGGGCTTTCATAGGGCCCTGCTGGGAATAATCACTTGAAAAGCCACTTTTTTTCCCACCCTCGGGTTCCCCATTTCCAGATTTGCCTGGAGAACGTCTGCGGGGGTTGGCGCAGGGTTGGGGAGCTGAGGAAGCTCAGCAGGGCTGGCCCAAATCAGTCTTGGATTTAACCAAGGAGTGGGACAATGTTTGGAGCCCCTGCCTGTGAAAAATTCACCTCCCTGTTCCCAGTACTCTTCTGCTGCCTCTCCCCTCAGCTGATTCCCCCACCCACCCCAGCTTGGGGAATGTCCCCTCTGTAACCAGGTTGTCCCTGGGTGAGGCTGGGTCTGCAGCACTGCAGGGTACACTCCTGGGAAGTCACTGGTTGGGTCTCCAGCTGCTCTGCCCAAGCTGGGAGCGTTCAAGGGGTTGTTGTGGCTCAGGCCCTTGGCCCTGTTGAACCTCAGACCATTGGCCTCAGCACAGGAGCTGTGCTTCGGAGGAAGGCATCAAGCCCCCATGGCCAGCACCTCTGCATCCCTTGGGAGCAGAGTGCTGCGATCCACAGCTCTCTGCCTGCAGATAAATCGATGTTTTGGGGCCAGAAAGTCATTTCTCTTTGGCTCCAGTTTCAATGCCGCTGGATACACGAGCACTGAAATCACCCCGGCGTGTTAACTGCAGGCAAGATGTGGCTTCAGGAGTTGAGTAGTGGGAATGGAAACTTGCTGTGCCTGCAGAGCTCTCTTCGGGCTGGTGATTTTTCAGATATGCATTTAGGGGACTCACTGCGCCCCGTGTTTTGGAGCCCCTGGGCTCTGGTGGGCTGTGGAACAGCAGAGGTGCTAAAGAGGTGTGTGCAGGTTGGGATTGGTTGCAGCCAGAGTATTTAGAGTCCTTTTAATGAAGCTCTGCTGACAGGGATGTGTTCTCTGTGCTGTATTGTCATAAAATGTGATGGAAAAAGCTGAAAGGAACCAGTTTTAGTGGCAGGAAGAAGTTGCTTCCCCTTTGTCTCGTGGCTTTGGGGTCGTTCATACTCCGGTCGTGTTTTTTGAGGATGTGGCTGATTCTTCTGTCTTCAAGAAGTTTTGCTCTTAAAAACAACCCCCAAATCCCCCACTCTGAGCCCAGAGCATGACTTCAGGCTATGCTGGGGTGAGACAGACCTCTCTGCACTCCTTTCCCTGTCCCCTTGAGACAGCTGGTGACAAAATCCTCTTCAGCCCTGAGCACCCCCCGGGGGGAAGAGGCGTCAGCTGCCCCAGGTGGAAGGAGCTAATTTACATGTGAAAAGAGCCCTGAGCTGTCCGGGGCAGCCACTGGACCCTCGTTTGGCTTTAGAGGCAAATCTGAGAGTCCTTTCTGGCCACAGGGACAACCCCCAGCCCTCCCTTCCTCCCAGCAAGTGCCTCTCTCTTCCTCCTCCCTCTCCAGGTACTACTTTCGGAATTGGCATGGGATGAACGACAAGGAACCGGCTGTTTATCGCAACGTGCCCCGACAGAGTGAATCCCCTGATGAGAAGCTGCAAGGAGGAGCTTTGCTTGACAAATCCTCCTTTGAGTACCTGTTTGAGCAGGTAACGAACCAGACTGACGGACTTGGTGTAGTGGAAACCTGGGTTGTTTTCATGACCCAGCTGGATTTGGCCAAGCCCTGTGCTCAGGATCCAGTTTTCCATGTGTGAGGGCTTTGTTGACAGGACAAACACAGCTGTAGGTTTGTCCTTGAAGAGGTCTGTTTTTGAGAGGTTGGGAGCTGAGCTGAGTGGGATCCCATTACACCTTTAAAATAAAAAAGACAAGAAAATGCACTCTGGAAATCAGTACTGGTTTTTTACCTTTATTTATTTAACTGTTTTATAGGGGAAATTTGAGTTCATCAACGATATTGCATCTTTGAAAGACCTCCAGACCGAACAGGAGATCCAGAGGTTCAAGAATGAAAGCTTGGGCATGGCTGTGCTTCACCTCTCGCACATCGCCATCAAAAAAGGCATCTCCCTCGAGGAGGTGGCCAGAAAATACAGGTAAGAGCTTGGCCTCACCCCCTCGGGGCTGGAGACTTCCTGCTCTGCCTTTGTCTGGAGGATTTCTTTTGGTTTCTCACCCTCTTTCCTCTCCGTCCTCCTCACCAGGAGCGTGTCTGGGGCTGGTTTAGGTGATGGAGAGATCGGTTGTGGCTCCTCAGGCTTTGCTGATCGGTTGTTCCTTCCCTCCCGCAGCTTCAAGGACTGTATCCCACGTTCCTTCTACCGCCAGATCCAGCAGAACAACTACCTGACCAAATTCCGGATGAAAAACGTCTTCAAGAAGTTTGTGCAGCGTTTCCACCGGCACACGGTCAGCACGGGCAAGCTGACAGCACAGGACATCATGTACAAGTACCTGGCTACCCTGGAGCACCTCGCACCTCGCTTTGGGAGTGAGCTCTTCCCCGTCCTCTCCTTGGACACCTCCAGCGAGGGGGAGAAGGTTCAGCTCTACGTCAATGGGGGACACTCACAACTGGAGCACAGCCATGTGCTGCTCCCTAAAGACCAGCCTGTCACCCATGAGGTCCTCATCACCGGCACGAGCGGGATCCAGTGGCGGCCTGTGCCTGTAGAGGTGGGTCATAGAATCACAGGATTGGTTTGGTTGGAGAAGACCTTTAAGCTCCTCCAGTCCACCCATTCCCCAGCACTGCCAGGTCCCCACTAACCCATGTCCCTCAGCACCACATCTCCACGGCTTGGAAACCCCTCCAGGGATGGGGATTCCACCACTGCCCTGGGCAGCCTGGCACAGCCCTTCACAACCCTTGCCAGGAGGAAATTGTTCCTCGTGTCCAACCTAAACCTCCCTTGGCACAACTTGAGCCCATTCCCTCTTGTCCTGTAACTTGTTCCTTGGGAGAAGAGCCCGACCCCACCTGGCTCCAGTCTCCTTTCAGGGAGTTGTGGAGAGAGAGAAGGTCTCCCCTGAGCCTCCTTTTCTCCACGCTGAACCCCCCCCAGGTCCCTCATCCGCTCCTCAAAAGTTCTTCAGACTTTTCTCTTTCATTCCATCCAAATACTGTCCCATAGCATCTCCTTTTCCTCACCTCAGGTTCCTGGGCTTTTCCTTGGGCTCTCCAGGCACCACAGGTTCCTTTCTAGTTCATCCCAGCTTGGCCAGTAGCCACCACAACCTAGCAGTGCCATTTCTCAGCAGTAGGAATGACTGGAATTGATGCCTTTGCATCTCTGCAGAGCATAGAGAACTTCTCCCATCGTGGATATTTTGGGAGGAAGAGCAGAAACAAAGAGCTGGAGCCCAAGGGGCCGACTCAGCCGGTTGAGCGGAACGAGCTGAAGTGGGTCCATTTCTGCGATTTCCGGGAGATCACACACGTTGTCATCAAGGACTGTTGGGTCAGCATCAACCGGCAGGACAACAAGTGCCTGGTGAGTGGGACTTGTTCTCTTTGCCAACCCAGAACTGACCCCAGGACTTCAGAGTTGGCCTCACTGAGGCAGAGGAGATGGGGAGGAGAACCTCCCTCGACCTGCTGGTCACACTCTTCCTCACATGCTCTCCTCTTTGGGCTAGCAGAAGGAGAGGTGGATTTTGGATTGTCCTGTCTCGGTGGCTTCTCATGCTTGGTGGTTTCTCTTCCAGGAGGTGGTTCTCCCATCCCCAGCGAGCGCTCTCTCCTTGGTCTCACTGGTGGATGGTTACTTCCGACTCACGGCTGACTCCAGCCACTAC
Organism: Brachypteracias leptosomus; assembly: GCA_013401335.1. Classification (NCBI taxonomy): domain Eukaryota; kingdom Metazoa; phylum Chordata; class Aves; order Coraciiformes; family Brachypteraciidae; genus Brachypteracias; species Brachypteracias leptosomus. Next base: position 6,619 of record VYZX01014990.1, read on the forward strand.
TTGTGTCACGATGTGGCACCGCCACGACTTGTCATGAGCATCTTGAACGGCATCCACGGACCCATGCAGTAAGTGGTAGGGCTTGGGGACATCGAGAAGGTGTCCAGGAGGACACACCATGTCTCAGGGCTCATCTGAAGCCGCTTCCCCTTTCTCGTCACTGCCAGGGAGGAGTTTGTGTTTGCCAAGCTGCGGCGGGAGGAGCAGGAGGAAGGACTTTACATCATCCGCTGGAGCGTCCTTGACTTCAACAGGATGATTCTCTCTGTGGTGAAAAGGGGCCACCAGCAGGTAAAATGGGATTCCCAGGGCAGCATTCCCAGTAATGTTGAGTTCCAGGAGGTGCCGGGCTGCACCTGGCTGGAACTTTTGGTTATCTGGGTGCTGAGGAGCTGCAGTGCCCACCCTGCCACTCTCTTTTGCAGGCTCCTGGGGTGCAGGGAGCCCTCAAGTACAGGCAATTCCGAATTCAGAAAAAAGGAAACTCCTTTGTGCTGGAAGGTTGGGACCGGGAGTTTTCCACGTTGCGGGAGCTCTTGGATGCGCTCAAGGGCTGTACGCTCAAGTCTGGCGATGAAAGCTTCACAGTGAAGAGATGCTGCCTGCCCAAACCAGGAGGTATGAGAACAGAGGATCTTCCCTCGAGGGCGTCTGGCAGTTCCTGGGGCTTTAATGTATGTCTGTCCCCTCCTCCTGCAGAGATCTCAGACCTGCTGATCACGTGGAGGGTGAAGGACAACACGAAGCAGATCCTCAACCTGACCCAGCTCAGCTTCCACCAGATCCGCAAGAACGAGATCACACAGGTTGGGCACTCGGCTTTGCAGGGACTGGGGTTTATGGCAGCCTGGGGGTAAAAATTTCAGCTCCTGGTAAAAACATCATCTGGAGAAAGCTGCTCCTCTGATTTGAGGGGTGCTACCACAGCCCTGGTGCAAGGAGGAGGGGTGTGGAGAAGTTACTGTGCAGGGTCCTCCACTTGGGTCAGAGCAACTCCTGTATCAATCCAAGCTGGGGTGAAGGAGTGGAGCAGCCCTGCAGAGAAGGACTTGGGGATTCTGGGGGATGAAAAGCTGGAGATGAGCCAGCAATGTCCTCCTGTCTCCTGGGCTGCATCCCCAGCAGTGTGGGCAGCAGGGCAAGGTGGGGGATTCTGCCCCCCGGCTCCGCTCTGGGGAGACCCCCCTGGAGTGCTGGGAAGGAATGAATTTTTGCCGCTGAGGGTGGGGAAAGGAGCCGTGAAGAGGCAGCATGGTCCAGAAGTTGGCAGTTTCTTCCCTGCCAACCAAAGCAACATGCAGAGGGAAGAGGGAAGAGTTGTCTCACATGTGCAAGTCTGAAAATTGCCCCCCAACATGCTCTGCCTGGGGGTCTGACCCCTACCTGCCTTCTCCGTCTGTCTGCAGCGAGCCCACCTGGGACAGGGCACCCGCACCAACATCTACGATGGGGTCCTGAGTGTCTGTGGCACTGCCGGGCCCAGCGATGAAGCTGAATATTTCTCCACTGAACAGAATAACAACAGCCGGGAGATGCACGTGGTCCTCAAAGTCCTGGACCCCAGCCACAGAGACATAGCCCTGGTGAGTCCCCGACCTGGACTGGGGAAGGGCAGGCGGGGCCCCGAGCCGCTCTCTGGGTGCCCTGGGAGCCCAGACACTGCTGTAACACTCTCTCCCTGCAGGCGTTTTTCGAGACCGCCAGTCTGATGAGCCAAGTGTCGCACGTCCACTTGGCTTTTGTGCACGGGGTTTGCGTGCGAGGCTCCGAGAGTGAGTGATGGGGCTCTCCCCCACCCTTTGCTGCAGCCACCACCTTCCCCTCAGCCTTGTGCCTTCCCCTTGGCTGCTGACAGCTGGCCAAAGATGAAGGAAATCTTTCTGTCTTCCCCAGATATCATGGTGGAAGAGTTTGTGGAACACGGCCCTCTGGATGTGCTGCTGCGGAAGCAGAAAGGCCGGATCACTGTGGGCTGGAAAATCACCGTGGCCAAGCAGCTGGCCAGTGCCTTGAGTTACCTGGTAATGGGAGGGTTGGGAGATGGGGGTTTCCTGGTGGGAAACCACGCTGAAGATCACCCCTGAGCAGCTTTTGTGCCCCTGGGTCTTGCTGTCAGTGTGACAGGGAGGATCTGCCACATTTTCCTCCGCCCTTGAAGCAAATAAACCAACCTTTAGCATAACGTGCCCTGCCTGAACCTCACAAACCCATCCCTGGAGGTGGGCTGCTGAGGGTGGCTCACATGAACTTCCAACACTAGATCCTGGCTCTGTAGCTTCAATTTTGGGAACTGGGAAGAGCCATGGATGAGGCTGCTGCCATCCCCGCTTGCTGGGCTTTGGGCCAACAGCTTGGGAAACTCACTAGCTGCCTGTGAGGGCGTGTGCTGGATAATCCTCCTGCTCCTTTTATTTATTCCCCCTCCAGGCTTAGCTTTGTGCAAAGGGATAATGAAGCAAGGAGGTGACACAGGGAATTAGAGCCAGGAGTCCTGCTTTTTTTGGTTTTCATAGACTTGACATGTTCTGTGGGAGCTTCTCCAAGATTTCATGTTCACACAGGAGAATAAAAACCTGGTGCATGGCAACGTGTGCGCGAAAAACATCCTGCTGGCCAGGAAAGGGCTGGAAGACGGAGCAGTGCCCTTTGTGAAGCTCAGTGACCCCGGGGTCAGCTTCACGGTGCTCTCTCGAGAAGGTATTGGCTCATCCTGTGCTTGAGGTGGGCAGGGCTGGATCTGGCTTTGTTCTGAGATGAAATTCCAGGTGTTTTTTTATCCCTCCTGCAGCCCACATAGATAATAAATAAGGTGGATTGTCCCTGAGCTGTTTTGCCTGCCTTTCAAACTTTAATTTTTGCGATATTTGGCATTTTGACATGCAAATTCTGTGACAGTGGCTGGTTTTGGCCTGAAAGCTAATGTTGGAGACAGTCTCTGGTGGCTGGGACCCTGTGGGGAGCTTCCCCTCCCTTTCCTGGGGTTTTTATGGCTGTACCCTCAGCAAACACCTTGCTTTGCCTTCCCTCTCCCAAAGAACGTGTGGATCGGATCCCCTGGATCGCCCCTGAATGCATCCATGATGTGGGAAACCTCAGCACAGCAGCTGACAAATGGAGCTTTGGCACCACGTTGCTGGAGATCTGCTTCGATGCTGACGTGCCGCTGAAGGAACGAACTCCATCAGAAGTGAGTTACAGAATCTGGAGTCACGGAATCGTTTGGGTTGAAGGAGACCTTTGAGCTCCTTGAGTCCACCCATTCCCACAGCCCTGCCGGGTACCACTAACCCTTGTCCCTCAGCACCACATCTCCACGGCTTGGAAACCCCTCCAGGGATAGGGACTCTCCCTCCTCAAGCCCAACTTCAACCTTCCCTGGGGCAACTTGAGGCCCTTTCCTCTTGTCCTGGCGCTCGTTCCTTGGGAGAAGAGCTCGACCCCACCTGTCTCCAACCTCCTTTCAGGGAGTTGTTGAGAGAGAGAAGGTCTCCCCTGAGACTCCCTTTTCTCCACGCTGAACCCCCCCCAGGTCCCTCAGCCACTCCTCACAAGTTCTCCATCCCCTTCTCCTCCTCCAGACCCTTCCCCAGCTTCGTTGCCCTTCTCTGGTCACACTCCAGCCCCTCAAGGTCCTTCTGGGAATGAGGGGCCTGAATCTGACCCCAGGATTTGAGGTTGGGCCTCCCCAGTGCCCAGTCCAGGGAACAATCCCTGCCCTGGTCCTGGTAGCCACACTGGTGCTGGTCCAAGCCAGGAAGCTGGTGACCTTCTCGCCCACCTGGGCACACATGGGCTCAGGCTCATCTTCAGCCAGGCTGTCCTGTCCTGGGATGGATCTGACCCCATTTGAGACCCTTTTTTTGTTTGTTTCTCCTAGAAAGAGCGTTTCTACGAGAAGAGACATCGCCTGCCAGAGCCGTCCTGCCAGGAGCTGGCTGCCCTCATCTGCCAGTGCCTCAACTACAGCCCCGGGGAGCGCCCCTCGTTCCGCACCATCCTGCGGGACCTCACCCAGCTCCAGCCCCACAGTGAGTTGTGCGGGCAGGGGGGGCTGGTTTCTTGGGGGGGTTGTGGCCTCATTGGTTCCCCCCACACCTTGAATCGGTTGGGGCCTTGCAGCAGAGGTGTGGGGGTGGATGTGGGGATCCTATTGGGCTGGGTAAGGAGGAAAAAGGGGAAAAAAAAATTTTAAAAGGGCAAAAAGGTTAAAAAGAAAGGAAAAACAGGTTGTAAAAAAGGCCAAAAAAGACAAAAAGGGGGGAAAAAAGGAAAAAAAAAAAAAAAGGCAAAAGGGGCAAAGCAAAGTTACCCCTCGTGGTGCAGGAGCTGGCGGGGGGAGCCCATCATGTCTGTGCGGGGCCACCTCCGCTCCTATCAACCCCCTCTGCTCCCAGACCTGGTGGATGTCACTGCAGTGAACCCTGACGTGCCCGTGTCAGATCCCACTGTCTTCCAGAAGCGTTACCTGAAGAAGATCCGGGAGCTGGGGGAGGTGAGTGGCATCTGTGTACCTCCTCCCTGGAATTCTGTGCCTGACTCTGGGTTCCTCAGCCCGGGAAAGCCCCGGAGCTGTGGGAGCGGGGCCAGAGGAGCCCACAGAGCTGATCCTAGGCTGGAGCCTCTGCTGTGGGGATGGGCTGGGAGGAGCTGGGGGGGCTCAGCCCGGGGAGGAGAAGGCTCTGCGGAGACCTTCCAGGGCTAATGAGAGATGAAGACGGACTCTAGCAGTGGTGGGACACAGAGGAAGGGATTTAAGCTCAGTGGGAAATTCCAGCTGGATCTGAGGGAGGAATTCTTCCTGCTGAGGGTGGGGAGATGCCAGCACAGGCTGCCCAGAGCTGTGGGGGAGGCCCCTTCCCAGGGAAGGGTCAAGGTCAGGTTGAACTGGGCTCAGAGCAACCTGGTCTGGGTGAAGATGTCCCTGCTCACGGCTGGGCGTTGGACAGGATGAGCTTCCAACCCAAGGTTGGACATCCTGTGATTCCCCGTTCTCCTGCCCCGGTTCTCTGGGTTCTGCAGGGTTTGAGGTGAGATTGTGCATCCAGAGAAGAGACATAAAGTTGCTGAAGGGGCTGGAGGAACTGGGCGGGGTTCAGTATGAAGAATTGGAGGCTACAGTGAGACCTTCTCACTCTTTAGAGCCACCTGAAAGGTGGTTGGAGCCAGATGGGGTCAGGCTCTTCCCCCAAGGAACAAGCTGGGTCTCCCAGCGAGGTTGTTTTTGTGTGCAGAAGCTGGGGAAGCTCCTCCTGGCTGGATCTCATAATTCCATGTGTTCTCCTTGCCAGGGTCACTTTGGCAAGGTGAGCCTCTACTGCTATGACCCTACCAACGATGGCACAGGGGAAATGGTGGCTGTCAAATCCCTCAAGTCTGGCTGCAGCCAGCAGCTGCTCACCAGCTGGAAGAGGGAGATCGAGATCCTCAAGACGCTTTATCATGAAAACATCGTCAAGTACAAGGGTTGCTGCAGTGACCAAGGTGAGTGGTGCAGGGGACACACATGGTGACTGGTGGCAGCCACGGCACAGCCAATGTCTCTCCCCGGGTGAGTTTTTTCCCTTGGTGTCATGGCTGAACAACAGCCGTGGAGTCCAAGCTTGCTTTGTCCAACCCCCAGAGATTCTAAAATCCCAGTTCCCCGTGTGTTTTGGTGGCTGGTAGCTGGGGTGGGTTTGGAGTGTCTCTGGGTTGTTCCCCTCTCCCCACGAGAGTCACATGCTGCCTTCCTCCTCCTCCTCCAGGAGAGAAGATCGTGCAGCTGATCATGGAGTACGTGCCCCTGGGTAGCCTGCGCGACTACCTGCCCAAGCACAACGTCAGCCTTGCCCACATCCTCCTCTTTGCCCAGCAGATCTGCGAGGTGATGCCTGACCCTGCCTGGCTTCTCCTGGAGGCTCTGACCCCCCCTAAATGGCTCTGACCTTCCTCAAAATGGCTCTAACCCCCCCAATGGCTCTTAGCCTCCTAAGAAAGGCTCCTCTGCTCCTCATAATGGCTCTAGCACTCCTCAAGACAGCTCTGACCCCCCCCAAACAGCTCTAAGACCCCTCTTTTCCCCTTCCCAGGGCATGGCCTATCTGCACTCTCTCCACTACATCCACCGGGACCTTGCTGCCCGCAACGTGCTGCTGGAGAATGAAAGCGTGGTGAAAATCGGGGATTTTGGCTTAGCCAAAGCCATCCCTGAGGGCCACGAGTATTACCGCGTCTGCGAGGATGGCGACAGCCCCGTCTTCTGGTGAGTGCCGGCTCCTCCTGCCTTAGAGGGGTCGTTTGGGTCGAGTGGTGCCAGCACCAGGGATGGGTCCGGTGGGCAGAGGATCGTGCTGACGCTGGGTCTGTCAAGGGGAGGATGGTGCTGGGACTGGGACCGGAGAGTGGAGGATGGTGCCAGGGCTGGCTGTGGTGAGCAGAGGCACGTGCCAAGCCATGCCAGTGCTCACCAGTGCTGTGCCGGCGCAGGTACGCCGTGGAGTGCCTCAAGGAGTGCAAGTTTTACTACGCATCTGACGTCTGGTCCTTTGGGGTGACGCTCTACGAGCTCCTGACCCGCTGTGACTCCAGCCAGAGCCCGCCCGTGGTGAGTCCCGCCGGGCCGTGCCCGTGTTGCCATGGTGGCGCTGCCCGAGCTGGAGCTGGTGGCTGATTCTCTGCCGGCAGAAATTCCTGGAGCTGATCGGTGCGACACAGGGGCAGATGACGGTGCTGCGGCTGATCGAGCTGCTGGACCGGGGCAAGCGGCTGCCCAGTCCCAGGGACTGTCCCTGCGAGGTGAGGAGCCGTGGGCGGGCTATCTGTCTGTCTGTCCGTCTGTCTGTCCGTCTGTCTGGCCATCCAGCAGGCCGTCCGCCCGTCTGTCTGTCTGTCTGTCTGTCCCACTGGACTGGGCTGGTACTGGAGGAAGTGGGAATGGGAGGAAAGGGGTAAAAATGGGGAGGGAAAAAAATGGGGAAGGAAGGAGAAAAAAAGGGGAGGGAAGGAGAAAAATGGGGAGGGGGAAAAAAGGGGAAGAGGAAGAGTGGGGAGGGAAGGAGAAAAGTGGGAAGAGTGGGGAAGGAAGGGGAAAAAGTGGGAAGGGAAGAGAAAAAGCAGGAAGGGAAGGAGGAGAAATGGAGAAGAGGAAGCGGAAAAGTGGGGAGGGGAAGATTGGGAAGGGAAGCAAAAAATGGGAAAGGGCTTCCTATTGCTTCGGGAAGCAGAGGGGCAGGTAAAGAGACGGGGAGTCGAGCTCTGGAAGTGAGGAGCCCCTGTTCTTTCCCCTGCCACTCTGGTGCCACCCCGGCTCTGGCCGTTCCCCCCCTAGATCTACCGGCTGATGAAGAACTGCTGGGAAGCAGAGGCCTCTTTCCGCCCAGCCTTCCGCAACCTCGTCCCCATCCTCAAGAGCTTCCATGAGAAGTACCGGGCTCAGGCTCCCTCCGTCTTCAGCCTCTGCTGAGCCACCGGTTTTAGGGGGGACAGGACACAGACACCCCCCTCTCTGCGCTCCCCAAAACTCCACCGGATGCTGTGTTCCCCTTTTTCTGGTGGTGTTTTGGATGAGGAAGCCTTGGGCTGTTGAGGTGAGCACAGAGCACAGGGAGGGGCAGAGGGATGCCTGCCTCCATGGGACCCCCAATCTCACTGTGGGACCCCCCCCAGCTGCACCGTGTCCCCCCCCATTCCGTCTCCACCACCCTGTGCCTGTCCTCACCATGCCAAACACTGTGAACGGACTTTGGGAAAGCCG
>VYZX01014991.1:4082-15516 GCA_013401335.1 Brachypteracias leptosomus
AAGTAAACAAAGAGAAAATTAGGAATATCTAGCAACCACTGAAGGAAACGGATATCATGGTCTAGAGGAAACTGCAGGCTTGACAGAAGTCAACAACCTGTTGTTACACAAATGAAACAGGTACTCTTCTGGGTTGTGCTATTAAGACTGTCAGGTGGAAAACACAGGATATAATAGTTCTGCTAACTGTGATTGTAGTTCAAGAAAGATTTAATAAACTTGAATTTCAGGAGAAGGAAGACAGTAGTTTTAAACCATCTCAAAGGAATAGCGTTTGGGCAAGAGAGTTATCTAGAGCAAAAGAGAGTGGAATAGAAAAGTAACAGTTTGATATATTAAAAGGACTGTTATAAAAAAAACAGTGATATGTGTTTTTCCTGAGTCCACCAAGAACAATGGCAATTAGTAATCAGTAGTCTTCATTAAAGCAAACTGTACAAAAAAGATTGAGAATAGCTTTCTAACGATGAGAATGGGAAACACTCCAGCCACATGTCCGAGATGTAATCTCTACTAAATTTCAAAGTTTAGGGACAGACAAGGTGTATATATAGCCTCAACCTTTAGCAAAAGGATAGAGTGAGTACAACTCACATGTATGCAGAAAAAGATGTTTAAGCAAAAAGTTACGAAAGAACTGCTATATTTTTTTGCAAGATATCATTTTATACAGTTTGATAAGTACCCAGTTGGAACAGTATTGTCATAATCAAATAGAGATTGCAATTATATTTATGTAGATTTAAATTTAGGCTTCCCTTTCATCAATTTTAAAATATTGAATTTTGTTACTCAACAGGTTTTCTTAAGGAAACATTATTAAATAAATCATTAATACTTTGGAACTTATTCACTGTAATTTTACATGTAATAAGGCACAGAGATGAAAAATTCATGATAACATATCATACTAGAAAATTGGATTTCAAATTGAGACAAATTATATGCAAATAAGTGATCAAATTTCAAACAAAAAGCAATTATGAATTTAGTAAAATTAAAAAAAAAAAGAGAAAGGGAAAAAAGATAATAAATAGCACAACAGTGCTTTGATGAATAGTAAAAATGGATTAGTCCTTAAAGTGCCAAGCCTCTTGCAGAAACAACATTATTAGTTCTATCTTTTAATATTAATAAGTAAAGCTGTAATATCTACATCTATAATTTTTAGAAACAAGTTAATTTGCAGTGAACATTGACTGTGATTATAACTAGTAACTTCTATAACATGTTAAAGGCATAAATTGATACTAGGAATGTTAATCATTACTAGTCCTGTGAGGAGGAGGGGGAAATCCTAGGTGTATGCATAATTAAAGAACAACCATGCAGATTAATATAGAGTGTGTCAGGTAGAACAAGTTCTCTAAATTCCACACAACAGCTGTGTAGCTGCTTGTTCTTCTCTGGTATTTCTCTTTTATGGTAAGAAATATTAGAAGACAGAGCAAATGCGTTAAGAGTCACGAGATAGTTTCCCCATTCATAGACTTTTCAGAAAGCCAAATGGTTGGTCTTTAGTATCCACACCTCCCTACAAGTCACAATAGAAGCCTGTCCCACATCTACAGTAAATCTAATTATGAAGCTTTTCCCGTATCTCTTCTTTCACACTCACTTTCCTGTTAGAGAGAACTTGTACAAGAGGAAAGATCCCAGCAGAAGAAAAGGTCAATAGCAAAATATTCTTTTGAATGGTACTTCTATGAGTTCCAAGAAGCAGTCATATGGAAATGAACACTGGATCCCCCATGTATGTATTTACTGTGAATGTATTTATGTTGTTTGAAACACAGATTCAAGTGAACAGTCAAATTGGAAATGCTGTACTTTGGATATAACCTAAAGTACACATATGATCAAAAAGACATCTGCAAATCAATGAAATGAAGGGTATTTCATTTACCTATAAGCTTCCACTAAAGTGAGAAAACCCTTTAGAGAAAAACAGAATCACGTAGTTATACTGCCTGATGCATAAATAATTCACACTGAACATCTAAATTTATGGCAAGAGAATCACATTTTTTAAGAAGAAAAATGGTCTTTTGAGTATATACAGAATATTAAGATGAAACTTGTAGTTATGGTAGGAATACTTTATTTGATTCAACGCCTACAATTCTAATCAATTTTTAGGACAATGCAGAGTAATGTGTAACAATACTTTTCATATTTTTTTTTCTAAGACTTTTTCTTATACTGTGTGCAAACTCACTTGCATCAGGCTATTTAGTCAGGTAAACAAGGTACAGCTTACACCTTAAATAAATAAGCATTATTTAGTATTCTTGGTGAGTCACAAAGCAGATGGGAACTATAGATGTTTTTGTAGGAAAGCACAAAACAAAGAGGATTAAATGACCTAAGCAAAGTAATTCAGTGCTGATAGTCCCAATTGCTGTAATTTAATTGTTACAATTTTCATTATGTTAAAATTATTGTATGAATTATGGTCTTATCAACCAGAGAAAACCATTTTTTTTAAAGGATAAAGATGTTAAGATAGAACCTCTTTGGCTCTGAAAGACTGTACAGGACAAGAGGTAAATGATATTTACTAAGTAAGGATCTGATGCAAAAGTTACAGGAATCCTCATAGTGTTAGAAGAAATGTAAGTTGTCTGAAATTCTGGAGTTGTTCACAGAAGACTTTAGCAGTAGTTTTGTTATATGACATTTAAATATAACATGGTATGCTGGCAAACAGCTTTCCAGCTTAAAGTTTAATTTTTTCTTAAAAAGGATGAAATTGCTCAATGTGTATGGTATTGCAACTGTTTTGGTAAGTTCTGAATCCATATTGTTCTGTCAGCACTTCTGAAAAGAACAAGCTTATTGCTGTAAAATACATTCCATACAGCTGGAGAGCGCTTCACATGCAATGATTTCTATTTATAGAAGTGTTTGATTTAATTGCTAAAATATTTTACATTCACCTAGACTCAGTTTTCTTCTGTTTGATCCAGAATAGTACAAAGCAATAAAGCTGACAGTTGTTCATCTGCAATATGTTGGAAATTCTTCAGAAAGCTTACTATCTGAGAATACAAAAGATTCACAAGAGGGGAAAACAAAAGGTATCAGTGGTTTGCATGAAAATATGGACTTTTTTTAAAAAAAAAATACACTTAGAAGTATGAGTTTTTATTTAGATATTCTGTGTTAAAAATCTCCAAATATTTGGCACTTCAGTATTACCATCATTTATGGAAATTTATATGAATTAATTTGATTTCAATATTCTTGTTTACAAACTTTACTAGTTTTTTGGAGCAAAAAATTCTGAGGAAATGATAGATATATCTTATGAAATTTCCACTACAAGGCAATGATACAGTATTGCTGTGTAAAGATAAATTAAGACAACTAAAGCAGAATAAAATTGGTGTCATTGAACAGAATATACTGAAATAATTTTGACAAAAATATCTAAGACTCAATTAGAAGAACTAATAGAAAGTCTATCATGATTAAAATTTCAGATAAATATTGAGCTGAATTCTGATAAGGAACATAGCATCTCTTTTGTAGGAGAAGAATGGCTAACTTTGGTTACATGCTTTAGCAGATTCTTTTACATGTAAATAAAATATTGGCATATCCTAAATTGAGATATACTAACTGAACCCTATTGCATTGTGCCAGGCAAGGAACTGCAGTGAAACTGTTAGGTCTGAGTCTGGAACATGACCTATGGAATAGTATCCAGAACCTTGCTTGTTTTTCTTCTACAGATTTGGAAAATAAATAAATAAATAAACAAACCTGCCATTGTTAATGATGAGATTTACAGACAGAAAAGCATTTAATTACCTCTGACAAATTCTTTCGTTAGCTGCTGTTAAAAAAGTTTGAGTAGTGACCTTGCCAGGGGTCAAGATGCGTCATCAAACAGAAATACCCTGTGGAAAACCAAACAGGACTTGTTAATAAACAACTAGTTTCTCACAGAGCAAGAACTTAATGGCAGGTTCACGGTTTTATCAAAACTAGTTTCTTTTACACATAGATATAACTATAAAAAATATAGAAAGAGTGGGGTCAAGTATCAATGTGTATAATCATCTAAGACTAGACTGGAAGATCGACCACCCTTTTTCCACATTTTCAGGGCTTCTCAATGTGAACTGCTTTAATGTGGATTGGATAATTATTATCTGAAGACCAGGTCTTATTAAGATGAGTGAGGTTAAGAATCCCAAATGAAAATCAAAGGTAAAAAAATTAAAGATAATAAAAGGTTAAAAAGTTAAAGGTAATAAAATCATCTGTTTCACCCACTAAGATTTAACCTTTTCCATTAATTTCTGAAAATATTACTGAAAGCTAGAGTCTGGAGTATTCAATAACATGCTAGTTTTACAGTACTAAAAGACATAAAAGTATTATAAAAATGAGTATGGGATTTTGATTTTTTTGTAGGTTTTTGTTGTCTGTCTTTCTTTTTTTATTTCCCCCAAACCATATTAACTGTTTTCAAAGTTTGAGGCGCTTCCAAAGTCCTCGTGTGTGTCATTAGGTTATTGGCACTTTTGGGTTGACATGACAAGGAATTTCCTGTTTTGAGTGCAAAAAAATCAAGCCAAAATATTTATTTTTGTCATCTTAAATCATCATTTTTAAAATTTTTTACAGAAACTGTCTCATGGATCCCCTAGTGGTATGTTGGCCTGTGCAAAAAGCAGAAATAGAAAAAAAGTCTTCAAGACAAAAAAAATCCCAATTTTGGAATTATAAAATCCAAATCACCATATTGGCCTAGAATATTTTTCTTAAGATAGCATGTAAGGAGAAAACCCTACTCCCTTCAGCAGTCATTACAAACAAACAAACAAAACCCCAAAAAAAGTAACACACCATTAATTTTACTATTAAAGAAAGACAGAAAAAAAGCCCCAACCCTGTTATTTTACCACACTGTCGTGGTCTAGAAAGAAAGATTTGGAAACAGCTATTTGACCCAAGGACAAATTTGGTCTGCCCAGAGAGATGGTGGAGGTCCCATCCCTGGAGTCATTCAAGGTCAGGCTTGATGGGGCTGTGAGCAGCCTGACCTAGGTAGACATGTCCCTGCTTGTGTAGGGAGTTTGGACAAGATGACCTCTAGAGGTCCCTTCCAGCCTGAAACATTCTATGATTCTATGAAAATAAGTGATTTAATGAGGTTCACTGCTACTTTATGGAAACTGAACTTTGGAAGCAAAACTTGTGTCATTTGGAAACCTTCTTAGTATTTAGGATTCCTTCTTAACATTTCCCTCGAGATTTCTAAATCTTTTGAAAAATACCATCTCCCACATACAATCCGATTTTAAAGCAAAGCATTATAAAGCATATGCTGTGTTTTAAAAGTTAAACAGATAGACAGTCCATTGGGACACTAGCAGTCATCATCTTCTGTATGCCTAGAACAGCTGCAGATACACTGTCAGTCACGGCTGACTAATAAATGTGCTGTAACTGGTCCTAATATGCTGCCTGGGGAAGAAACTGTGCACTAGCAAGAACCCCAGAAACCGAGAGCATCCTCCTTCCCTAGCATCACTGTAATTTCATAATAGCAGTGTGGTATTGACCCTTAACGAGATCAAGTCAAAAGAGATAAGCAAAAGAAAAGAAACTCTCACTTAAAACAGATGAATTCATTAAATAAAAGTGGAGCTTCACTTCCGTGTCTCCACAAGTTAATGCCATGTGAGCTTTAGAATCTGAAAGGTCATTATAAAGAAAAGGTTTGTAAGGGCAGTTAAGGGAATTAAGACCTTACATGCATTGTGGAGACTTCTTAGGGAAACAGTATTAGAAGCATAGAACAAATCTATACTACTCATAAAAGTCCTGAGAAAAGAAGCAAGCATGGTTAAAAGGCAGGGGCAAGGGGAGTTATTTGAAAGCAGTCTTCAAAAGAACTGGGATCATGTCCAAATGAAGAAAATAGAAGAAAAGTAATATCTGGAAAGTTAAAAAACTCCATAGAGCTGGGTGAAAGAAGAGCTTGAGGTACAACTAGCAAAATACATAAAAATTAATAAATCCATCTTCAAATACACCAGGAGCAAGAAGTCTGAGAGACTTCAAATCCCGCAGATTATCAGGGTATAAAAGGAGCCTTCAGGAAAAATAAAGTCACAGTAGAAAGCTGAATAAGACACTTTGTGGTGTGCTCACTGTGGAAGAACATGTAAAGTTTTTCCTAACAGGACACCCCACCCACCTTTTTTTTTTTTTTTTTAAATCAGGAAAGGATTTCAGAAGATGTGTTTCAACTTGAAGTTCCCCTTGGAGAAGTTACAGACAAAATAGACAGTAATGAGAGGCCAGGAGCAAACAATTTTCATCTAAGGTCTTAGAGATCTGATGGCAAAAGAGATGAACCAGAAAATATGATGTACAATCTCTCTCTCAAAACCTATGAGGTATCTGAGAAGTGGAAGCAAGTGCAGGAAGTTATTTAGCCACAAATGCTTAAAGGTTTGTAGAGTACTCAAAGGAGGTACTGTTACTGTAGTCTTCCATAGACACCTGTTTTTGATTATAGGACCAGATGAGAAGGACATTTGATTCAATTCCAGCACTGCTTCTCTTCTGTTCCTGGGTGTGGTGGGTTTACCTTGGCTGGGCGCCCGGTGCCCACCCCTAGTCCCTCTATCACTCCCCTCGCCCCCCACCAAAACCTCCGTCAGCAAGGCAAGCGGGGAGAGAGTAAGATGGAAAAGGAAAACCCGTGGGTTATAATAAGAAGCAGTTTAATAAACAGCAGAGAAAGCAAGGTCGCGCGCGCGAAGCAAAAGCAACAAAGCCGTTACTCTCTACTGCCCATCCGCAGGCGGTGTCGGGCCTGTCCCGGGAAGCAGGGCTCCAGAACGCGTACCGGTTGCTCGGAGGACAAATGTCTTCCCAGAATCCCCCCGTCCTCCTCCCTTTATAGTTGAGCTGACATCATATGGTATGGAATATCCTATTGGTCAGCTCGGGTCGGCTGTCTGGGTTGTATCCCCTCCCAAATCTTGCCCCCCCACACACACACCCCGTCATAACAAGGGTGTGTGTTATCAACACCTTCTGTCTTCCAGTACTGCAGCATGAAGGCTGTATGGGGAAAATCAGCTCAGACAGACCCACTACACTGGGTTATGCTGTGAATGATGGTTTAAGTATTACCAAAACTTGTGAAAACACCTAAATGGCATATTAAGCTGGTCATTATATTCACCACAACAGCAAATAAAAAGTACTTCAGCATCATACCTACTAACAACTGTAGTTCAAATATTGAGGTTTGTTAAGCAGTCTCATAGAATCATAGAACACCAGCTTGGAAGGGACCTGAAGGATCATCTCGTCCAACCTTTCTTGACCTTTTTGGTCTAGACAAGATGCCTCAGCACCCTGTCCAGCTGAATCTTAGAAGTGTCCAAAGTTTGGGAAACCATCACTTCACTGGGGAGATTATTCCAGCGGCTGACTGTTATTGTGAAAAATGTTAGTCTCCCTTCTCCCCTCCTCCTCCTCCTTTTTTTTCTTTTTCCACTCACAGAGATTTTAGTAGAAGTAAATAGAAGACGACTGTGTAGGAAAGATTTGGGAAAGTAAAGACCTTGAAATTCAGTTTGTTTCACAAAATGTTTCATATGCATGAATACCTAAGCAAAATATTCTCTGTGTGTTACCCTGTTGGTGGAAGGCATTATGCCAAAAGACAGTTTCAAATCTGCAAACTCAGATTGTTAATGTACCTTGAGAGTAATTCTGAGAATCAGCCTTAGTTACGTATTTATTTCAATACAATCTCAAGGATCTTCTTTCTTGGATGATAGTTGGGTCTATGTATCTAGGAGGTGACACAGAGGTTCCAGTCTAGATCCTTGGAGACATTCAAAAGCTGTCTGGACATGGTCCTGGGCAGCTGGTTCTAGGTGGCCCTATTCAAGCAGAGAGGTTGGATTAGGTGACCTGGAGAAGTCCTCTACAGACTCAGCCACCCCATAATTCTGTGACTTTTAGCCTTATAAAAGTCTTGCATTCTGATTCTGAACAGCTCAATGTCTTTTAAGAAAAGCTGAGGGCATATGAAGTGTAGCTGTATTTATTTTTCATTTTACACCACTATATGTGGTAGCAGCAGGAAATAAACACATCCAAGTATTTAATAAATTAGTGGTATCTGGATTTGCTTGTCTCAGCCAGTCTGTTGATTTCACCTGTGATGATGTTTTGTAAGTGGGTTTTCTGCTCCTAAGTTATCACTACTTACACTGCATTGAATACTCTCACATGCTTATAAGTCTATGCTGTAATGTTAGAACTCTCCTTTCTTCTCCTTTTACACTGCTACTGATAGAAATTAAACTCGGTATGAACCACAGGCGATAGACTCAGAGTAGGTATAATAATAGAAATTGCCTTTGAGAATGTTTTTAGTCTGGTTCATTCATGTATCAAACTTTCTGCTGCATAGAGATTCCAGTCAGAATTACATTGGTAATCGCATTAGAAATTGTAATGTGTCATGCTTCGTGATTACTCTTCATTTTCATCATTAGAAAGAAACAGATAATCATAATGAAGTTTTTATTCGATTAGAGTGTAGGGCAGTGTCAGAGCTACACAGAGAGAAAGGAAGGACAAGATCTCATTACAAGTCCCACTGTGGTTAGAATATGCCCCCAACCCCAGATTGTGAGTGGCTCAGTATTAATCTATCTTACCTGTATTGTGGATAAATTACAAGTGTTCCAGGCACTAGGAGCAGGGCAGGGTGTAGCACTTTGCACTAACCTCCCTCTCCAGGAATAATAAATAGCTTAAAGACAGAAAGTGACTTCATTCACTAAGTGAAGACTTTGGTTGTTAATGTGGTATAATAGGTTCAAATCTCCACTGTGGAAATGTAAAACAAGAAATTCAAAAGGAATGTTCTGATAAGATAAACCCTCAGAGTGAGGGCTTGGGGTAGAAAAAATGAGCCTCCTTACTGCAATGCACAGCTCTTTACTATTTAAGCCTCTTCTGAGCATTCTCTACTTCTCCGATTCCCTGATGAATGCAACAGTGAGAGCATCAGATGAAAGTCATTTCTCTGACAGAGACAGCTTGTATCTAAAAATATTTTGCTTCTTGAGTATGATTAAGTGACAGAATGAACAAAGGGATGACTTGAAAATTGTTTATCGATATTTCTCTAACAGAGACAGCTTGTATTTATAAATATTTAGCATCTTAGTTGCAATATAAGCATGAATGGAAAAAAGAGTTGGACACGCAGTATCTGGCAATAAACTAATTACCATTATAATCAATTACGTGACTTAAATACTCTGCATTTTCAATAGAACATTAGCTAAATAAGTTTAGAGAAGTGATTTTCTGAATTTGTTAACAGAAAACATTTAGTTTATTATTTTCATCTGGACAAATGTAACAGCAGCATTTTTTCTACTATGATTCCCTGAAATTATGAAATGCTTTGATCCCATTCAAAATCAAACATATGAACACTTAAATGAAAGAAATGCTCAGAAAGCTAACTGGGAATTTACAGGATTAATGCAAAATAAACTGGAGACAAGTTTTCTAGAAGGACTGTAGCTGTTTCTTACAATGGCAGAAATCTGCATGGTCCTTACAGCTATTTTAACCATTTGAACTTAGGCTGCCATCCCAATGGGGAGAACTGGTCATGCTCCCAGTCATGATGATTCCAGTATGAAGGTACTTACCCGACAAGAAAGCAGCAAAATCTAAAACAGAGTCTTCTAGAGGGCAGGTTCCATGAAGGTAAAGGGACTTGCTGTACA
Organism: Brachypteracias leptosomus; assembly: GCA_013401335.1. Taxonomy (NCBI): domain Eukaryota; kingdom Metazoa; phylum Chordata; class Aves; order Coraciiformes; family Brachypteraciidae; genus Brachypteracias; species Brachypteracias leptosomus. The sequence continues at coordinate 13,883 of VYZX01014991.1, forward strand.
CTTTGGAACTGCTGTGGGTCCACGCCTAGGAGACAACTGTTGTACACAACATACAATCAAACAGGTCAACAGATTCCTTAACACAAAACAGCTGCTCTCCTCAGAGAGAGATTTTTAATTATTTTTTTTTTTTAATTGAAAAAAGAGAAAGATAAATAAAAATAAGAGTTTCTGGTTATGTATGCAAACAGAAAATTTATGTTACCCCAGATATTTGGCAATCTTGGTTGATGTTCTGTGTCTCAGCTTACAAGCAGTGGTCTCTTCTAGTTTTAATTAAATCATACAATGATCAGAGCAGCAACAAATTCTACAAAGGCACCTAAAATGTTCATTTGTGCTCTGCCTGATGCATGGATGGAGAGCTGACACAAGTTGCTAAGTGAATTCATATGGCACAACTCATTGTAGACCCTTGAGCTAAGACCTAAATGTACTGCAAATACCAAGCAGGGCTTTTTGTCACTGGACCCAAGAATACAGCTTTCAAACCCACACTGTCTTCTCGACTTGATTATTTGGTTGCCTTTTACAGGGCTGAGGGTAGTTCACAGACACTATCAAGATCTTACTTGAATATCAAACCATTTGGGACACACTCTCATAAACCATGACTGAGACACTACAGGTATTGCCATAGCTAGCCCATCATCTCCATGGATTTCAGAATAATCTATGAAAGGCTCTGTGTGTAGTGATACACAGGACAACTTCAAATTAGAATTTCCAAAACCAGGTTATGTGCCCAAATACCCTCACAAGTTAGATGAAGAGAGTTAAGTGCCCATATTAAAATTCAGTTTCCTGATTGGATAAATTATAGCAGATGGGAATTTTATGCCTTGTCTGCACCTAGAGTACTTGCTGAAACTAAAGCAAAATTCTTGTGGGAGTGTGCAAAACAGAGTACAAAACCTCTTCCTAGAATAAAAACCTGCTTCTTTTCCTCTGAGCACAGATGGCTGCTCTTTTTCAGTGCAATTCAAAGAACCTCTTTTGTATTAAATCACACAGCTCCAACTGGACGGAAAGAAGAATCCATTGCCCTTGCACAGCCCGGAGCCAGGTATGCAAAGTACTCTTGGAAGTGAATGTTGGGCTGGAGGTGGGTAGTAGGGGGTGTGAATTAATACGGGAATCCTACAGAAGTTCTCAGGTGAATGAAATGCCTCTGCCTTTTCTCCTCTGAATTTCAGTGAAAGCTTCTTTTCAAAATGGAACAAAAAGAAAAGGAAACATAAGCATTGCTCAAAACATTTGTTAAAGTAGCAGAAAACTGGATTCAACTCTCACCTCTTTTTTCCATCACAGAACATATTATGCCTGAATGAACAGGGAAAAGACTAAATTGCAGAGAAAAGTTAGTTCCAAAACTCCTGTTGTGTTCTCTCAGACTGGGAGAGAGCTCTATTCTTTTAAAGCATCGACTATTTAAAGCACTGATTGTTTAGATACTAATTGATCCTAAAAGAGAGCAGATCATAGAATCACAGAATGCGAGGCTGGAAGGGACCTCAAGGATCATCCAGTACAACCTTTCAAGACAGAAAAATACAGTTTAAATGAGATGGCTCAGTACCCTGTCAAGCTGAGTCTTAAAACTGTCTAATGTAAGGGAATCCCGTATTAATTCA
>VYZX01014993.1:0-12196 GCA_013401335.1 Brachypteracias leptosomus
GCTTTATTTGTACTTTCCGAGCTCATCCTGTTTGCACAGATGCGGCGGGAAGGGGAGATCTGCGCGGACGTGGCTGCAGGACTCGGGCTGGGGTTGCACCAGCTGGTCTCCAGCTCAGCTGGTTTGTGTTGGTGCCTCGGACCTTCATGTGGTCGCATCGAAAATGCGATTGGGGTTGTAGGGTTGGAGCTTCCATGTCCCCTCTCACACCTGCACCCTTGCACCGTGTCACTGAGTCATTTTTTAAAGGTTTGGGGTTTTTTTTCTAGGCAGATATGAGTAATTTAGTGGTTGCAATAATACCTTCAAATCGTAGAATCTTTCTGGTTGGAAGAGACACTTAAGACCATCAAGTCAAACCATTCCCCCATTCCTGCCAGGGGACCACTAACCCATGTCCCTCAGCACCACATCTCCACGGCTTGGAAGTCCCTCCAGGGATGGGGACTCCACCACTGCCCTGCCCAGCCTGGCACAGCCCTTCACAACCCTTTTGGAGAAGAAATTGTTACTAAAGTTGAATCTAAACCTCCCCTGGAGCAACTTGAGGCTGTTTCTTGTCCTATCATTTGTTCCTTGGGAGAAGAGCCCGACCCCCCCTGGCTCCAACCTCCTGTCAGGGAGTTGTGCAGAGCCAGAAGGTCTCCCCTGAGCCTCCTTTGCTCCAGGCTCAACCCCCCCAGCTCCCTCAGCTGCTCCTCACCACACTCCTGCTCTAGACCCTTCCCCAGCTTTGTTGCCCTTCTCTGGATGAGCTCCAGCCCCTCAAGGTCCTTCTTGGGAGTGAGGGGCCCCAGAATGAACCCAATATTTGAGATGCGGCCTCACCAGTGCTGAGTACAGGGGGTCAATCCCTTCCCCAGCCCTGCTGCCCACACCAGGAGAGCAGAGCCCTCCCTGCAGTGCCCTGGCAGTGAGAGCACAGCCTGGCACGGGCTAAACCTGGCACCAGTTAAACCAGAAGGGATAAAAATCTCCTGTTACCCACCTGAGGAGTGACTGGGGCTCTGCACAGCCAAGGCCAGCACCCAGCTCCACCTGCCCTGGCTCCCATGGGTGGGGCTTTGGTGCTAATTACAGCCAGACTTAGGATTTTAACAGCATGTCCAAGAGCCAAGGAAAAAGGTGTCTCAAGGGAGCCCTTGGGCTTGGTGCCACAAGGACAACCCCAAAGTTGTCTTGGCAGGGCCCAAGAGAGGAACCATGACATCAGAAAGGTTGTTTTTCCAGCATTGTTGGCTGGTGGGGGTGGGAGGTGACTCCCACATTCTTTTCTTCTCCCATTTCTGAACAACAAACCTACTCTGATGTGCAGTTGTGACCTTTGAGGCACAGCACCTCTCCTGCTGCTCTGGGGATGGTGCAGCTAAAGCATTACCCATCCCACAGGCTCACCCCCAAAGCCATGGTGACCCCTGAGCCTTGATGAAGGTGGTAGAGAGATGGGTGTTGGTCTCTTCTCCCAAGTAACTAGTGATAGGATAAGAGGAAATGGCCTCAAGTTGCACCAGGGGAGGTTTAGATGGGACATTAGGAAGAAGTTCTTCACTGGTGAACAGGCTGCCCAGGGAGGTGGTGGAGTCACCATCCCTGGAGGGGTTCAACAAACATGCAGGACATGGTTTAGTGGTCATGGTAGTGCTGGGTTGATGGTTGGACTTGGTGATCTTAGAGGTCTTTTCCAACCTTAATGGTTCAATGATTCTGTGCAACAGAAAACTTGGGGCACCTACAGGAAGCTCTTGCGGTCGCAGCCTTGCAGCTGAACTCGTGTTTTGTTCCATTTTCCCTGGGGTTAGATTAAAGCACTAAAAATGTGTGTGTGTGGGGTAAGAAGTGAAGTGGTGGCACTTCACAGCACACACTTCTGCAAAGCATGGCCCAGAATAGCAAGTAACACCTACCAAAAACCCCCACTTTTGAGCAAACGGAATAAAAACTCTGTTCTCCTTTTCAGTCACGGGGGTTTTACTTGCTCAGGAACTTGCAGATCAAGAATCTCTCTCCTATGACATGTTGGGTGCTCAGAAGAGCAACATGGATGCATGTAGAATGTCTGTGACCCCTCTTTAATCCTAACAGCACCTTTAAGGAGCACCTGAGGGAACTGGGGTTGTTCAGTTTGGAGGAGAGGAGGCTGAGAGGAGACCTCATTGCTCTCTACAGCTGCCTCAAAGGAGGTTGTGGTGAGGCTGGGGTTGGGCTCTTCTAAGTAACTAACAGGACAAGAGGTGATGGCCTCAAGTTGCACCAGGGGAGGTTTAGATTGGACATTAGGAAGAAGTTCTTTACTGAGAGAGTGGACCAGGCTGCCCAGGGAGGTGCTGGAGGTGTTCAAAAAGTAGATGTGGGGCTTTGAGACATGGTCTAGGGGTCAGGGAGGTGTTGGGATGAAGGTTGGACTTGATGATCTCAGAGGTCCTTTCCAACCTGCATGATTAAACTAAAATTAAACAACCAGGATGAACAAGGAGTGCTTTGCTGTGTGTTTCAATGAAACATGATCAATTGTTTAAAAATTTCTGGAGGAGAGCTCTGAGGTGGCTGGAGAAGCCTCCGAGGTGTGGCCTGCAGGAGGGGAAGGCAGGAATTCAGCCTCTCCCTGCTCTTCTCCCCAGGGGTCCCTCAGCTCCATGCTGGGGCAGTGTCAGAGGCCATATTTTGGTCTGGCCAAGTTCAGCTATTCTTAGGCAAGCTCGTGAGTCATGAAGTTCTTTCAGCATGTTTATTTGTCAAGCCACAGGCACTTCAATTGACTTCTGAAGCCAGCCAGAGGGTTTCTTCCTGCCACAGAAATTACTAGGTGAAATTCCACAGCAAGAGGTCAGCCTGAATCACTCCCAGTCACATCCCACCCAAGGGCTGCCACTGGTTTGGCTTTAAACTGGTCTCATTTTCTAAGGTCAGTGTAAGAGGGGGGAAAAGAGCAACAAGAAAAATGTGGCTCCTCACAGCCTTTCACCACCTGATTTAGCTTATGGGGTTTTTTTAAGATAGAGACCCAAGAGATAGAGACCTCCCTCTGAGGTGGTTTGGATGCTGAAGGAAGCTGAGGTGGGATGGATTCCTCCTGGAGATGCTGCTCTGCAGTGGGGTTGCTCCCTGCAGCTCTCCAGGCAGGAGTGGGGTGAGGCTGGGAGGGAGACAAAGTGTTCAGAGCCTGTGACAGGGCCAGGGGCTGATGGGATCGAGTCCTTTTGGCAACGTGGCACAAAATCACTATTGTTCTATATGATGTTACACTTGTGCCAACATCCATTTTTGTAGCTTCTCCACAAACTGCTCCCCCTTTGCTCTGCTCACAGGAGCTGCCTTGTATGGCCTGGGAATGCTAAAATCCTGCCCCATCCACCCACCCGTGGCTATGACCTTCCATGGCCATGAAGGGGGCAAAAAGCTTCTGCAAGTATTGGGGTGCTATAGGAATGCAAACGTAGAATCATGGAATGGTTTGGGTTGGAAGGACCTTCCAAGGTCATCCAGTCCAACCCCCCTGCAGTCAGCAGGGATGTCTCTAACTAGATCAGGTTGCTCAGAGCCCCATCAAGCCTGGCCTTGAATATCTCCAGGGATGGGGCTTCCACCACCTCTCTGGGAACCTGTTCCAGGGATCAACCACCCTCATAGTAAAGAACTTAATGACCCAATGAAGTAGCTTCTTTTTCTTATGACACATGGACCATGTGCAATGTTCACATCACACCACGTGAGCTCTCCTGTCAAATCCATTTGCTACAGTTGTGCTGCCTGAAAGAAATCACCCTGTCTTTGCAAGCAGAAACAAGAACTGCCACTGCCCATGGCCCCCAGCACCACATCTCCACAGCCTGGAAACCCCTCCAGGGATGGGGACTCCACCACTGCCCTGCCCAGCCTGGCACAGCCACAACAACCCTTTTGGAGAAGAAATTATTCCTCATGGCCAACCTCAACCTCCCCTGGTGCAACTTGAGGCCATTTCCTCTCGTCCTATCCCTTTGTAACAATTATAATTTTTCCATAAATCTACTTTCATTGCTCTGTTTTCTGTTCCTGTTTTCCAGCAGTCTCCAAGTCCTGCTTCTCCATTAGGGTGTGATTACATTCCATCTGTTTCCACAAAAACAAGAAGGCAGAAGAAATATCTTGCCCAGCCCATGGATTTAGCTGGTCCTTATGTGTCTCTTAAAGAGCAGCTGTTTTCTTGCCACACTGAAAGCAACCCAAAGTCACATGAGCACCCTGACTCAATGTCTGGGGCACTGGCTCTTACCACGTGCCAGGGACAGGGAATATTTTGATTTTAGACTGAAGGGTGATGAGCTGCAGCTCTAAGTGAAGGACATGGTGGGTGCTCTGATGGGGCTGGGCACCGTGGCACAGACCAGACCCACTCTGCCAGCACGTCCTCAGCATGTGGGTGGCAGCAGCTGAGGGTGGCAGCTACCCAAGGAGCAGTTATGATTGTGCTCATGACCCTGGGCTGTGATGATGCTCTTTGTAGGACACACACACACACACCAGGGAGAGGTTCAGCTGTTCTCTGCCTTAGCTTTGGTTCTCTGGAATTTTGAGTCATATGGGACCTGTCACTCTGGCCCAAGTGATGCTCTGACTAATTCCCACTGACCCACCACGCTGGGAGATTTTGTGCTTTCATCAGAGATGATTTCTCTCTAATACTTCTGAGGAGCTGCACCTAGAGAAGAACATCTCCCCAGACTCCTGTGGTTCCATCCTCCAGGATGAAGGGTGAAAGGTGCCCCCTGTTTCACAGGGATAAAAACATTATTGGCTACAAAACTGCCAACCCTCTTGAAAAATCAAGTAAGGGCATTTCATTGTGTCTTCTTGGAGCTGGGAACTCAGCAGACCAGCTGCAGCCTGCATGAGATGTTGATTTTCTTTGACACCACCCTCCTGTCACCCACTTACAGCCCCTTCTTGTGCTAGGGGATGGGGCAGGAAGGAGGCACTGATGTGTTCCTACACAACTTAACACAGAAACACTGACATAAAGCTTCACTTTTACTGGAGTGATTCCTTCACTTGGCTCACACCATGATGCCTTTGACAGTAACACAGCTCTATCTTTAATTTGAATATATATTAAGTCTCTGGGATGGACAAAGGACCTGACAAGCATCACTGAATCCCACTCTTCAGCTGAGAGTTTCCAGCAGGGAGTTTGGGAGACAAGAGCTGGCACAAAGTGCTTGACCACAGCCACCTGCAGGCAGCAGGACGAGGGGCTGGAGAGGCCACATTTCCCCTTGCAGGTTCTCTGGCTCCTTGCTGACTGCAACAGCAGCTGCTGGAGGCTGCTCTGTCCTGCCCTGCAGGGACAAAAAAGGCTCTGCAGTTCCCTTCTTGATGTGGCTACACTGGGGTCACAGGCCCTTGCTATGTAATCCCTTCAAAACCTGGCAGAAATGGGAGAACCAACTGCTTGTAGTTCAATTTTCTTTAAAAAAACCCCAACCCTCACCTGAATCTTGACTCTTTATAGTGGTGGTCTCCTGTTTCTGGGTGTGGATGTGTCCCCTCCAGGTTTCAGAGGAATTATTAAAGCTGCTCTAGGTCCACCTGTCGATGGAGATGCTGCCAGCAGATGGTGCAAGAATGTGCAGGTTGGCTCCTCCTGGCTCTGCTTCCAGGAGTTACAGCTCTGTGAGAGAAGAGAGGTGGGGAGAGATTTCATTTTTATTTTATTTCAAGCACTCTCATTTGAATCCCAGCCCATAATGCACACCTGCACTGCCCCTGTGACCAGCAAAGCTCTAGATCTGTATCTTATATTAAATCTTATATTAAAGGGAGAAGCAGGCTGGGAGTTGTCAAAGAAAATATGCACAGACAGGCAAAAAGTTGGGGAGAACACCCTGAAATGGGATGATCCAGGCTGGACATTGGGTGCCCACCAAAGCTGTTCTATCACTCTCCTCCTCACCCTCCTTACCCATCTCTCCTCCTTATCACTCTATCACTCCCCCTCCTCAACTGGACAGAGGAGATAAAATATAAGGAAAGGCTTGAGGGTTGAGATAAGGGCAGAGAGAGATCACCCAGCAATGACCATCAGCAGCAAAATTGGGTTTTTTTGCAGTAGAGAACTTAGCTTGCAAAGAGATTTGAGGAGAAACCTTCTGTTGCAGAAGCATCTTTCAGATTTCCATGAGTTATGAACTAATCTGCTCTAAGTCTGCTTTATAGGTGCAATTATTGTTACTTTCTGAGGTGTAATAGATGCATGGGCAGCTGTAGGAAGTTCATAGATCACATCCAACTGTGTTATCTTCTAAGTGAAGAGAGATAAAGGAGAGCTGGAGTGCTGCCAGGGGTATCAGGAGCTCTACATCTGGATCTCCAAACCCATCAGCTCCCCTGCATGGAGGAGCACAACATGGTTGTGCATCAACAAGCTCATGGTGTGTGGCTCAGGCCTCCAAGCTGATGTCTGAAATGATAAGGAGCTCATCACAGGCTTCACCATGGAGTTCTAATTTATTATTTCCTGCTTTCCCTAAAGCTTGTGTCTTTAAAGATGCTTAATCTGAAGCTTTTTAGATAAAAACTGGCCACACAGGTCAAGCTTTTGGGGTGGGTTTCACATAACAGAGCCTGGAGCTGTTCTTCTGGGTTGCTCTGGGACCACATTAGCAAGATCCAGTGAAGATCCCACCAATAGAAGCTCCTCACCTCCTTGGGCTGACAGCAAATTGCACAAACTCATCAACTCAAGCTGCAAGAACCTAGGCAAAGCCCTTGGAGAGGTACTTCTCTCCAAGGGACTGTCAAATAAAGGGTTATGAGATGATTTGAGATCCTCTGAAAGCAGATGAGGCTCATCCAGTAGCAATAGTTTAGGGTTTGTGACAGTCCCAGGCTGTTTGCTGTGGGAAGAGTCAGATTTCCCTTCCAGGGGAGTAAAAAGGGTGGGACAATTCCTGTGTTTCTAGTTGTGAAAGGGGGCAGAGCTTGTGGATCACCAAAGAATATGAGCCCTAAATATTTATTTCTATTCCTTCTACCCAAAAAGTCAGTCCTGTCTTGACATTTTATAGTCAGTATTGGCATTTTATATAGTCAGTACTGCATTTTATAGTCAGTATTGGCATTTTTGTGAATGGTTTCTTACCTTTCCTGCCATAGGGTGTTTGACCAAGAATCATCTTCCTGAGGAACCAAGTAGGTTCTGCTGATGTGACCAGTGGAGAGCCCAGTGCAGGCTGCAAACCCTCCTGTGTGGAGGTCCCCAGGAGAGCTGAGCCTGCTGAAAACACACAGTCATAGAATTACAGAATTGTCAGGGTTGGAAGGGACCTTAAAGATCATCCAGTGCCAACCCCCCTGCCATGGCCGGGACACCTCCCACTAGATCAGTTGCTCACAGCCCCATCCCCCCTGGCCTTAAAATGTCCAGGGATGGGGCTTCCACCACCTCTCTGGGTGTCTCCCCACCCTCATGGGGAAGAACTTCTTCCTAATGTCTCATCTGAATCTCCCCACCTCTAGTTTTGAGCCATTCCCCCAGTCCTAAAAACCAAACATCCTAAAAAGTCCCTCCCCAGCTTTCTTGTAGCCCCCTTCAGATACTGGAAGGCCACCAGAAGGTCTCCTCAGAGCCTTCTCTTCTCCAGACTGAACAACCCCAACTCTCTCAGCCTGTCTCTGTAGGACCAACCCTCTGATCATCACAATGTTCACCAAACCCACAGAATTGTTCTGACAATACAGGAACCCTGACAGATTTGTAGGTCTATGGCTGCAGGGTTTGGAAGCTGCTGTGATTTAGGTGGTTCACCAACAGCTAAAGGTTGTGGAGGTTTCTTCCTGCAGGGGATGAAGCTCTGTACTGGAGACTTCCAGAAATCCCACCTCTGCTCTTTCCAGGCATTTCCAACTATTATTTTTGGCTATGTCTGAGGAGATTTCTGGTTTCCCAGAGCACTATTTTTATAACATGTGGCTGTGAAGTCTATAGCATTAGACATAATTCCATCTTGCAGGCTGGAGTGTCTAAGGGCTGTCCATACACAATTATTGCCTCCTGCACCTGCTCCTGCTTTGGCCTGTGTTTGAAACACTCCTTTACTGTAAGAAGCTGAAGCTTTGGAGGTTTCCAGACAACAGTTCCTTTATGGAGTGTGCTAAGCTGCCATAAATCTTTAATTAGGTGTTGCTCTATTTTGGGGGAGATATAGAAAAGTTCTTTACATTTAACCAGAACATTTTCCTGCTGGAAAAAAAACCCCTCCCTGCATTAACTAGTGTCAGGGAGTCATATTTTAAGAGGGTGCTTAAGAATCTGAGAGGGTGAAAGGCTGGTAAAGAGGAGATTTCACTAAGCTGAGGGGTCTACAGGTTCTGTAGGTGGGAAGAGAGGCTGTCAGATGGTGGGTTGAGAGCTGGAGTTATGAGGGTGCTTTTTGGGCAGCAAGGCTGGTGGGTGCTGCTGCTTCCCAAGGTGGGGACCTTCTGCTTCCCCTGTAAATGCCAAGAATGTCTCCCAACCTCTCCTGGAGTTCTGACACTTCAAAGGTAGTTCAACTCTTCACAGAATCATAGAATGGGTTGGGTTGGAAGGGACCTCCAAAGGTCATCTAGTCCACCCCCCCTACAATCAGCAGGGACATCTCTACCTAGGGCAGGTTGCTCAGAGCCCCATCAAGCCTGACCTTGAATGTCTCCAGGGATGGGGCCTCCACCACCTCTCTGGGCAACCTGTTCCAGTGATCCACCACCCTCATACTAAAGAATATCTTCTAATATCTAAGCTAAATCTCTCCTCTTCCAGTTGAACTCATTACCCTTCATCCTATCACTACAAGCCCTTGTAAACAACCCCTCCCCAGCTTTCTTGTAGCCCCCTTCAGATCCTGGAAGGTCTCCTTGGAGCACCCTAGTGGGAGGTGTCCCTGCCCATGGCAGGGGGGCTGGAACTAGATGATCTTTAAGGTCTCTTCCAACCCAAACCATCCTATGATTCTATGACAGGAGCATGTAGAAAAAAGCCCCATGCTGTGGAAAAAAGGGGCAGATAAAGTTCCAAACATGTGCTGACCAAATATTCTGTGGTACTTCACTGTCTTGTACTTACTGGGTCTACTGGTTGTGTGGTAGATGCATTTGTTGATCACAACCACCATTACACCTATTAAACCTGAGCTGACTACTTAATTAGCCAAATAAACTGTAATACAAGGAGCAAAGACCAGTAATGAAAAGCTGTGAACCCTGTGAACATCTCCCTTCCCTCTTCCACTCCATGGCTGCCCCTGCAAATTAAACCAGGAGCCTGAAGGTGTTCACCAGCCTCACCTGAAACCCAAAACTAGGCCTTCCAAAGTCAGGCATAAGTAAGCCCAGACTTTATGTAACACTCAGCTGTGTCCCAGGTTGTAAAATCCTTGGGTGGAAATAGCCTTTTGTCCTGGTTGTTAAAGCAGATTGCAAACCTTGCCCTTGGCAGGGTAGATTTTAATTGAAATAAGTAATAACCAGCCTTAGTCATGTCATTCAACTCCAGATCTGTCAGGACAAGCTGTCATGTCACACACAAGCCTACCTGGAGCAACTGGACTCCTGCCTCTGGGGTTCATTCTGGTCCAATTTTGATTCAAGGTCCAAACACTTAAGAGATTTCATCCTGTCTCCACCCTGGCCTTGCTTGCCCAGCACCTTCCAGCTCCCAGTGGGGTGACTCCTCAGCTGGCTGCTCAAACCAGTAACATAAAGCAGATTTAATGAAACACATTATGAAGCACCCAAGCAGCTCCATGGCTTCTGAGCACCACCCACGTGGATAAGGCTTCCTTACATGAGCCTGTTGTCTCACACAAAAGGACCTCTGTAGTCCTGGAGTGTCTATTAACTGCAGGGAGTTCACAGCAACGTTGGCTAAGTGGAGCTAAATGCCAAACTGCAGAGCCCAGCTCAGGAAATCCAGCAGCTTTCAAGTGGAGCTCAGTGTCTGGCCAACTTCAGAGCTCTGTAAAGCCCCACCAGGCAAATAAATAAATCTTTAGGTCAACATATACCTTGAGAATCTGCAGTGTGGCTCCTCGGGTGCTGGGGCTGCCTGTGTGTAGGCATAGGAGGGGATTTCACCCTGAAAAGAAAGCAAAATATCTGTAGTCAGCATTGTAGGAGCAGAATAATTCCTGCTATAATTCAGACACATATTCAGGGATATTGATCTGCAGGAATAAATTGTTCATGTAGCAATGTAAAAAACATCCAGAAAGACTGCAAAGGGCTTTTGGAAATGAAATTGCTTTAAAAATGCCATTCAGAGCCAGGCTGCTGATTTTGTTCTAGCACTAACATGTTTTACTCAGCAGGTTGCAAAGTTATACATTGTGCTGTACAGGAAATAAGAACAAAAAAAAGTGTAGGAGTCATGAGGGAAGTAAAATACCCACAGATGTGGGGCTACAAGAAAGCTGGGGAGGGACTTTTGACAAGGGCTTGTAGTGATAGGATGAGGGGTGATGGGTTCAAACTGGAAAAGGGGAGATTTAGATTAGAAATTAGGAAGAAAATCTTCACTCGGAGGGTGGTGAGACACTGAAGTTGTGGATGCTCCACCCCTGGAGGTGTTCAAGGCCAGGTTGGAGCAATCAGTGGTGGGAGATGTCCCTGCCCATGGCAGGGGGTTGGAACCCTCTTTGAGGTCCCTTCCAACCCAACCCATCTGTGTGGATCAGACACTACCAGTGCTAACAGCTCTTGTAAAATGTGTGGACCAGTGGCAACCACGTGTGATTTTGTGTCTGCTTTAGCTCAGAGTGTGCAAATCTGGGGGGTAACTCCTCCAAGGGGAGCACCCAAGATGCTAAAGGAGAGGTCTGGGCATGGCTTGAAGTCAGTCAGGAAATTAATCCTGTAAAATACCTGAGTAACTTAGAAAACTTTTAGTTTTCCAGTAGAGCCACAGATGTAATTGCAATAAACGACTTTGTTTTAGCTTAACAGGCTCTTCTTTAATAGAATTGCTAATACCAGTGCTTAAAAAGTGTGCCTGCCACATGATTTCCTTAGTTCTCAAGATAAAAGATGAATCTTTAAGAGATTTCTGACCTTTTAGGGCGATATGAGATTATATCTCATCACAGGACATAGACATAAAGTAGTTGAATTCATGCTTCATAAGAAATATTTCTTACAGCAACTCCTCCATCATGTTTCTCCCATCACACACTTGCCCAAGTCCTGCCAGAGGAGAGCTGTGAAAAACACAAGGCCTTATATGGAGTAAATAAAGAGCAATTTTCAGAGCCAGATGAGTTTGGGAAATATGGAAACCATCGTGTATGTAAAGACAAGGCTTCATAATTCATAGCAAGTGAAGCCAGGAGGAATTATTGAGGTCTTTCATCATAAAGAGAACAATTGTGTGTCCCACAGATGTTCACTTGGTTGCAAGGCTGACATTAGATTTAAAATATTTCACTCCTTTTATTAAAAAAAAAATAAAAGCACATTTCTCTTCAGGGTAAGCACAGAGAGCAGCTACAGACGGGGTCACAGGGGCCTGAAATGGACTTGACACATTCCCAGAGGTAACGAAATGTATTTAACAAGCTCTCATTAGTTTGACTGTCAAAGTTTAAAACAAAACCATTTTTAGCCTGGTGAAAAAAAAAAGCCTTTGCATAGAAAGGGGCCTTTATAAACAGTGTGATCAATGTGTAGCCACCACATAGATGTGAGAGATAATAAACATATTTACTCCCGACTATCATCAGTCTGAGTCACTCAAACATTGTTTACTCATGAAGGTTTCCGCTGGAGCTCCAGGGCAGCCCCACCAGCAAACCCTCTCTGAGTCTGAAGAGCAGAAAGGAGTAATCTCGACTGTTTTCCCACATACCATCTCCTGTGAGCGTTCTGATCCCCGTAGCAGGACTCTGTGGAGTCTTAACAGCCTCACTGAAAGCTGTGATTTATTGCATTCTCCACGGCTCTGCTGGGAAAGCCTTTTAGCTCGGATCTCAGAGGAGCTACGAGTGTAATCCTCGGGCTAGGACTGAAAAAAAAAGAGCAGAAAGCTCGTGATACAGTTATTTTATTTATGTAGAGAACGAGGCTTAATCTCGACACCCCAAGCACACTTTGATCAGGGTGGACGGGCCGGGAGGGCCCAGAGGCTCCGGGGAAGCCCCGAGGGCCGCCATGACCGGCGTTCCCCCTTTCCTCTCCACTCTAGGACGAG
>VYZX01014993.1:23185-39102 GCA_013401335.1 Brachypteracias leptosomus
TCTATTATTTTAAATTTATATATATATCTATTATTTTAAATTTTTATATATATCTATTATTTTAAATTTATATATATATATATTTCCCTTACTAGGAGGGAAGATTGAAGATTGTAGACATCTAAAAATGTCTTTATTGAACAGGGGTGCTTGGGGGAGATGCTCCTGATACTCAAGTTGGACTAGATGACCTTCTAAGTTGACAAGTGGGCCAACTTCTCACCTTCATGTCTTTGTAAGAGAAGGAAAAGTAATAGATTATTGTGAGCTGTTGTGGCAAGAGGGCTTAACTCTTCTCTTTCTCCTGCAGGTTTGATTGCTATGGTGGCCTGTCCAAGATAAACACTCCCCTGCTGACCCCCCTCAAGCTGTCCCTGGAAGAGTGGAGCACGCGGCCGACCAACGACACGTACGGGCTCTTTGCGGTGGTCATGCACAGCGGCATCACCATCAGCAGTGGACACTACACAGCTTCTGTCAAGATCACAGATCTCCACAGCCTCCAGCTGGACACGGGCAACTTCATCCCTGACCAGCCCTACGAGGTGCTCAAACCAGAGCCCCTCAACGAGGAGGAGGCCAGAGCCGTGGCCGAAGACTACGATGATGGGGAGGTCTCTTTCCGCGTCAACGGCAACGCGCAGCCGGGCAAGGTGCTGGCCAAGAAGAACATGGAAGCTGTGGGACTGCTGGGGGGGCAGAAGAGCAAGCCTGACTGTGAGCTCTACACCAAACCAGCCAACCCTGAGAAGTTCCTTAATGTGGTCACTGAAACCAGAACCCCTGAGTCTAGCAGTAGTAATGGGAGCGTGGAGAGCAGCGCGGAGCACGGCCAGCAGAATGGAGCTGCTGCCAGTGGACTGGAGAACAAGGCTCTGTATGTCCTGCAGAGCCTCAAAGAGTATGAGGGCAAGTGGCTGCTCTTTGATGATTCTGAAGTGAAGGTTACAGAAGAAAAGGACTTTCTCAATTCTCTTTCTCCGACGTCGTCATCCACGTCGACTCCTTACCTACTGTTTTATAAGAAGATTGGAGAGTGATGCTGTATTTTGACTGTAAATATTAGGGATCTGCAGACACCTCTTGCTCTGATTTGCATCAAAACTACCTGAAGAAACAGCTATTTGGGTTTTTTTTCTTTTTGAAGCTACTGGATCATCACATTTCTGGTCTTTGTTCGGTGTTAAGTGGCTCGACTTGAATTAACAAACCCCAAGACATAGCCCTGAACTCACCTAATACCTTTGATGCTGGAGAGTAGTGATATTACCTTTTAGAAATACCCATTTGTATAGCTCCTAAAGGATGCCTACAGTACATGGTAGTGGTTTTAACACAACTCTAGGGCTCAGACATGCCTATTGTATTATTAGCTGCTTTTTTTTTTTCTAAATAAAGGTTATTTGTATTCATATCCTGGAGTAAATGTATATTAACTAGCAGAGTTCATCAGAAGTTGTGTATTTTTGTAACTTGGGAGGTCACACTTCATATTTAGTCTTTGGGTGGTTTCTTCTCCTTGTTCCATTTTGCTCAAAGCACAAGAAAAGGGTCTTTGTAACCTTGTTTGAGTGTGGGGGGAGGAGCAGAACTTCAGAGAAATGCTTGAATGCTCTAATTTGCCTCTTGTTGCATAGGTGTTAAATGGGCAACCTGTAAATAGGTGTGATGACTACTCCAGAACAGGGGGAGTGTGTAGTGAGTGTAATTAAAAGAATTTTGTACTTTTAAAGAGTAAAACCCCTCTAATCTGCATATCTGTTTGGGTGGAGTTGGAGTTTAGTGGTGACCTTCTTCTAACAGTTCACTGGAGAGGTGGGAAAACAGAAGCATTTGGCTTTGATGCTTTGTTAAGAAATGTATATATGAAATAAAAAAAATTCTATCATATGCATCTGAGATGACCAGAGCAGAGTTTTGTGTTTGGAGAGGGAGAAGTGGAGGTGGTTTGGTTACAAAAGAAGGTTGGGAAACTCCACCTGAGAGAAATGGGAGATTTAAAGTGCTTAAAAAAATCACATTATCTGTTTTTTAACTGATTTTTCTACAGTGTATCCTAATCTGAAGGCACTTGGTGACTACAGGTAAGGTTCAGCAGCAAGCAGAAAGACAAATATCATTGTTAACAAGTGAAATATTTGGCACTAGAGCTTAAAATCCTAAATAATCTATTAGATCCTAAAATGTGAAGATGAACCCTCTAACTGCTGACAATTAAAATCTTTAAAACAGGACAAAAATAGGATGAATGTTCCCTTCTGCTAACATAGGATGGATGGAATGACCCAAAGTGCTGCTGCAGAGAGCAATAAGGGAAGAGAAGATGTGATGTCTTCTGGATATATTTAAACTTCTCCATCCTCAAATGAACATATTTACAGGAAAAACTACCTAGTTTGTTCTATAATACTTGTTTTTTTAATAATCTTTTACTATAATGTAATATAAACATGGAGGTAACTCAGGAAAAAATATCTTTAGGGTATTTTCCATGTTATGGTGGGTTATGTACAGACCTGTAGCCTAGATGATGATGAATTACTAAAATATATTTCACTTTAGGAAGCTTGTAGTCAATGGAAAACTGTAAGAAAAGCTGGGCTAAATTTAGAGTTGCTTATATGAAAATCTGTCTGTAGTAATTATCTTCTACAGAGGAGAAAAATCTGGATTTACAAATACACCAAGACCTTTCCCTTGTCACCATAATAAATAATTTCATAGTCTAAACCAAGAAATAGCTACATTAAAACCAAAATAATAATAATAATAACCATCATCTTACCTTGCAAGGGTAGCCAAAAGACATTAGAATGCTATTTTTTTACTGTAGGGGCTTTGCTGAATTTCAGCCTGCAAATCAAAGTTGATTTTTCCACATGTGACCCAAGATTTATCTTTTTTTTTTTCAGTCAACTGCAGGAACAGGAAATGTCCCAAGGAACCAAAATATTCTATTCAAAATACTGGCTGGGGTGAAGGGGAAGGAAGCCCCAGGTGTCTTCTATCATTCCATACAGCTTAGGAGAAACATTCTGAACAGAAAACAGCATCAGCTGGAAGATGTTGGGTGAAAAAATAATAATCCTGGCATTTATAAATTGGATGGGGTGGGATTTTACCCCAGTAAAGCACTTCTGGACTAGTTACACCAGTAAAATCAAAGGATATTTAGACAAGAATTGGATTAAAACATATTTTTCTAGCTGAAGAAACAGTATGAGGATGATGTTAAATTAAAGATTTAATTTTTTCATGGTTTTAGGGATTTATTTCCCCATTTTAAGGATTTTGCAAGGTTCTCCCTATTAATTTCTTGCAAATCTCTGCCCTTCTTCCTGAATATTTCCCTGGCATGGTGAGAACCCAGCACTTAGGCTACCAAAAACCAGCACCATGAAGCTGGTGGAACAAAACCATGGGAGGAGGAGTGAAAATCTGCAATATTTACAGCCCATGGTGCCTTTCCAGCCCTGCTCCCTCAGAGCACAATCATCCTGCTGCCATGAAATAAATACAACATGAAATAAATACAACATGAAATAAATATTGAGGATAAATATTGAGGATTAAAAAATCTTCTTAAACCATCCCTGGTGGATGCAGAAAGGTGCTCAAGCAGCACAGGGGAACCCCAAAGAAACATCCCCCCCCCTCCCCAGCACCTTCTAACATACAGGGATGGGTATGTTAGAATTGAAGGGAAAAGATATTTAGGTTTCCACTTCCAAATTGGAAGTGATGACATATAAAAAAAAGCTCAAACCCCATCTTTTTACTTTGATTTTTTTTAAATATTAAAAAGTATGTTTAGTAAATTTGGGTTTTTTATATGTGTGTGTGTCTATGTGTGCATATTAAGGTATTTATAGGTATATAAATATATATATATATAGTGTTTAATCACAACCACCTCTTCCAAAGCACCTTGATCAACACAGAGAGGAAAAATCTAAAGGACTAGATTGAGGACTCAGCTCCAATTCTGTTTCCTCAAAAATCCTGTGTCAGCCACCAAAATACCTCCTGCAAAACACATTTTTCCTTACATAACTCAAACCACCACGAATGCTTCCTAGGTAAGCTTTTAACTTCAACCAAAATATCATTTTATGTCCTTTTTCCCCCATAAAATCAGATTTTCAATTAAAAAAGGGACACAAAAAGCAGTTTAGTTGCATGTATCCCACCTTGGAAGCTACAAGGAGGTAGCTGGAATTCTTTTTTCCTTGCAGCAATTGGTATTTAGAGGTACAAAGGCAAAAAATAAAGGGAAAATAAAAATATCACCACTTAAGTGTTAGTGTCAGACTTACCTTTCTCTGAACCTTTTTCCCCCAAGGCTGCTGAGCTCTGAAGTGCAACGCACAGGGAGTTAAAGTGTAAACATTCACATATTTAATAGTACCATCAAAATAACCATCATCAATCAGCACTACATTAAAAACTTCCAAAAAAAATGCATTTGCATATGGTCCTAATATAAATTAAATATAGGAACTAAACGTAAAGAAATTTAACATTAGGTAATGCTATAAATAAAAGGTAAAATGCGTTTAGTGTACCTTTGAGTCATAAAAATGCCTTAAAAAACAGGTCAGTTTACAGCTTATCACCAAACTCTGGATACCACTGGCATGATGTCTTGGTTTTCTTTTTTTTTTTTCCAACATTGAGAAGTCTACATTTGACAATTCAAAATGATTTTTGGCCACTGAACACTTTTGATGGAGGAAGAGGTGTGGGGGGATGTCCAGGATGAAGTCCAAGTTTTATTTCACAATAAAACTTCTTTGATTCCCAGCGTTGATAACAAGGCTCTTTCTTTTCAAAAACCTTAATTTTAAGTGCTTTTTTTGTGTGTTTATTTTGGTATTTTTAACTCAGATATCCATTTTGCGGAGGCTCATCCTGCTGAAGGAGTCTCTGAGGGAGAGAAAATACAATGATGAGCTCATATTTTCCATGATGAAACAAGAAGCCTCCTCAGATGAATGACTCTGGACTTGATTTCCAAAAATTAAGTCCTCTAATATTAACTCAGTGCTTGTTCAAAGGAATTTGGGTCTGTTGCTGAGAACACTGAACTGCCCAGGGTTTATTGACATGAAAACTGATTAATTTAATTCCTGTGTATGTAAAGAAGCAGCACAAACCACCTGCACTACTAAAATCTTACTGAAATCTTTCAAATAAAACTCTAGGTGGAGCTGGCTTGGAATCTCTCTATTAAACTCCCTGCACAGGCTGAATTTATTAAGATTATTAATAATTACAACAACAAAAGTGCTGGTGAGGTTCCCATTGGTACTCCCACCATCCCCAGCCAGTGAGGACTGACTCCAACTCATCATCTAAAGAGAGTTTAAAGCATCCTGAACTGGGTAATGTGGGAAATTCACCTTTTTGCAGTGTTCTGTAGACAAAAAAAATACCTAAATTCAGCTACAGAAACGTTGCTGAGCTGGGAACATCCATTTCCTTCTTCACCCAGCACTCAGCCTTGCTCTTTTCATAATGTAATCCTGCCAAATTTCCCTTTTCACAACATTTCTGATGTTCTCCCCATTGCTCTTTACCTCTGAGCTGCAGCACTTAGAGAGGGGGAAGTTCAAAAGCAGGGCTGGGTTCTCCTAAACCAACAGCAGGGATGTGACTTGAAGTCCACACTCACACAAATCTCCTATGGGGTCTTTAAAGAGGACCCTAAATGGTTGTTAAAAGCACCAGCACCATCCTGCTTGGTGCTGCCACCTTCCAGAAACTCCCCACCCCATGCACTGCCAGGGAGTCACCTTCTTGACCTTCCAGCATGGAGGACACCAACTATTTCTCCACCCTGCTCACCCTTGGAGCTCACTGGGAAAAAAACAAGCACCAAAGTCCTTGCCACACTGAGGGTGGGTTTGACTCTAAAAAGAATGGGATGCAGGATGAAAAGAACAACCCCACAAGATGAGGAATCAAAGGAACCATTGCAAACACCACCTACCATAACTGCTGGGAAGGGGAAAGGGCTGGACTCAGCCATAACTGAAAACAAATGGATGTCACAGCTCCACCAGGGAAGATCAGACACCCCAGGCCCCAGTTTTACACCCTCCTTATCTCTGCTGAAAGAGGAAAATCAAATATCCACCTGTGGCAAGTGACTGGCAGCACTGCCTTATACAACTGGGGGATCTTTCTGTTTATGAGAGGCTGGAGAGCTTCCTTTAACCGGTGGTAATTCCTTTCAAGCTCTCGCTGATACTCCTTCTGGTCTGGCCCAATCAGGCTCTTGTTCTTCCGTAGAGCATCTTCACATCTAGAAAACAAAAAACCCTGTGAAAACAGGTAAAAAAGGACCTAATAGTACCCCAAAAATCATCCTGCTCCTCTGGGGTGACACGTAACATCCTTCTCTATCTTGTCTTTCGGGTAATAAAGACTTGGTTAAACCACTTGGTGTCCAAGGGGAAAGGAGAAAGTGTCAGACTTCCAATTTCCACTTCACTCCCAGGGTGACAACTCCTTTTTTTATTTTAATTCACTCTCCAGTTACACTCAAACTCCCTGAAGAGAAATGAAAAGCTGATCTCCACATCACCACTGCCAGTCCGAGAGGATTTGGAGATGGATTGATCTCCTCAGGAAAGATTAATAAGGAGCAGAGTGAGATGTTCATCAGCAGCTCTTCTAGTTGCAAAGACTCAATTTCAACACAGAGTATGAAAAGAAGAGTATCACCAATACCATTTATGACATGTCAGAAAACTATGTTGCCACTCTATTTGCTTGGAACACTTATTTCAATTTATATATATATATATTTTTTCATTTCTTGGGGCTTGCAAAAGATGCTGGGCTGAGGCCACAGCTGAGGAAAGCAGAGCAGGCAGCACGTATCTGGAGAGAAACCTGCCAGCAAACTTCCACTCCACTTGGAGAAATCCACTTCAGAAGGAAATTAAACCTCCTGGCCAGCTCAGCAGCTTCTCCTCACCCTGCCAAGCTGTGAGTTCATGGTGCCAGCGTGGCTGGCTCTGCTTTCTAAACAGGAACACTTAATGTGCTCATAACTGAGCTGCAATCACTAATTCACTCCTGATAAGCAGGACAACATCAACTTCAGCCCCTTCAGCCATGGACCAGCAGCACCAGAGGTGCAGGGAACCAACTGGGCAGCTGAGGAGCATGGTTGAAGATGGAAACTGGGTGGGTGGGGGTAGAAGGTGAACACCCCCCGTGCTCCTGTCTGATGTGGCTGTAAGAACCACGTCCAGCAGACAGTTTGAAGGCAACACTCCATTACCTCTTAGTGAAGTCCTTGAAGCAGAGCCGTAGCTTGTTATGATGCCTGAAGAGCTTTGGATCATTGGGTATTTCAGACAAGAAAACTTGTGCAACTTCTAATGGTCCCTTTAGGAGCAGAAGAGAAAAAGTCAAGTTTCTTGGAACCTTCTGTCACATCCCATCACTGGAGAAACTTCTTGCACATAGAGACATTGGTAAAAATGCAACATTTCCTGCCAGAATGAGCCTTGAAGAAGTGCAGCTGGCACATCTGGCATCAATCACCAAACATCCTGACAACCAGATCTCTTTTAGGCTTTTTTCTGTTGTTTTAAATAGAACTCTGCTCTTGGAGAACAGTGTGAGAAAATGCACAGGCTGGACATTTGTTTTCTCTTAGAAGGGCTCTTGACAAAGTTTGCTCGACTCACAAGTAGGACAAAGTTTAAACAATGCAGATGGAAGCAGGGAAGTGTTTGCCAGTGCTGCAAACTCAACCCAGAACTTGAAATTCCAGCTGGTTTGGTTTTTTTTAGTAGAGGTTTACTCATATTCCCTCAGTTTTTCCTTGATTTTCCTCCACTCACTAGTTTTGCTTTCCATTTTGTTCAGAAACCACAGCAGGACACACAATCCCACTTCCACCCACCAGAGTCTGGCTAACCAAAGGGAGAGCAATAAAATTCAATTTTTTTTAAGGGAGAAGGAGAAGTAGGAAGAAACTGTGCATGCCAGCAAGGAGCAGGTAACTGAGGCACCTTCTCAGCCACCTTCCAGACCTAACCACAGTTCCAGGACTCCTATTCAAATGGCAAAGTCACTGAGAGAAGCTGGTCTAGACCCACCAGCGACATTAAATACATCCCATAGACTGAATGGTCAAAAATAACCCAAAATAACTCAGAAATCAGACCCAATCTGAGCAGTATCTACTACCCCAGTGGCTCCAACATGGACAGTGATCCTCACCTGATTTACTGTGGTACCTACTGATCCTTGCAGCACCATCTGCAGCATCTTTGGGTCTGCAGGGTCTTGGTGGGTTGCAAAAGCTAATTCCTGGGTTTTCTTCTGCATGTCCTCTATGGCCACTTCAATGGGTGTCAAAATGATCTAAAGCAAGTAGCCAGAAGAGAGGACACTTGTTATGGTTGAGACTATCAACCAGACACAGGCTTCCAGAAACACTAAGGTCACTTTGAGGTGGTGGAAGACACTAATAGGACTGACAGTCTGCACAGAAGCACTTCAGAAATACATCATCTTGGAACACCAAGAAAAAGGTTGATTTTTTTCAGTGTTTCTACATCTGTGTCCAGCTCTGGAGCCCCCAACACAAGAAGGACATGGACCTGCTGGAGCAAGTCCAGAGGAGGCCACAAAGATGATCAGAGGGCTGAAACACCCTGAGAGTTGGGGTTGTTCAGCCTGGAGAAGAGAAAGCTCCAGGAAGACCTCATTGAAGGCTTCCAGTATCTGAGGAAGGCCTACAAGAAGAGAGGTGCCCAGAGAGGTGGTGGAGGCCCCATCCCTGGAGTCCTTCAAGGTCAGGCTTGCTGGGGCTCTGAGCAACCTGCCCTAGGTAGAGATGTCCCTGCTTGTGTAGGGAGGTTGGACAAGATGACCTTTAGAGGTCCCTTCCAGCCTCAAACATTCTATGATTCTATGTCCCTACTTGTGTAGGGAGGTTGGACAAGATGACCTCTAGAGGTCCCTTCCAGCCTCAAACATTCTATGATTCTAAGAAAGCTGGGGAGGGACTTTTCTACAAGGGCTTGTAGTGATAGGATGAGGGGTGACGGCTTCAAACTCAAAAAGGGGAGATTAGATTAGAAACCTGGAAGAAATTCTTCACTCTGAGGGTGATGAGACACTGGCAGAGGTTGCCAGGTGAAGCTGTGGACGCTCCATCACTCAACCACGGCATTAACCTACACATCAATAGCAGACTACGCACGAGTTCTACCAACATCCACTTCCCTTGGTCTTGTCTTGTCTCCTATTTCCCTTCCAGCACAGCAGTGGCCTCACCTCCTCTTTGTGGATGACGTTGATCCTGGTCTTGATGTAGGGGAAGGCATGGGAGGTGGTGAGGATGGTCTTGCGCTTGAACTGCTCGTGCAGCTCCCCGTGGGCCCGGCCGTCCAGCGTGAAGGGCGTGCAGTACATGAAGCGCCGCAGGTTGTAGTTCTTGTCAAAGTAAGTGATCCTGTCCTTCATCTCATAGGTGTCAAAGTAGGGCTCCACGTAGGTGATCTGGATGTAGGCCTGCAGGGAGGAACCCCCGAGCCCACAGTGAGATGAGCCAACTGCTTTTGGCAGGGCTTTCCTCTTGGAGGCACCTCTGGAAGAACTAGGGGTGGGTTTTGGCTTTGCTCGGAATAATCACAGAGTGAGAGGGGCTGAGGGTGGATTTTTGCCTTTATCAAACCTTGACAGGGAGTGGGGGTGCTGGTAGCTGCTTCTGGACTGGATAAAGGAGGTTCTGAGGGGACCTTCTTGTGGCCTTCCCGTATCTTAAGGGTGCTACAAGAAAGCTGGGGAGGGACTTTTTAGGATGTTGGGTAGTGGCAGGACTGGGGGGAATGGGTCAAAACTAGAGGTGGGTAAATTCAGATTAGACATTAGGAAGTTCTTGCCCAGGAGGGTGGGGAGACACTGGTGGTGAGGCACCCAGAGAGGTGCTGGAAGGCCCATCCCTGGACATTTTGAAGGCCAGGCTGGATGGGGCTGTGAGCAACTGATCTAGTGGGAGGTGTCCCTGCCCATGGCAGGGGGGTTGGAACTAGATGATCTTTAGGGTCCCTTCCAACCCTGACAATTCTATGATTCTAAAATCCAGCTCACCAGCTCTTCACTCAAAGTGTTTCCTTCCTTCCTTCCTTCCCCTGCTGGCAATGCTCTGTCCCAAGCCATAGTCCTGTTCCCTCAGCAGATATTCCTGCTACTCTTAAAGGACGTGGCACCAGAATGAGAAAATGCTGGAGCTGCAAAAAGTCAATGGATGGCAAACTCCCTTCATGGCTTGCACTCAATGGAGAGAGGGAAATGCAGCCTGGGCCTCTGCTGTCCCTTCAGGAATGTAATTCAGTGTTCCTCACTGGGATGGATTTTCCTCAACTCTCATCCCAAGCAGTCCCATGACATGGATTTCATGGCTACTTGGTTAAATCTCTCATCCCAAGTCCCATGGCATGGATTTCATGGCTACTTGGTTAAATCTCTCATCCCAAGTCCCATGGCATGGATTTCATGGCTACTCGGTGAAATTCTGGGCAGGATTGGTCCTGTTGTGTTTGGCTACCTTCAGGACATGTCCTACTTCTAAAGGTGTGCTTGTGTGCTTACCTTGTTAGCATCTAGTTTACATTTGTCCACGGGGTTTGAGTCCTTAATCACCTCAAGCACATCTTCACCAAACCGTTCTCCGTAAAATCCCTACGACCAAGAGCAAAAGCATCGAGAGAAAACATCAACTGGAGCCATCAGAGATGGGGGTTGGACAGACAGAGGCATATTCAGGGGAGGTGAAGCTCCACATGCCTTCAACAGTAGCTGTGCTGGGGCTGAATGTGATCTGCTGAACCCAGGAGAATTCAAACCCAGTCACATTCCAGGGGCAACAGGAAAAAACAAGCCCTGGAGGGCAGGAGAACTCGGGAGCCTTCCAGCTGCACACACACACAGTGCATGGTTCTGAACAAGCCCTCTGAGCTCAGTGGGTGTCTGTGAGCTCAACTGAAAGCTGGGGTCAATGCAGGATCTGCCTGGAAATCAGGTGCTGGGTGAATGGCTGGATTCTGAACGGGGCTTCATGTGCTTAAACCTCAACCCAGGGCTGCTGCTTTCAGCGCAACGTGACAGCCCCGGAATTGTTGTGAGCTCCAACGTGACACCAGAGCCATTCCAGCAAATAAACCAGGGCTGGGCCTGCCCTCTGAGGAGCACAGAGTCATTCAGGTTGGAAAAGATCTCCAGGATCATCAAGTCCAACCTTCATCCCAACATCTCCCTGACCACCAGACCACATCCCCAAGCGCCACGCTGCTCAACACTCTTCTTCTCCCAGTGGGGATGGACTCATCTGTGCTTAGTCCTTACTGGGAACAGTCTCTGACCTATGATGTCCCCCAGACTGTGCTGGGACCTTGTCTAGACACAGCTTAGTTAGGACAAAATCAGGCTGGACTAATGATGACATGGTACAGATGATCACTGGGGGGTACCTGGAGCTGCACCCAAGCCCCAGGTTAGATTAATCAGAGCTGCCTTTGCTTGTCCACAGCTGAAACAAACTTCAGAGCTGTGATGTTCAATCTCTAAGAGCAGAGGAACATGATGTGAAGGCAACCCAGGTAGAGATGTCCCTACTTGTGTAGGGAGGTTGGACAAGATGACCTCTAGAGGTCCCTCCCAACCTGAAATATTCTATGATTCTATGATCTCAGCCTTTTCTCAAGCCCAGGTCACCCCATTTACACAGAGGAGAAACACAAATACAGAATTTGAGGTCAACCACAATCATCTCACCTCGAGCCTGTGGGAAATCTCAGCCAACTTGGTTATTGCAGGCTCCTTGTAAACAAACTCTTGCTCATCCAGGTCTCCAAATTTAGTTCCATAAAAACCAACTCGGAAGTAGGTGCCAAACATCCTCTTTCCATCCTAGGTTTGGAGAAACAAGAGGTTATTTCAGTGTGGAGACAAGTGTACCCCCAAGCACGGCTGCAGGCAGGCTCCTGAATTGATGCAAAATCAAAAAAAAATGAAATTAAATAAGAGGTAGAAAGAAAGAAGGGAAAGAAAAACACACCTGGAACTCAGCACGGATGCACTTAGCAGCAAACACCCCAATGGAATTCTCAACTACCATGGAATTACATGGATCAGTCACGACCAGGAGCCCAAGCCTGCAATGACTTTCCCCACACCAGGAGGAGTCTGGGGGTGGTGGAGTCTGAGGAACAGTCAAAGGCAAATCCCTTCATTTGGGTAATTACTGCAGGGTCTCCAAACCCTGTGCAGACAACATCATCTTGGAACACCAAGGAAAAGTTTGATTTTTGGGGTGTGTTAAAGGCACAGGAGTGGGGAAGTCCCTCCACACAGATGACCCCCACCAGAGCCCCCAGGATCCACTCTCCAAGTAACTGCAGGATTGGGCTGAAGTCAATGTCCAGGTCACTCACACACACACACCAAGTGCTGTTTAAGTAGCAGGTCAACTGGAAGGTGTTATGGTCTCTTCTAGGAGCTACTGTCTAGTCCAGAGGGCCAAAGTCACTCCTGGTGAAAGCAGATGCAACCTGCTCTACCATGTACCTGCTTCCATTGGAGCCAGTGGTGAATTTGGCCCAGAAAGGCAACAAAAGTAGAGAAACAAGAAAGAGTTTGGCTGGAAAAGGGACGCAGAAAATCTGATTAAGAGAGAGAGAGAGAAAGGAGAAAAATGTTGTAAAAATAAATGAAATCTTTGATTATTGTTAAAAAAATCAACCCTCACACTGCATGCAGAAACCAGAAGTGCCTTTCAGCAAGAAACTCTGAGATGTTCACCTTTACTCTCGTGAGAAAATGTGATTTATTCCAGAATGCTCCATGTTTCTGAGGGTTTGGTTTCAAACTGCACTTAGAGATGTCCTGGCTGCCATGTAAGACTTTTAAAAAATTGATTTGTTTAGCTAGGGCAGAACTGATCTCTTGTGGTGATGGTGAACATGGTCTAGGGAAGGTAAGGAGGATAAATAAGGCAAACTAAGATTTAAAAAGAACCCTCAGGTGAACTCCAGAGAATGGAGAAAGCACTGTCAGGGCAAGTCACCATCTTCTCCTGGCCTGGAGGAAATTCTTGGCTGCTCTTGAGGATGTGGTGGGGTCTTTTTGGGGTGAGGAGCCCCATGCACCTTCAGGAGGGGAAGGGAGGGCTGAGATGACCAGCTCCAGCAGCAGCTTGGCTTAATGCATTCAGGCTACATCTTGGCTTTCCTATGGGACATGGATGGATGAAATTCATTCTGCCCTGGCAGGGGTGGAGACATGTTTAAGACAACAAGGAGTAGCACCAAGAGCTGCTCATATGCTCAATGTGGTGCAGGCAGCTCCTTGGACAGCATCCCTCCTCCAGAGGGGCTTTTATCCAGCTCCACCTGCCAGACTGGAGGGTTTCATCACACCACAGCTGGCCCCAGCAGCACCTCCCAGGGTGAGACCCCCCAGATCCAAAGCTATTACTGGTTTTTACTGGAAGGACCATCTGGACTCCCTTTCTCCAGTGCCCATTCCTCTGGATCCACACAGGAATGAGCAGCCCAATGAACCCTTCAATTCCTCATCAATACCTTTTCCAAGCCACAGTTCTGGACACTATAACCCATGTTAAGATCTCTCACTGCCCAACATTTCCAGCTTCACAGAACCACAGCGTGGTGGGGTTGGAAGGGACCTCTGGAGATCATCTGGTCCAACCCTCCTGCTCCAGCAGCTCCCCCAGAGCAGGGGACCCAGGATCATGGTGGGTTTGGGATCTCTCCAGGCAAGGAGACTCCACAACCTCTCTGGGCAGCCTGGGCCAGGCTCCAACACCCTCACCCCAAACAAGTTTTTCCTGTGCTATTTTTTTCAACTCAATCTCAATGTTCTAGGCAGAAGACTCTGATTCCAGAGCTCCTTTCTCAGAGAACTTCCCAAACTAGCACCATGTCTGCTTAAGGGGAACTACTGTATGAAACAGCTCCCCAGCCTTACAAAGGGGATGCTCCACAGGGAAGTTGGTGGGATCCTGCCCCAACAGGTCCCAGTGATGAAGGAGACCTTGCTGCTCTTCTAATCCATGTGTTTTTTCCTATCCCCTTGGCAAGAGACTTTCAGGGCATGCAGCATTTGCATGGTCCCAACAGGTATCTGCTGCATGGACATCTGCCCAGACAGCTCTTTGTTACAAGCAGGATTAATTTATTGTATTAATTTACTGTAAAAATAACAAGGGAGGAAGCAAATGCTGTCTGTTGCTAGCCATGAATTAATAAATTCTGGTGGCATTTACTAAATGCATAAAATAAGAGCCCTGGGAAGTCCTAGGAGTGGTAGCAGCAGGGAAGCCTGGTGAGATTCAGTGGCCCTGGTGTGAAGGCAGCTCCCAGCTTGTGTAGTCATTTCATGGCCATGAAGACCAGCTGCACTGGCTTCTCCTGAGGGATCCAGCTGCTGGAACTCAGTTGTTATTCCAGGGAGAAGAGCTGGCAGGAAGGAGCATTAGTTAGACCCTAAAGGAGCAGAAGCTTCTCCCAACAAAGCCCTGGATCCATCAGCCATGCAACTCATGTTGGGGGATCTCTATCTGGGGAGAACAAACACCTATGGGTCATTCCACACCTGATGTGGACATTCAGCAGCTGCCAACCCCTTGGGATGAGGAGAGCTCAGCTTCCATTAGCAACATGGGCTGGCTCTGCACCAGGACCTTGGAAATTCAGCCCATACCCAAGTCTATCTAGTCATAGGACTGAAGACACAACAAAGAACTTAAAAAGATTCCATGGTCTTGTTTCTGAGAAGAGCTCCAAATGCAGACATGAGGGAGAAAATTATTAAAAAGCATTTCATCTCCTATTATTTTCTGAAAAAAATAATAGGTCTTTGGGAGGAGAAGAGAATGAAGGTGAACACTGAATAGCCATCACAGAACTGGCAGAGCAGATCACAGCCACCATGAGTATGAAGGTTCATGATTTGTTATTATGCATGGTAAATACCTCTCCAAATTGCTGGGAATCAAGGTTTAGAGTTATCTCTTGCACGCACACAAAAAGCTTTGCCAACAAGAGTTGAAATAAATAAAAATAAATCCAAGATGCTGGAGTGATCTTCTGCTTCCTCCACCAGGACCAAAGGCAGAGCCAGCCTGAAGTGAGCAGGAATAAAAGCAAAATCCAACCATCTTCAAACCCAGCACTGTCATTTTCTTGCTCAATTTTAACCCCAGGTCCTTTGCAGTGTTGCCAACTATGACAAGTCTTCCAATATGGATTTTTTTGTTTGAAAGCACCAGCTCCTGGAGTCCTGTTAGTGGATGGCAACCTCCCCCTGCATGCTTCAAAAAGTGGTTTTCCATTTTCATGGCATAGAATGAAAAGGGTTTTTTCCTAACAACTTTCCTAACTGGAAAGTAAAATGTGGAATTAACTCTTTTTGTTATTCAATGAACAAAGAGAGAAGCAGAAAAACCCACCCCTGGGTGAATTTAAGCAGATCTCAGGATAATTTAGTGCTTGTAGTTGGCAATACCACTTTCCTTGTGCCCTGAGAGGGCTCCTGCTGTTGGCAGAGCTCTTTGGTCAAATGAAATTGGGGTTTCCACAGTGTCAAACAAAAGGAAACAAAAAAAAGGGGAGGGAAAGAGAAAGGGGGGGAAAAAAAAAATTCCACAAGTAGGAACTTACCACAACAGACAATAGTAAGAGTGGGGAGGAGGGTCAGCAACCAGGGCGAGAGAGGAGAAAACAGAAAGTCTTTAATTAGGGAAATTCCAAAAAACAAACAAGCAGCAAATTGGCAGCAAATAAAACTTTAAAAAGGGTGAGCATCAATTAAAAAGTATTTAAAATCGGGGGGGGGGGGGGAGGGGGAAAAAAAAACAAAACACA